>JBBCBC010000001.1:28331828-28762706 GCA_037126765.1 Stenogyne calaminthoides
TGGCGGGTCCGGGTTTTAACCCGGCCCATTGTCATCCTTACTTAGGAGGGTTATGTTTTAAGGACAATAATTTTGCGAATTTTTTATGTTGAATAATACTCCCTCCGTCCTATTTTGTATTGCCCATTCACTTTTTGGTTCGTGTTTTAGCGAACGAGTTGTTTATTAGTATTTGAAATGATAAAGAGATTTTTATGATGAGTTATTATAGTCCTACCCTTCATTTATCATACGTCTCTTTAAAAGTCACTTTATCATTTTAAATACTAACAAACAACTCGTTCGCTAACAGTAAGGCATGTCCCTTTTTAATGCTCTTTTTCCTACAATATATGGATGTCTTGTTTGAATTGGCTTGGCTTTGAAACTGCATTGTCATCTAATCCAGCGAGTAATTTACTACTCCCTCCGCCCCACTATATTTGTCTCACTTTCCTTTTATGGACGTCCCACTATATTTGTCTCAGTCCATTAAAGGAAAAGGTAACACTCCACTAACTATTATTTTAATATTATTCCCCTCACTTTTCATCTCAACTACCCCAAATACCTTCACTTTTCATCCCAACTACCCCACTATCTATTATTTTAATATTATTCCTTAAACAATTCAACAAAAAGAAGTGAGACAAATATACCGGGACGGAGGGAGTATTTTTTAGTAAATTATTTAAAGGAAATGATGGGAAGAACCTTGCAATTTTCACTTGGGAATGTGTAGTGTGGTTATTATGGAAGTCGCCGAATTCGATTATCTTTCGGAATGAAAACTCACAAATGTGATTAATAATGTCACAAAACCTACACAAATTTCTCTCTCTTCCTCTTTGCTCTGTTTCGCTCCCCTGCTCAGCAAATCGCCCAAATGATTCGAAATCATTAACCTATTTGTTTGAGATCTCCCGTTCCGATTTCTTCTCCCTCCTCCCGGCTTGGCCGGATTGGGTAGCCTACTCAATCTACCAATCGGATGAGGTGAAATTATTGCTCTATTTCTTTGAGAAATCTAGGGCCGTCCAGCGTGCCCCTTTTGTGCGGCAAATCCGAGAATATGTGCAACTCCCGGGACGACGCTTCTCCTCCCAGGGCGGTGGCAATGATTACTCCAGCCAATATAAGTTTTACGGCAACAAGTTACCCACCAACACAACAAACATTCTCCTTCTTCGAATTAATTACTTCTTATTCTCCCCGCTTAATCTTTACACTACCCCCAGTTTTACAGGAAAAATCAGATACTCCTTCTTCGTATTCACAAGATCCACTGCAATGGATTCTGATATCATGGCTATGTGGGATAAGCTCATCATCTTTGACGAAGAGAGAACTCCGATCATCATCAAGCCCGAAAATTTAGCAACTCCGATCAATGCCTTGGTGGGCAAGCTCGCGATGAAAATATTTGTGGGAGTCCAGGATCTCCAAGCTAGCCTCCCAAAAATATGGGACCTAAAACTCCCACTCGATATCAAGCCCCTTGGAGGTGGGCTCTATATCTTTGAATTTGCCGACCGGAGTGAGCGTGACAAAGTCTATAATCGCCAACCATGGAACTTCAGAGGACCGGTGCTACTCCTATCTTTGATTAAAGGCGATGAGCGCCCCACTGACATTGTGCTCACGGCAGTTCCATTTTGGATCCAAGTTCACGGCTTACAAATTAGGGCTATGACTAGAGAAGCGGTTGGAGATCTCACAAGCCTATTGGGAGAAATTCTTGATGTCAAAAGTGACTACGACGGTGTTGCGCTTGGCGAGTGTGATCGGGTTCGAACGATGATTGACGTATGGAAGCCCCTCCACAAATGGGCGACGATAAATATTGAGGAGTCAGTCTGCCGGGTCATATTCCGTTATGAGAAATTGTCCGACTTCTGCTACTTTTGTGGCCGGCTTAGCCACCATGAAAAGGATTGTGAGTTCGTGATGCCGGACGGCAAGAAACACTTCAACTGAATGCCAGGAAACCGCCACTTCAACTAAGCCATTCCCCCATCACTCCGACCCTCTCGAACCAAGCCAACTCCCTAGCCTCCCTCCTCGAATGGTCGGTCAGCAAAGTGAAAGGCCAATCCTCACCTCCCACACTGCAATCAGCACCGAAGGATGAAGGATCGACAAAGAAAAAACCCCCGACACTTACCCCTAGCTCAAGTGTTCCCGACTGGAAACGTCTCATTCCGAAACACAACTCACTCCCTTCTGAGAGTGATATCATCGGCCGCCGCCAGGAAAGAAAGATTACGAGGCCCCCACACTCACGGTGGTCCTAACCAATGGCAATGGACCTGGCCTCTGATGTTGAGAAACCCGAGCTCACCCTGGACGAATCCGCAACCCCATCACTCTATCTTCAGGCTCCCATCTCTGCCCTGAACCGGCCAAATGACCCGAATCAAGCCCTCTCCCTATCGGTTGCTGAAGCAGAACTAATGCCCACTAACGAACTTTTGGCTATGTTTGCAGGTTTCAATGAGGTCCCTTTCACCTTTGAATCTCCCCCGATCAATAAGACGAAGCTTCCGGAGAAGGCAAGGAAAGAAAAAGGAAAGGCGAAGCTTACCCCCCATTCTGAGGCCTCCACCATAAGCCATGAGTCTCATCTGTTGGAATGCTCGCGGTCTCGGGGGACAACGAGCATTCAAGAATCTCAAGCAACTCGTCCAGGACAAATCCCCCGACCTGTTTTTTATTTTCGAATCTAAGTTGTTAAAGCCGGTTGTGCTAAAACTTTGTTCCTCCCTGAACTTTTTTGGGAGCTTTTGTGTTGAACCGATTGGCAATAGTGGTGGTCTTGCCCTCTTTTGGAATGAAAGTTTAGATGTTTCTGTTTTGTCGTCTTCTCGTGGCCATATTGACTGTTCGATTATTCTTAATAAAAAAAATGGTTTTTCACTGGTTTCTATGGTAACCCTAACCCTAATTTTAGATATCTCTCTTGGGAACTTCTTGATAAAATTGCTAAAACACACACCAATCCCATGGATAGCTGGATTGTGGGCGGAGATTTTAACGAGATTCGTTTCGAGAAAGAAAAATAAGGGGGCAATAAAAGATCTTTCAGTGCTATGAACGTCTTCCATACAAGTTTGCAACATAACGACCTTCATGATGTTCATAACACTGGTCCTAAGTTTACTTGGAATAACATGAGATCGGGAACTTTCAATATTCTGGCTCGGCTGGACCGCTATGCGGCTAACAACATGTGGCTCTCTATCTTTTCGGATGCTATATCCGTGAATCTTAATTTCTATGGATCGGACCATCGCCCAATTCTCCTCAAGCTTGATCATAATAGTCATCAAATGCCTCGTCCTAGTGCTGTTAGCTTTAAATTTGAACATAAATGGATATGGGAAGAGGAATACAAAGATTTGGTGCAAAAATCTTGGAATAAATCAAATCATATGAATGGACTGGGGAATCGACTAAAAGATATGGCCAGCTGTTTTAACCAGTGGTCAAGGGTCTCCCTGGGCAATCTGGGAAGACAAATAAAAGCCACTAGAGCTTCACTCGATAAGCTTCTCAATACTGAGGATGGCCATTTTGATCAGCAAAAAGTCCGGGCAACTCAAACCAAGTTGGAGAAATTGTTATGCCAAGAAGAAACTCATTGGAAGCAACGATCTAGAGTCAACTGGCTCAACTCTGGGGACAGAAATACTTCCTTCTTTCATAAAATGGCCTTGGATCGTAAAAGGAAGAATTCCATTAAGATGCTTCTGAATGACGAGGGAGTGACCCTAACAAATCAGAAAGATATCGAGCGTACAATTGAGGCTTATTACCAAACACTTTTCAACTCCCAGAAACCCTCTATTGATGATATTGAAAAAATCACCAACCACATCCATCCATCAGTTACTGATGAAATGAACGACTTCCTAACTACACCTTTCACTAAGGAGGAAGTTAGAAAGGCCCTGTTCGATCTAAACCCCGCCAAAGCCCTGGGCCCTGATGGCTTCACGACCCTCTTCTTTCAGAACTCTTGGAACACTATCGGTGGGGATATGTCGCGTGAATGCCTACGTACCCTTAATGGACTCCAGGGATTGAGAAATCATAACCCGACCAACATCACTTTAATTCCAAAGATAAAGAACCCCAGATCCTTAAAAGACTTTAGACCAATCAGTCTTTGCAATGTCTCTTACAAGATAGTTGCCAGAGCAATTACAAATCGGTATCGAAAGGTCCTGGGGACCCTCATCGACCCCAATCAAAGTGTCTTTATCCCGGGGAGACTGATTTCGGATAATATCATCCTGGGATACGAGTGCATGCATTGGCTCAGAAACAAACAAGGTTTCGCATCCCTTAAGCTAGATATGAGCAAGGCATACGACAGAGTGGAATGGACCTACTTAGAGAAAGTTTTGCTACGCATGGGTTTTCATACTAGATGGGTCAACTTGATCATGGAATGTGTGACAACCCCTTCATATGCTTTCAAAGTCAACAATAACATTGCGGGAAAGGTAGTCCCTTCCAGGGGATTACGTCAAGGGGACCCTCTCTCTCCCTACCTTTTTGTGATAGTTGCTCAAGGACTGTCATCGATAATCAATGCCCAAGCAGATATGGGGAGGATCGACGGAATCAAAATTGCCAGGGGAAGCCCTGTGATCAACCACCTCTTCTTTGCGGATGATAGTCTTATCTTCTTTAAGAATAGTAAGGCAAATGTTCTAAACATTAAAAACTGCCTCAAAGTCTATGAGAAAGCCTCAGGTCAATTAATCAATTTTGACAAATCGGCTATCACTTTCAGTAAGAGTACTCCTCAAACTAATATTGACTTTGTCAAAACTTGTCTTCAAATCCAAACCTGCCAAGGACATGATCTCTACCTGGGACTGCCCACCTTCTCAATTCAAAGCAAACGGCTCCAGTTCGGCTACTTAAGGGATAAAGTCTCCAAAAAACTTAGTTGTTGGAAAAATAAGTTTTTCACGGACGGCGGACGCGAAATCCTTATCAAGTCTGGCTAGAAGCCTCACTTGGCTCAAACCCGTCGTATATTTGGCGATCTATTATATGGAGTAAATCTGCCATCGCCGATGGACTTTTCTGGAAGATTCATGACGGGACAAAAGTACAAGTGCTTAAGGACCGGTGGATTCCGACACTGGTATCAGGAAAAATTACCTCCAGCCCCTCTTGTGACAACAACACTAAAGTTAAAGACCTCATCACAAACTCAAAACAGTGGGACACGACACAAATCAACACCCTGTTTTAGAAATTTGAGGCTGAGGCAATCTTGAAAATACCAATTGACCGGATGGGCAAGACGGATGCACTCTATTGGCGTTACTCCAAAAAGGGTCTCTACTCAGTCAAATCAGCCTATTGGATTGCTCAGTCTACTAATCAGGGGAACTATAATGAAGGTCTGGCTTCAACAAGTATGGTTTCCCGAACTTGGTCAAAACTGTGGAAGCTTAATATCCCCCCTAAAGTCAGGATCTTTCTTTGGAAAGCAACACATAATGCAATAGCAACAGAGGTTAATCTTGATGCCCACCACGTCCCGTGTCAGCCCAGGTGTGTAATTTGCAGACACTACCAGGCAGATACTAATCATGTCCTTTTCTTTTGCCAGGGTGTGAAAGAAGCTTGGAACAATACGAGTTGGTGGCCAGTCATCAAGAGAGCAAACGGAATATCATCGGAAAGTTTGACCATCCACTTAATCCATTCACTGAAGGAGCCCGAGCTCGAGTACGTTGCAATGAAAATGTGGGGAATATGGAAAGAAAGATGTGATCTGACCCACTCGAAACAAGGAATCAGTGGAAGAAAAAAGATTCAAGCAAATTGGACCGAGGCCTTTCTGGAACATTTCCACCTCGAAAAGGCCAAGCTGTTAATTGGGAATGATGTGCCACCTATCACTACGATGCCTGGCCACACCAATCACACTCCTACAGGACATATCATGAAAGTCGACGCAGCCTTCAAAGAGGACAATATGTCTTATGCAGTAGGCTACTACATCTATGATGAGGAACGAAAACCAAGGGTTGTTGGCTTTCATAAAATCAATCCCCCGGGGACGGTTCTTGCTGCTGAAATCATTGCCATCATTGACGGCCTACAATACTGGAAGACGATCTCCCGATAACCGATCACGATTCTATCAGACTCGAAAGAAGCCATCAATGCCTTAAATTCTGATAGCACTTTTAAAGGCTACGAGGAAAGCATAATTCTTACAGCAAGAACACAGATCCAAAATTCTCAAGTGCTGGGGATCCGATACTGTGCGCGAAAGTTCAACACAGACGCTCATAGACTTGCCCAAATGGCAACCAGATCTCTCCACCCTCAAGCTTGGGTCGGAGAAGATATACCTTTACACATCTTATCGTTAGCTCAGGAGAATACCTCTTTATAATCTTCTCTTTTTGAGCTCTCAAAAACAAAAAAACTCACAAATGTGCTCCTTATTGGAAGAGTTAAAATCGAGAACTTGGAGTTGGTTTTGTGCCATGACAAAAATTATAGTGATTGATCTATAAATCCAAGTGACGTACTAGGATATTGAGTTGTATGTAATGTGTTGGTCCAGGCTGAATGTTGTCTTGAAGGAAGTTACCAACGATCTGTGCTTTTCTTTAAGAAGGCATGTGTAATTTTGTAATTCTATTTTGGGTACTTTTATACCCAAAGTGAATGAAAATTTTCTTTTTTGATAAAAAAAAATTAAAAAGTAATTCGCTCACTAAAGCACGAGCTAAAAGGTAAATGAGCAATCTAAAATAGGACTGAGAGGAGTATGTTTTGAAATTTAAATGTAGGACAATTGAGTCCAAATAAGTTCAAATGAGACTGAAATGCCATGTGAGTTGCAAGATTGTCATAGATTTACAGATTAAAAAATATAGTGTCCTACATTAACAAGTTAGAAAATCTGTAAATGTAGGATAATCGTGCAACTCGTGTGACATTTCAGACCCATCTGGGCTTATTCGAGCTCGATTGTCCTACATTTTTAGATTTTAAAATATATTATCCTATATTTTCAAGCCCGTAAAATTATTGTCTTTAAAACACAAGCTCCCCTAAATTACGGTCCTAAAAAAACATGTTTCCCAATTTAAAATGTTAAACGACACAACTAAATAGGTACAACATTGGACAGTTTGTGGTGAAAGACATGCTATTTTTATAATAGAGTATTATTGTGAACTTATCACTGTTATGTATAAAAATTATTACTATTGTGCATAAAAAATATTATTGTTTGAAATATATTTTATTTTCTAAACAGTGATAGTTTTTTTTTACATAATAGTAATAATTTTTTATTCATGATAATAATATTAAAAAAATAAAATTTATCATAAACTCAACTTCATATTAGGTTTTTTCATTTAAGATTCGTATTCAGTTTATTTTTTTATTTTAAGAGACCATTCATATTCAGGTTTTGGTTATTATTTGCGTGGCACATTTTCAAGAAAACTCAAAGCGGCTTGGTTGACACCTTTATCGTTAGGGAATGGAATGAGAATGAAGTATCAGTGTTTGGTTGACAATTTTGAAACCTCTACAGTAACTCAAACTCCAAAACTAAAGAATCACTCATTCCTTGGGTTTTTTTAGGGGTATACCTTTCATTCCACCCTCCATTATACAAAAAATAATAAAATATTATTACTCTCTTCAAAATTTAACTTAGTTGATTGCATTCCTTAATAATTTTAGCAAACCAAACTAAATCAATGATTATGATAGTGATTCGCATTATAAACTAAACGAAAACACCTTTTCCCGACGTTAGGGAATCCAAGTAAAAAAATCGACATGCGTCGTTTAAGTTTAAGTATGCTCTAACTTCAAATGGGATAAATTAATTAATTTTTTTAAAGATAAAATAAAATTACCAAAATGCCCATATAGATTAAAATGAAATTATATAAACATATAAATTTAATCTTCTGAACTATAATTTAATAATCACGAATTAAAACAATTAACATCACTTTAATTATTAGAACATTAGTTTCTCTCCAGCCAAAACGATTCAAGTTCTTTCCTTCCCAACTATAAGTACGATGGAGAGCAACATCAATCGGGCCGTCAATTAAGTTGCAAGACTAGTGCAGCAACAGTAATGGCAATTGCTGAAGTTTTTCTCCCCTCACCTCCCGCCATTGATTAACCTTCGTCGTTGGAAAATTTAACCCAATTGAAATTATTGTGTATTAGATTGATAATAATTAGACGAGATTTAGTGAAAAAGATCGAATTGAAGGGGAGTGCGCTTAAGCGCGTGTTATGTTACGAAGAAACAAAAGAAAAAGAAAAAAGAAGCTATCTCGTGAAGATGATTTGCTGGTTATTAAAATATTCTGTTCTGGAAAAAATTTCGACTGTGCTAATGGTTTAGGTTCTTTGTTTATTTGAATTTGTGGAATTTGTGGCTTTCTGGCTTTTAGCCCTATATTTCCTTTAAAATAAATACACACAGGTTTCGTATTTTTCCAAAGAAAAAAATTGAAGGGATAAGCTTGAATTTATCTAGGGTTAGGTATTAGAGTCGAAGACGAAGACTATAAACAAATCGAGAATGGGTGTTATTATGCATATTACTAACAATTAACTATATTATTTTGAATATTAATTATATTTAAATGACATAGAATTAGTTTGAAGACAATCACAACCAAATCCAACATGATTTGTTAATTTTTTGATGTAAAAGATATGATTTCACCGTGCCCTGCTGAATCTCTTTACAGAGGGCCTTCACGATGGAACAATGGAAGGATTCTTCAATTAGTTGATATCAGTAATTTAATTTAATTGTATTTGAAAGTGTTGTAATAAAAAATAAAATTTTAATAAAGATATATATGTGTTATTTTTTTTACTGAAGGGATAATTTCGTCATTTTATAAATATTAATTTAATTTATTAATAGGGCGATGCAGTGCGATTGCAGTATGCACACTGCAAACGCACTAGTGCAAAGTGCAATCATTTAAAATTAAAATTATACATTGGATCAACGATCCAACGGTAATTAAAGGGTTCCCTAACGTCAGGAAGGGCGAACTCGTTTCTGACCGTAGAAGATCCCAAGAGAATATTCATTTCATTCTTCACTACTATCATTTCAATTCCTATTATCCTGTCAAAAAAAAAAAATCATTTCCATTCTTAAGTGGATTTCTGGTTTATTTTTAAGACAAATAATTACATTTTTAAGTTATTTCTACCACCAGAACTGTAACCACACCGCAATGGCAACACCAGCACCAAAAGAGGGGGACCACTATAATACCCGCACTTTTAATACTATTATTTGTTCAATATATTTAATGCATTGCGTGCATTTTATATTATCTATGTGGTAGTTGTAGCATTGCATTATTTTATCATGCGTTTAATTATTGAAGGCATAATATGTAAATAATTTCGCGATTAGCAAGATGGGGAAGGAAATATACAAATATATATATATATATATATATATATATATATATATATTAGCTAACCTTATAAAATATTAATAATAATAATAATAATAATAATAATCGTGGGTGGAAACTAATTATCCTAAAACATATATATATATAAGTGTGTTGGTGTGCGTATGCATAACATCACCCAAATTAAATAATATAATAATATAATTAATAAAATTAAAAGTAACTTACCCATTAAGGAAAACAAAGAGGCGGATTGGGGTGTTGGGATATACATGCCTGATATTTCAAAAGGGATAGGAACAGAGGTTTCGCGAAACAGAAAATAGGAAGGAAAGAAAAAAACAAAAAAAAAGGAGGGGAAAGAGTGAGAAGAACAAGGAAGGGGGAGATCGGGTCGAGGTGGTAGACGCTAAGACCGTGCAATCAACCTAGTTAGGCTAGATAAGCTTGTTTAGGAGTTTGAGGGAGCGATATGTTGCGGATTTGAGGTAAGTAGAAATTCATTTGCAATTACAATACATAAATATATTATTTATGTGATTTATATATATTAAAATGGTAACTGTTGATATTATATAAATTACGAAAATGCTTGGCATTTGGTGATTGATATTGAATATACTTTTAAATTTAGTGATTAACTTGAAATGAGTATGTGAGCTCAGTTATGAATACGAAATGAAATTGTGATTTATGTGGTTATTTTGAAAGGAAAATGTGGGTTCGATGTTATATGAATTTTGTTAAATATTAAGTACTAGTATAGAACCCGCGTATTACGCGGAATTTAAAATACAATATATAAATATTCATACATCGATCATAACACTTATTATATTTGATGTTGAAATTAATGTGTTTGAATTTAATATATTTTATTTTTTTTTAGTGCTCCGATTATTGAGTTTAGTGCTCCGATTATTGAGCTTAGTACTCATGTATTGAGCTTTGTGCTCCGATTATTGAACTTAGTGCTCCTGTATTGAGCTTAGTGCTCTTGTATCGAGCTCAGTGCTCTAGTTATTGAGCTCAGTGTTCCTGTATCAAGTTGAGTGCTCATGTGGTGCATAATAGTGAGTCAAGAAACTGATTGATTGATTCATAAATAAATTGGTGATTTCAAAAGAGAGTGTAAGGAGTGGATTTTCAAAGATTCACAACATTATCAATAATTTCTACTTACTGAGATTTATATGTCTCACTTAGTTTATGCATTGTAGGTAATTCTGATGAGGTGTGACAAGCTGGCCTTACTGGACAAACTGTGGAGCTTTTGCAAGTATTGGTGGTTGTGTGCATAGATGACGATCTGCTGGGTGTACCATGGTTTATTTTGCTTCCATTATTATATATTTTGTCCCTTTTGGATATGTATTAGGTTATGATAAAATTTATTAGGTGCTAGTCTGTTAGTTTGGGATTTGATTGTGATTTGTTGAATGTTAGTACATTTGAATATATATGAATGCAAACAGGTTATGTTTGACGTGAAATCATGTTATGTTGGTGTGTGAGATTATGTTGATGTCATAATATTCGGAAAAAAAAAATTATAACAGGTTTATAGGTTAATTATATTCATATTCGTATAATATTGGGTTAAATAAGAGTGGTCGTGACAACCACCAACAATACCACCACTACCATAAGGGGGACCACCACAAAAAGGAATAAATTATTTCTCTATATCTCGAACTTAAGACGTCGGAATCTTAAAGAGTGAAGCTCTAATCGTTTGAGCTATCCCATTTGACTTTTTATTTTAAATTTTGAATTTGTAGTTCCATCGCACAAAATGTATTCATCGTGTTGTTTCAAATAAGAGGTTGCAAAAAAATAAAAAAGGTTATAGTTGTATAAATTAGTACCGAGAATTATTTAATTGTAACAAATGAAGATTGGAATGGGTGGATATTTAAAGATTGTGCTTGGATTGTCTAGAGGGGTGAGAAAGAGAATATTAATGATTCGGGAATGATATTCAAAATTGAGGAGTTACATAGTCTAGAATGAGAACAAGAATGATAATGAAACTAGGTGGGCAAATTTAATTTTAATTAACTGAAACCGTTTTTGTGGAAGACCCAAATTCAATTTTCTCTGGGAACGAATTTAGAGTTGTGGGAGTTATAAGGTGGATTGACACTTTCATGGAGTATTTGGGTGTTTGGTGTACTAACTACTAACAACTAACATCTAACTTTACCCGATAAAAAAAATAAAAAAGGAATGATAATGATACTAAATTACAAATGAGATGATAATGATATGCTCATTATATTACGTCAAATATTACGTTAAAGTATTATATACACTATTTACACCGTACATCACAATCATTGTTGTTTGATTGGTAAAGAAAATGACTATCATTATTAGTGATGCTTGATTTTTTAAATTCTAAGGAATTGAATATATTTCTTTTTTAATTGTGTTTAATTTATTTATGTGAAAAAGACTAATTTGAATTTTTATTTAAACAGAACAATTAAATAATTCAAAATTTATTTTAAATGCTAGAATTTCAAATTTAAATTTTTTTTAGGATTGAAAGTCATATTCCTCTCAAATTTTTGAGAGGAATGAAATTATTTATAGGATTGAAAGTCATACCTAGCTCTAGATTTTTTAGAAATGAAAATTTGTGATGATTGGGGGGCATTCCCCAATTCATTGAATGAATCAATTTCCAATGAATGACCTATATTTCCATTCTTCCATCCTAAATCTTCCAATCAAGCCTATTTTAGAACTTTAGCGCATAGGTTTTTCACCCAACTCATCAAGCTGAACTTAGGACTTTGAAAATCAAGTATTATTATAATTTAAAATTTAAAATTTAAAATTACTTTAAAATCTTCTTCTATAAAATATATTTACGCACTTATTTTTTACAAAATTCAATACAATTTTTTTTTTTGATAACATGGTATCCGGCTCAAGGACCGACTAATCCGGGGGACCATAACCCACTGTCCACTAGTGGGGACCCCACTTCAAGTCAGAGCTAAGCTCTATATGGACTGACCCATCTCAAGAGTTGATCGCCCCTGAGAGGGTTCGGACCTGAGACCTAAAGAGGAACATACTCCTAAGTCTCAAGTCTACAACCACTAGGTCAATCCTTGGGGGTTACAAAATTCAATACAATTACATTACTGTTTTTCTCACTCTCAATAATATAATATCAATCATGATTAAATATTAATTTGACATAAAGTAAAATCTCACCTTACCAAAATCTCAAAACACACATATTTTTTCCTATTCATCAAGATTTTCAAATCCATTAAATTTCGAAATCATGACTTTCCCCGCACACCTAAATTTCAAAACAAAACATACTCTTAAGAACATGGACGGATTTGAGACTCTATTATTTATTTATTTTTATAAATTGCCTAAAGTAAAAAGAAATATTCTTTTTTACCACTAAGTTTTATTTTGTTCTTTTTTAGCCAGGGGAATAATTATTTGGACCAATATACCCTTAATGAATTAACTAAAAAATTGAATAGAAGAATAAAAAAATCTACGCTAAAAATTTATGGTTTGTACCACCATATATATGTTAAGCCCGTACTGCTATTTATTTACGCCCGTACCACCATTAATTCACCTCGGAAGAGAATAATTATTTCGACCAATATACCCTTAATGAATTAACTAAAAAAATTGAATAGAAGAATAAAAACACTACGCTAAAAACTTGTGGTCCATACCATCATATATATGTTAAGCTCGTACCACCATTAAGTTACCTCGTACCATATTTTTATTGGAGCCCGTACCACCTTCAAGTCATCTTGTACCATACTTTATTTAAGTCCGTACCACCATTAATTCATCTCGCTCGTACCACCATTTTTTCGCCTGTACAACACTTTATTAAAGCTCGTACCACAATTAATTCACCATGTACCACATTTTATTTAAGCTCGTACCACAATTAATTCACCTCGTACCACATTTTACTTAAGCTCGTACCACCATTTTTCACCCGTACCATACTTTAGTGAAACTCGTACCGCCATTAATTCACCACGTAACACATTTTATTTAAGTTCGTACCACTTTTTTCAAAGATTGTATAATAATATTTTTAAGCTCCTTGTATAGTCATATAATTAGGCCTATACCATCCTATATCCTAAACCCTAAAAATTAAATGAGAGAGTACCCGTTAATTTTGTCTTGAGTGAATCTCAAGTTGGAGGAATATGACAAATAATGGGATTTTTTCCGAATTCATTAGACTCAGAGAGATTAAGAATGATATTATTGACATTCAATTTAATTATTAAAGCCGAAGGAAAAAAAAATCATTTCAAAAAGAGATGGAACATAATTGATGAGAAAAATAATATCTTGTTGAAACATTGAAAGGAGATAATGATTCATTTGTTCTCAAGGGATTGAAAGAAAAAAAGAGTGACGAGAGATGTAGTAACAAAGAAGAAAATGAAAAATGGAAGAAAAAAAACAAAAGAAGTGGTTTTTTAAAAAAGAGGAATGAGGTATAGTTGGTAAAAAGAATATATTATCTTTGTTAAAAAAGAATAAAATTAAAATTGACTAAAAATTGGAGTTCGTCTTTATTTATTTACTATATATATAATTTTTTATTTATTTATGTCTCAACTCATAAATTTTTTTGTCATTTTGCTCCTTGGATAATTGTAAACGTTTTTCTCCATTACATTATGAAATAATTTCTCCACACTCAGACAAAATTTTAAATTCGACCCTACTTAAACGGAATGTATGATTCATATAAAATGAGGAATCAAATTACAATTAATGGCATTATTTCTCCTCACCAAGCGCCATCTCCAACCCTTTCCTAGTCGGCCATCCTGAAATCCACCAGCCAAGCATGGATATTGAAAGTCGAAACAGTAATTTATTTATTTTTTTCTGCAAAGAGATTTGTGTAATTTATTTGTGTATAAGTAAAGAGTTGATGTTATAGTGAATTGAGTCTAAAAGTTTTGGGCAAGGTTTTATATGCACTAGATACATCTTGTACTTTATTGTGTATTTAAAAATTGCAAATTGTTACACTGAAATGTGTAACTATATTTTACGAACACATGTTGCACGTTTCAATGTAACAAATTGCAAATTTCAATGCAATAATTTGTAAGTTTCTAAAATACATTATGAAGTGCACGGTGCACAGAAAATTACTCAAGTGTTTTAGGGTATAATTAAACACATTTTTAAATTTCTTATATGTATCAAAAAATTATTTAAATTAAATATTATTATATTAACGAAGTAAAATACCTTTATATGTACTTATTTAAACTGTGAATTATACTTATATGTTTCTCTCAAGACAAAAACTCGTATGAGACGGTCTCATACATGAGACGGCCAGACGGGTCTCACACTTGACCCAATTCAACTTATTTGACCCATATCCTGGTAAGACCCATTCACTATATGAACTTACTAATCAAAATACTCAATAAGCCCCTCCCTAAACTTACGCTTCTGCCTTACCCACGAAACCCTCGTCCATTCTCTCTAGGTTTTCTTGTAAAATCTCTCCTGTGTAATCTGTTGTTAACGCTCATGGCCACCCAAGTTTTCCTTTGCGCCGCTCACGACCGCTGGATGTGGTCTCCATTGTGCAACTATAATCTTCTTCGAACGATGTATTTCTCATTCAACACTCTCTTGTTTCGCGGTTGGCAACTGTTTTTTAGGTACTCACACTTGTTATTGTTTGTTGGTCTAATTTTAATTTGTTCATATTCGATTTGTTTTTAGCCATTCCGAGTTGTTTAGGGTTGTAATTGTGTCAACTATGGCTGCACAATTTGTTGTTTATAGCACTTTGTGCATTAGTTACGGTACATTAATCTATGTTTCAATTTGCACATAAATCCCCTGCCTTGATTGTCTCTTTTTTCCAGTGTTTGTACAATCATAGTAGAAGTTGGTTAAACAGGGTAGGCTTACTGTTGGGTATCCTTTTAGCTTCTCATCCTCACTTCTGCTAGATATCCAGACGAAACTAAATTCAGTTCTTGTGATGAGTTTTATTTGAAAAATGGATGATATTGGAGATTTTGTTACTTGAAAATCTATTGACGATATGACAAAGTTTATTATTTGGGAGGAGATTACAATGACAATTACTCTCTATTCATTAGTTTTGTTTGTAGCATAAAGTCCTGTATACATTACTTTAAGCTTTTGAGGTTGTGGATGACTTGATAGATTTTGTTGTTGATAGTACTTTATGCATTAGTTATGGAACATTAATCTCTATTCCAATTTGCACATACTTGCCCATTTATTTGTTTATATATTAGTCTCTTTTTTTTGTATAGTATTGGTAGAAATCAGTAGTATATTTATATGACGACAACGGTAAATGATCCCATTTTTATGTTACCACATTTATAGGAGGTAATGCTTTGATTGAAATTGAAGTTTATGTATCTCGTTGATTATCTCTTTCATTCTAAACCTGAAGCCAAATATTTAATAATGAGATTTAAAGCTTAAGTGCATCAGTTCTATTTGTGTTGGAAAAAGAACAACAAGAAGCCTAAAGAAGTAGGTGTTTATTTTGAGAGGTGAGATTTTTTTTTTTCATAATCATAATTGTATTGAACTTAGTTCATGCTTTTAGTTAGTGGAGCAGTTGTTGTTTAATTATGATGCCAAAACTCAATAATTATGATACTCCTATTCGGAAATGTGATGCTCCTGACCATATATTTGATATTTCTGACCAGATTTTTTACGTTTTCCACTGCAACTGTGATTTATCAAAATAGCAACATTTTATTTATTTTTAATTAGAGGCATTAGAACAAGATTTAAAGTAATTTACTTGGTTGGGTTAGTTTTTTTTACCAATATTTGGATTGTGTGGAATTTATTTTGCTCACTCTCTCCTTACAACCATCTTCCGGAGCTACTTGATAATTGCTTACCCATTGTTTGACAAAATGTCGTTGTAGATTTAAATAAAACTTCACCAGCTACTTGGTTTGTTTATAAAATTGGTCTATCTGACCTGAAATAGAAACTCCAAATTTGGTATTGGAATGAGAAATTGCAGTGATTAAATTAATTGGTTTTTAGATGTTGTGAAGGCACACCCTAATGAAATAAATATTTTGTTCCTAATTGTGTTAAATTATTTGCATTAGTCCTAGCTACTTGTGTTTTACGCTCTTTGATTGTTGGGATTATACTGAAAAGTATGCTTTTTACTTTGTATAATTGAAACTGAATTTTCAGACTTATTTACTGAAATAAATTGTTTATCACTGATGCTTTAAATATGATTGAATGTTATATATATTTCTTTGATAACTGTTCAATAATTAAATGCGTGTTACATCAGTAGTTAATTTAGTGATACCGGATCACGAAAGATTAAATTAACGGTCCCTTGTAACTAAAAAGTCGCCATTCACGACCTAGATGGAAATGAACAACCATCGCGAAAGGTTGAGGTGTAAGGCTCGAGTTGGTTTGTCTTGACCAAGAGATTACACTAGTGCATGGTGATGAGTTTGAATAGGACCTCTGGGAGGATAAATTCTTGAGGCCGAATAAGGAAGAATTAGACCTCGATGGTTCGTTGTTTCTTAACCTTCGTCCCTTAAATAGGATCACGTGGGATTGGTAACTATTGCTTTGACTTATCATGGGTAGCGAATCGGAGAGATTCAATACTTTTTATCTTGGGCAATATTATTGGTCACATGTGATTGCTAAAGATTTAATCTGAAGAATGGTGTGCAAGCATGCTTTTTGCTTGATTTGCCCCCCTTGGGAGGTTCATAAGTTTTATCATACCAAATCTTGCAAGTGGAATTGGTTTCGGGTATGGATAATAATGTTGAACCGTTTCCTCGACCAAGGACAAAAGATATTAATTAACGGAAAGCTATTTCAGTCGCTTGAATTAATTAATGGGCTAGATAATCTTAAACACGGGAAATAATGACCGGAGCCATATTGATTTGTAATATGGGTTAAGATGGATGGTCAATATTAATTATGTAGTGGGATTAATTAATATTTATGGGCTTGAATTATATTGTGGCTCAATATTAGACATTCAAGATCCATTTAGAAGGTCCAATCTTAATTCTCCTAAAGGCCCCCCTGGTAGCCCAACATATAGTCCAATAACCTAAAAAGGTGATTAAAATAAAATAAATATTGTTGCTTATATTTCCTCTAAATTTTTTAAAAATTATGGATAAAAGAGGGAGAAAGATTTTCTTTGAATTTTGTTATGGAATGAAGATATGTATTCTTGGAATACAAGATTATCTCATTAAATTCAAGAAATCTCCCACTTGGTTATCTATATAGAATATTTCAAAATTTTGAAAATATAGTGGGCAAGAAAGATTTTCTTGAAAAGATATTATGGAAGATATGTATTTCTTGAAATACAAGAATATCTCATAAATTCAAGAAGATCCAAATCTTGGATTCTTGTAACACTAAATTTTCTAAAATCACCATAATAGAGGAGGTGGGATTTTTGTGGAATATTTTAATTATGAAAAAAGAATATAGAAGATATATTCAAGATTTCTTGGTGACCAAGAAAAGTCTTTTCCCACATTGAAATATCACTAAAATTTCGACCACCCTCCCTCCTATAAATAGGGGATGATTAGTTCATTCCCAAGTACAATTCCATGTGCTGGAAATATTAGCAAATCCACATAAGTGGTGCAACAAAGTTTATTTTTTCCTTTTGTTAATTGTTCATGAGTATCCTTCCACGGATTGTCGAGCAAGGGCTAAGGAATACTTGGGAAGTCCTTTTGGTTAGTCCGTCCGACCAAAGCCCACTTTGCCATCCCGAGAATGCGTTCACGTAAACCCGTAGATTCCGCATGCGTAGGTTTTACGTGGCTTTTTATATGCATGATATGTTGTTGCAATTATTATTTGAATTAATATAGGATTAATTCATGCTAGTAATAATTAATGAATTAAATTTGTATTTAAATATTCACCCCGGATAAATCTGTGTAACTCATTCCCCAACATTGATGTGAATGTATTTAGCCATTGTTTGTTCTTTTTAATGAATGTATGCATCCACTCCAAATTGTGTACCGAGGATTTATCTGTGTTATATATATTAGTCCATCATTATGTTGCAACCTGAAATAAGAACTCCAAATTTGATATTAGGAATGAGAAGCTGCAATGTCTCACATTTCTTTTGTTTACTGTGTTAAACTTGGCTATTGATAATCTAGAACCACCCCTTTGTTCAGGTAGTGTTTTCCATAAATGGCTTGAATATAAACATTATTGGTAGATGTTGTTTCAATTATCTAAACTATCAGCTATTAATTTGTATCTTCATATTGAGTATTTATCTCAGTTTGTAATTCACAGGTAATTTTAAAGCACAAAGCACAAGAAATAATAAAAAAATATATCATTTACAAGAAGAAAGCGCAAGACCTAGAGAAAATGAGAGATACTAGAGAAGAAGAAATTATTATGCTATTGGGAAATTATTATTGTGCTATTTATATGTACTTTTTGAAAGAAGAGACATAAGAGTAGTTTGATTTATTTTAAGCATCACTTCATAATTGTCTTTAAAAAATGAGGGATACCCTTGAACTAGAAAATGACATTCTTGAATCAACATGTGATACTCTCGATATTTTGTACATGTAGATCTACATAGTATGTTTTTAATTAGTATGCATTCTAATATTTAGGCATTTAAGTTGTATTTAGACGAATTTCAAGTATCACTTGTTCTTTATTATTCATACATAACTTCCATAAAATAATGACACTTTTGAATTCAAAAGTGATACTCTCGAACCGTAATTTGATACTCTAGGATTTTTGGAAACACAGAGTGATAATTTTTAGTATCCATTTTAATCAATTTCAAGTATCCTTTGTATTCAGACATCGCTTATTATTTGTCTTTTAGAAAGTAGTTGTATTTCTAAATTCATAAGTGATACTCCTGAACCATAAACTGATATACCTGTAATTTTTGAAGTAAATAATAACACTATTCCAAGAGTTGTTTTTAAATTAACATGTGTTCCACATTTGAATTGTGCCTTGATCGATTTTAAGTATTGTTTTTTATTAGAAAGGGTTGTACTTCTGAATTAAAAGTGATACTCCTAAATTTAAAAAAAAAATTGAAACTCTAGAACCATAACTTTATTAAAGTTTTATGAATTTTTAATGTAATAAAGAAATAGTGTTGAGAGCTGATTATTGTTCATTGAGAACTTATAATTGTGCACTTTATGTTATATATGGTTTTTTTTTAAAGAAATAGATAAGAGAGTAGTTTAATTAGTACCGCATCACTTCTTATTTGTCTTTTAGAAAATAGTGATACCCTTGAACCAATAAATGATACTCTTGAAACAACAGATGATACTCTCGATAATTTGCAAATGCAGAGTGATGCTATGTTTTAAATTAACATGTACTCTAATCCGTAGGCATTTGGGTTGTATTCACATCAATTTAAAGTATCACTAATATTTAATATTCGGGCATCACTTACATAAAATAGTGACACTTCTGAATTCAAGAGTAATACTCATGTACCATACAATGACACTCAAAGATTTATGCAACTACATAGTGAAATTAATTATATATCTATTTTAATCAAGTTTAAGTATGGTTCATATTCAGACTTCGCTTTTAATTTTCCTTCCAAAAGTAGTTGTACTTGTAATTCATGAGTGATACTCTTGAATCGAGACGCGATACTTTTGAACCATAAATTGATACTCCAAACATTTTGAAAGTAAAGAGCAACATGATTCCAATATTTATTTTTAAGTTGACATTATTCCGCGCTTGAGTTGCACCTTGATATGTTCTAACTTTAAGTATTCTTAACTTCAAGAAATAGTGTTATTCTGAATTAAGAGTGATACTTTAAAATTATAAACTGATACTTTTGGTATTTTGGAACTTTAGAGTGATAGTATTCCAATATTTGTCTTAAATCACATGCACTCCACATTTAAGTTAATTTTTATATTAGTTTTAAGTATTATCTGTCTCACAAAAAGTAGTGATACTCCTGTTGTAAACAATGATACTCCTGAACCAAGAAGAGATACTTCAAACTATAAACTGATGCTCCCTGTATTTTGTAATAAAGAATGACACATTTGAACTAGATATTAATTCTCTTCATAGTAATCTAGTTTGAGCTGCCGGAGAGTTCATCACCACCTGCAACAACTATTGCTTATTCAGCCTCCCAAAATCTCTACCGCCACCACTCGATGCGCCGCCGTAATGGGCGGCGCTCTCATGAGGCATCGGCTGCGACAAAGCTAATTTGCGCTTGGAGGAACTTGATGTAGTTGTGCTCTCACGAGGCATCGGCTGCGACACACTAATCTGCGCTTGGAATAACTTGATGTACTTGTGTGCTTCCTCAAGCACCGCCGCCATGTCCATTTCCTACCCAACAGAAGCAATTTCTCCAAACATCGAGATTAGAAAGGAGATTAGAAAGTTGGTGGTGGTGGTGAGATTAAGACATCGCTTCGGAGTAGAAGTTGTACGGCGGCGCCACGACGTGGACACCGTCACCGACGGTGGAAAACGGTTTAGTTTCTGACATTTTAAGGAGATTTTGTGGAACTTCTGCGGACGATTCGAAGGTACCGAGACTGCACACACATCGCTATGTAAGCCTCATCGGTGGTGGCTGACGAATTTTCTAGGCTCCAGTTCATTAAGGATAGTTTTTTATCTCATTAAGGGTATACTTGGAATATATCTTGTTGATATTAGCGAGGGTCATGTTGGGTCAAGTATGAGACCCGTCTCATGCATAAGACCGTCTCACACAAGAGTGTCTCTTCTCTCAATCACTCCTTTCCCTCACTTGAAGTATAGGTCTTAGTTTAAGCGACAATGTAGATCAAACGCAAGAAAATTTATACAAGTAAAGAGAGCACACTTTAAAATTAAATGAAAAAAATGGAAAACACACACACACACTTTGAAATTTTAATGAATGAAAAAATGCAATACCTAAGATTCAAACACTTTAGCCAATAACTCCACCTCATACCACTTAGCCACACAACAAACCCCCAAGTACTTCCACCACTGGTTATGGTCCCCCAAATAGAGAGTATCAATAGATTAATATACGTTCTTTTGTACTTGTTTGCAAGCATGCAAATCTGATCGGCAACTGCTAGTTTGTCATCACTTTTCAATACAAAAAAATCACTTATACATATTCTTTTGACAAGTGATGCATTTCACCTCAAAAGGAACTTTTTATTTATTAAAAAGCAGTACCGATTGCACGGTGAACAACCGAGACTTGATCAATCCGATTAGTTGATCCATATCTACACATTAGTAATAAACAGAAGTTGAACATTACAACATTAATTCAGCTACTTGATACTTCTACTTCTTTCTACATAAACATAATTTATCAAAGCAAGCAAGAGACTCGTATCACCTAACGCCCCAACCCCAACTAATTAATATAAATTCAGACTGCAACACATCGAGTTATAATGTCAACTATGAGCACGAAAAGCTGGGGTGTATCAACAACCCTAGATAAACTAGTGATAAGATTAAAGCGATATGTATGCCCACAGCATACAACTTTAGACAACCCGACCCTCTGAGATCGCGCAATGCTGCTGATCTTAACCCAAACGATGACACTTTTGAACCCCCATTTTGTACCTTTGGATCACATTTTTCCGCACTCTCCTTATTCTGATCTGCAGAATTGGAATCCTGAGAGGAAGTTTTATACATCGCCTGCATCCAACATATACGGGTCACAAATCAAGACATAGTACATCAATATTCTCATTTAGTATACCAATTACATATGGGAAAAAAATATAATAATAAACTTCAATTTTCCCTTGGCATTTTTAGAAGGTTTCAGGACTTAAAAACTAGTAAAACTATCAAATTAGGGACCGGGAAGATTTTTCCTATCGATTCGAGACTTGGAAAATGGGAAACTATCAATCCGGGGCTTGAAACTTATGAACTAATTAACTTAGGACTTATAAATTTTAAGACCGTGTTTGGCATCTTATAGTTTATATTCTTATTTATTAATATACAGAGACTTTTTTTCCACTAATGTAAAAATTAATATACTTTTATTTTTTGAAATTTTGATTTAGAAAAATATTGTTGGACAAATAGAAACTATAAGATGTCAAACATGGTATTAAATTATGTGAGTTCTCAGGTCCCGGATCGATAACTTTCTATTTTCAACTTCCCAATCGATAGGAATAATCATGGAGGTCCCTAATTGATAATTTTACTATTTCTCAGAATTGATAAAACTCTAAATTATAAAGATGTAGATATGCATAGATGGACTCACCTGTGGAGTAAGTGGTGGCGATACATGTTTATCGCAGCATATGGAATTTGGTGCATATCCCATCGCCAGATGCATTCTTCTTGGAGCATTTCCCTGGGGTGCAAAATTATTTGAAGTTGGTCCATCTGGTTGGTGACGAGAACGGAACTTGATTCCAGTCTCACCAACAGAATTACCAACATCTTTGATTGAATTAGGATGGTAAAATGTCTCAACTGGTTTATCCCATGTTTTTACCGATGATTCAACTTGTTCAACAGCATCATGGAAACGAGATTGGGCTGTAAATGGCACTTGGGTAATACCTGGAGACACTTGACCCTGCAGAGAATGAATATATAATGAGTATTAGCAAGTACAGGTGGACCATTTCTAGCTGAAAACATCACTAAAATTTTATTTTAAAAACAAAAAAGAACAAAGGTTATCATGTTCTAAATGCAAAAGTAAGCTAATTACCACTATGACTAAATAAGATAAAAGAGTTTTATCAATTCAGGAGCTAAAAAATAGTAAAACTATCAAGTATGGATCTGGAAGATTTTTCTTTCCTAATTTTCAGGTCTTGAATGGAATGGATACGAAGAATCTTTAATCCCCAAATTCATAGTTTTACTAACTTTCAGGCCCCGAATTGGCAAGATGTTCTATTATAGACATATCAAACTCAAAATTCGCTCATGCAAGATAGTGGAATAGATGATTTTCTCTTGAACTAATGTTATGTCTGGTTTTCTCATTGCAATTTCCAACCATTTACCTCAATGCAGCTAGGAATAAAGCTCTGACTTGTGACATCATAGCTCTCTTCATTAAAGTAGTTGCCATGGTTTTGGTTTTGAAGGCCTTGCAACATTTCTGAGAAGGATGCATCTGGTTCAGATGTGCCATCTTGAAAATGGAGTTCATTTCTTTCATTACCAAAGTCAGCAGCAAAAGGTGAACCTGGAGAAGCTCCAAGATCAGCATAATTGTGTGATTGAAGAGCACCAAAGATCTTGCCATCAAATTGATCGTATGTGGTTTCCCCATCAATGGAGGTGCCTCTTAATGGCAAAGACTCCTGATATAAACAACTCAGAATTTGATCCAAGTAATCAGAGTAAATTGCAAATTCATCCTATATTCATTGGGTGTTTGTGATCAAAGTCCCATACGAAACATTTTTCTCAATTAAGTCTCACAACTTATAAAATGTTGCAATTTTAGTCCTATATTGATAATTTTTTATTTTAGGATGGTAATTAATTTGTAATATTTTTTTTTATTGAAATTAACATGTTTGGGTCTTATTATGTCACGTAAGCATGCTAGTCAGATTGCTACATGGAATTTTAGCAGCTCCCGTGAGCGACACATATAAAAAGTTATGCAACCTTGTCAACATAAGACTAAAATTATATCATAATAAAAATTATGGGACTTAATTGAGAAAATTGATTTCTTAGCAGACTAAAATCGCTGACAACCAATAAATATGGGACTAATTTGCTATTTACTCAAAAAAAATCACAGCACTGATAAGAATTGAACATTAATCATCTTTCTAACCTCCGTCTGCTGTTTCTTCTGCTGAGTGATCGACTCCATCGGATGCACAGCTTTCAACGGGTGGTGGGGTCCGCCACTCGTTTATGTCCTCTGGTTCCTTGACTATTTGCATATCGAGCATTCCGGGTTCTTGAAGCACATCTGAGGAAACATCATCTGGAGTTGATTTGCTAGTACTACAAGGAGGAAGTGATCCAGTATGTTTGACTTCATTGTCATTTGATTTTTTGAGCTTCTCATCTGCCTTGTGGAAAAGGCGGCATATTACATAGTCTGCCTGGAGCATGGGAAAAACAAATTGAAACCAACATAATGGTGAGTACTAACTAGAAAATAAGGATCATTAGAATCAGAAAAGTACAGTGATGATGAGGCAAAAACTAGGACAAAAGTTTACATTACTTTTTATAGAGAGTCTCTTGTACACCAGGTGTACAGTGCAGCTGTACACAACTAATACTTTTCAGTGAACATAACTAGTACTGTCAAGCAAAAACAACTAATGCTGACCAACTAATACAGTTCAGTGGAAACAACTAATATACCATTTAAAAATGAACTTGAGTTGCACAGCATGTTATCATTTACCCAGATATTCATTCTATGGAACTTTTTGACAGTGAGCACCAGCGATGTGGATCTAGTTAATAGGATTATCAATGGCAATGTGCCTGACCACAGTCCTATGCAAATACTAGATTGCAGTAAAGCTAATGAATGCTTAAAACATGTTTGTGGAACTATAAATATGCTAACAGAGGCCTACAAGTTGAACTCCAGGTTTACTGTTGTAGGAATTAGCGCATGCACAGAACTGCAAAATGGAATCTAAGTATGTTCTGTTATGTACAAAGGAATTGAGAGAGATGCAAGAAAGTGTTACTGTAGGGATAAGACTACTAAGGTGATGCCAGTTAACTGTAAAAACAATCATGTATCACGAGTAGCATTTAACTGTGATGCAATACAGACTAGCTGCTAGCTATAAGAAGAAATAGAAGACAAAAATAGAATGATGAAAAATGATGTAATGAATTTTCAGAAATAGAAGACAAAATAAAGCAAAGAAAGATTCTCATGAAATGGATTAAGCATGTATAAGGATAATTAGAGGCATCATTAGAATAGTGAGAATATTCTCGGGAAACTGCTAGAAGAATCGTTAGAATAGTGACAAAGTGAAACCAGCCTAGACAACATAAAGATATGATCTATAATGACTAAGCAAAGTGAAAGTGTAGAATAAGGAGTAAATCTCAGCTAAATACTAACCCTCCGTCCAATTTCATTATTCTCACTTTCCTTTTTAGACTGTAACAATTTTATTATTCTCATTTCCCTATTTGGAAATAATCATATCCCACACTACTCTATCATCACTCTACTTTATCTACTTTATACTCAACTTTATTTATTTTGCACATAAACTACTAATATTCCTTAGAACATGTGCCTAAAGAAATGAGAATAATGAAATTGGACTGAGGGAGTATGAGATAATGTGAAGATACCTGGATGCTTCTTTTTCTTTAAATGCCTGGTGATATAAATACTCATTTTAAAACAGAAGATAATGCCAGGCTATGTGTCCAAGACTTTTCTCCTCAAATTTTTAATGATAAAAGGCTATAACAACTAGGATACTAATACAACAGATTCAACTCAGAATAACATAAACCTAAATGTCAAAGATAAATCCCTCTTATTACAGGATGAAACTCGAGTATATTACAATCATCAATAGGATATAACTTTACACTGGCCACCATGATCTTTGAAGCCTGTACGTCAACTTGCAGTCTTTCATATATCGTCCCAATCTGAGTCGCTTTTTTATTCAAAATGACATCATTCAATGCTCATCCTTGAATTATATAGCTTGTATATGTTGGAAGCCGGGGAAGATGAACTTCTCACCTTTGTATCCAACTTGCTTCTTTGTTCGTGTGGATGGATTACATTTCCAAGAACTTTAAATTGGAAACTATCAAACATTCTAACAGTATATGCTTCTTGTGGCTTTTCTCAGACACTCTTGTAGGTAAGATACATGCCATAGCTTTTGTCCAAACCCCTTTAGTATCTTCTTAGTTTTGGCATTCTTCATTCAATACAGAGAATGATTGTTCTTATTTCTCAACAAATCTGTTTCTTATTGGGATGACTTGGATTTTTCAGTTTTAGTTAATACATCATAACATATCACTAAAAGTTGACTGAAACCCAGGATATTGTTTTCCATGTTATCAAAGACATTTCCCTTAACCAGTGGTGCCTGGGTTCCCCTTATGCAGCCATTTTTTGTTAAATCTCCTAGCATATGAAATTTGGAAGAGCTTACTATCCACATAGATCTACAATGCCAAAAGACCTTATGATTAGCTCAGGTCAAAGACTCAAAGTTGGACTCATTTTATGTCAAGTCAAACATGGTCAACAATTAACTATCATCAGCAGAATGGTATTTCACGATACAAGATACAAGTGCTAGCAGTAACATTATTAAAAAAAGAAGAGCTATCTGGGCTTGCTAGCTTGGTGGATTAGTGAGTAAGAAAGTCACATTTCGTAATGGTTTTAGAGTACATGTAGGAGGGAGAGGTCTTCACTTAAAAGATTGAAGGCATTGATTCATTTATGATTTGCACTGTGTACCCACTATGAACACAAATATTTTAAGCATACGACAACACTTAAGAAAGGTTATGATACATTTGAAGGATCATAACCTTTCTATAAGAGAATGTTCCTACTAAACATTCAAAACAATTCATATAACGCCTAAAGACATGCTATAAAGATCCATCGTGCAACTGGTGCACAACTAATACTGATCAATGAAAACAGCTAATATTGTTCAGTGAAAACAACTAACACTGACCAACTAATATTTTTTAGTAAAATAACAAATACCATATAAAATGCCCTTGAGTTGCACGGAGCAACTGGTGCATATAAGTATTTGCCTAAAATTGTATGAGTGTGTGTGTGTGTGTGCATATTATTGCAACTTGTAAGCATGTTCGTAAAATTGTGAGTTAAGAGAGAGAGAGAGAGAGGAAATAAGTTTTGACCTGTCCGGAGCCAGTGCCATCAAGATCTGGTTCGCTGGCACGATACTCATGCATTATCCAATTAGTGCGTTCACCCTTGGGAGCACGACCCTTATAAAAGACTAAAGTCTTCTTCAAGCCAACTATATTGGAATTTGAACAAGCTGAGGAGGGTGATTTGAGAGATTTTATATTGCGATCCTTCCCCGTGGCTTTCCAATAACCAGCTTCTGTGGCCCGATTAGAACGATATCCATTTGGGTACTTTTTATCACGTGGGCAAAAGAAGAACCATTCTGGGTCATCTGACTTTATTACAGATAGTGCTATACAATATCAAAGAGTCAGCAAGGCAATACAAAGAATAATTTGCTTGTGCAAAATAAAGAAACCATGGCATAACCAATTTAGATTTCAACTCCATAAATAGAGCATTATGTGTGTGTGTGTGTGTGTATATGTATATGCAAGGTTCTGCAAACACATATCCTTCTTGTACCACTTCAGATTACTTGAAAACTGAGAATGAGGAATAAAACAAGGAAACAAATAGGTGCCAAAGAATTTATCATAGATTATAGGTTCTTGTTCTTACAACTCGTCTGACATTACACCATCTCATACAACAATTTATCATTAATTATAAGTTATCATCTCTTCTACCAGAGTCTTCAAACAGTGTAGAACATGATTATAATGGACCACATGTGTTAATGTTATCCAATTAAAGTTACTAAAGACTACCATATTGGATTAAATCATAAAATTGTTACTTGTCTAATGAAGTCCCCCAATTCAATAAACTACAAAAAGTAAAGATTCACATTCGATGAACTAGTGACACCGACTATTGGAGGGTTTTACAGAGGCATAACAGCTATAACAGAGTCCATATTCTCTCTTTACATTTTTTACACGTATATGCAACAACTAACACAAACTGATGCATAAGAAAAAAAAGTACTACAACAGATGAGTTGAAGGCTCTGAAACAATGGCATGCATTATCCATAAACATACTAACACAAACACTAACAAAAAACTCCATATTCCACAATTGAAGTATCAACAGGTAAATACAGAGAGAGTAAGAGAAGCATACCAGGGAGATTCCAGGGCTCCCATTTACAAACATCAACTTCGGGTATAACATCAACGACTGAATGATGGCCGTTGATTTTGTGCCTCAAATAATGGTTTATGAGCTCCTCATCGGTCGGACGGAACCGGAAACCCTTGGGCAACGCCTCCAATTTCACCGTGTTCCCACACGAACCCATCAATCGATCGCCCACATTAATCGACAAAAATTCCCCCATTTTAAGGCACATAAAATACACAAAATTGTAGTATTAAATCCCTAGAATTACAGAAAATTATGCAGTTAGGTTTGAACCAGAGAAGTAAAAGCGAAGTAAAACTCCTCGAGCTCCACTCCTCGCTTTTCCTGTTTCGAGCAAAAAGCTCAAATTCGATTTACTTTTCTTCCTCCCTTTTTTTTCACGTGCTTGCCAACTCCAAAAGCTCAGAAACCCCACAAACAAACGTGCTGGTAATTTCGATGAGATTTATCAGTAATCCGAAACAGTGAAATTGCTTAAAGTGGAGATAAAACACTGCGAAAATTGTCGCTTGCTTATTTAATTTATATTTCCTCGGTACCAATATAATTTCAACACACAAATTGGACTGCAAACCAAGTAAAGTGGAATAAAGTGGGTTTGAGTGAAATAAAATAAGGGTGTTGTGATTATATTAATATTAGAGTTGATATGTTGTGAAATTTGTTCACCGTGAAAATGATTTTTTTTTTTACAGGCATACTCTTTAGTAATATAAGTCACACCCTTCAGTTATCACTACGATACCCTCTGCTATAATATAAGTCATACCCTTCACTTTTATGAGTAATACTCTTTATAGTAAAAAGTCACACATTTTATAGTAAAAAGTCACACTCTTTAGTAATATAAGTCACACTCCTTAACCAGTTTCACCGTGAAACTTGTTCACCCTATATTTTGCCTTAATATTATGTTTATTTCCATTTTTGGAGTGTTGCAGTAATGTTGGGACGTCCAAATAAGACAAATGTTGTAGTAATCACGGGACGGAAGGAATATACAACATATCAAATCAAATGCGTAAATTCTGAGAAAGATAGTCAAGAAACGACGTTATTTTTTAATGATTTTATTTATTTATTATTTGTGCCATTCCCCAATAATTGTGATTTGGTTTTCTTTATGCACTTTGAAATTAGTCTTCATCGTTCATATTGCATTTTAGAAGCGTCTGACTTGTTATCTTTGAAAAAAATGTGATTTATTAACACGAAAAAGTGTAATCTAATATGGGAACATAATTGCATACTACATTTGGAATAATTGCACGCGTTTTTTTTGTATAGTTGTTCTAAAACGCACTATGAGTCTTGTGCAAGTCCGTGCATCCTTAAAGACAAAATGCTCTTGTGATTTTGGACTTTTCTAAATTGTCACGCAGACTTTGATGAAATTTATTCATAATATAAAATTTATATTATTATACTTATAAAATAATAATATTATTATTTTTATAAATTAATATTTATAGTATTTAATGTTATAATTTTAATTTATAAATATAATAGTATCAGTTGATAAGTATAATAATATTAATTTATAAGTATAATTATATAAATTTCATACGATAAATAAGTTTCATTTCACCACATGAGAACTACTTAAATTGACAAAATCATTGAAAAACAAGTACGTCTGTTATTTTTAGAAACTCCCCAGACCAAAAATGGTTGCCCATAAAAATATAGGATGTGTTGAACAAGATTTCAAGTGTTAGTGTTATATATTTATATATTATCAATGTTCGCATAACAGTGATACTTCAAATAAAAATTAACATAAATTTAGAGTCATAGATTTTTAGCTAAAAATATATTCACACATATTGGTATAATTATATGAAGTCGTTCGCAAATTATTCTTGATTCGGCTCAATAAATATTTGTTCGAACTTGTTTGTTGTGCCCGGTTTACATTTCCGGCCAACAAACAATAAGTAAAGAAACAAATAGTGAAATGGAGAATCAAAGCAAGTAAAAACACTAAATTTGATTACCCAATTCGTCTGTGAATAAGACTACTTCTGGGGGCGACCAAGCCAGGATTATTGTATTATTCTTTCTGCCTAGAATACTAGATTTGCCAACCTTTTCTTAGTGAGGCCGATAGCCTATTTATACAAGGATTTCCGCCTCGTGGGCGGGAAATTACATAAGGAAAAACAATAAATGATGCTTAAATCCCGCTAGCCGATAATTTCGCCCTGTCAGGTCAATGGTCGCTATAGTTAATGCGCGTCATTTGCGGACCAAACTTCAAGGGCGGATCTTGCGGCTTGCTGGGCGTTTCTCTTAACTGAAGGGATTTGCGACTTCATGACCTCCGGCTTGAGGAGTTCCTGTTTCAAATAGCCTTTCCTGGTCGCTAATCGCGACCTGTCGTCTTTACGACTTCTGAGTAAGTCGTATTCGTGAATGGTGGAGCAGTGACTATCTAATCTCTGATCTGGTCTTTTGATCATCTGGCCTTGAGGACATCTGATCTTTAGACTTCTGGTTTCTAGGGTCTTGCCCCCAAGTCGCTTTATCTGGTCGCCGGCGGGCGACTTGTCATCTTCGCGACTTATCCGGTGGTCGGATTTACCTATGTTACAACAATTGCCCCTCAAGTCGAGGTCTTGAGCTGCGCTTCTTGGCCTTGACTTGATTATTATTATTCGACTAGCGACCTCTCGACCTAGGGACTCGTTCTGGGCGTGTCATCATCCTCGAGCAGGCGAAAAATTGCCTCAATTTTATGAATCGGCGTGACAGACTGCCCTCGATTTCACGAATCGACGTGACAGGTTGACAGGAATGAGACACGGGGTGCCATGAATCGTTCCAATGGGAGGTCGCAGTGAGAATCACGCGCGACTCCCGTGCGTTTCTTGTAGGGATGGGCCTGAGGTTTTGTTTAATTGCACTTCGGCCCTCTCCTTCACTTATAAATAGACTAGGGTTTTGTGGCATAAAACCCTTCTTCATTTCGTCTTTCTCAAAGCATTCAAGAATTTCATGCAAGAGTTTCCGGCTAGAGAAGATTCAGGTAAATCCTTCAATTTTTCCTTCTCAAATTTCTTTCAATGGCTACCAATCCTTCTGTGACTCCCGCCGCCTCTCAACCAATGGTATTATTGTATTCCTCTGAGGATGAGGTCTTTCTCTCTCAACACCGCCGCTGCCATTGACCATCTTCCACAACCGGCATTACGGGTGAAAATTTTGTAAATCCGGCGTCCTCGGCCGATGCCCCTGGTGGTAATCGGGAGGACAAATATGGCAACAATGAGGAGATCGACGAAGCTTTTCTGGATGAGCTGGATGAAATTACACATCTCACTCCGGTGGACATTAGTCCCATCCGTACCCGGCCCATGACATTGGGGCTTATGAGCGGGTCTTTGATTATGAGGCTTATATAGCACGGGGCCCCTATAAGAAACCTGAGCGTGAGCTCTGGAAGTCGGCCAAGTCGGACTTTACGGCATCTGACGAGAAATTTCGATCGGTTTTGTCAAATCGATATGTACGCTCACTTCATCGTCAGTACAAGGTGCCCGGAGATTACACTTCTATGGAGCGACCTCCAATGAAAGTGCTGACCAGCCACCTCCGGGGATGACTGTAGTGAATGAACACTCCATGGAGGCCGGGATCCGGTTCCCGTTGCATCCAGCTATTTCTCACTTGCTCGCGGCCTGGAATCGGAGCCTTACTCAAATCACGCCAAATGGGTGGAGTTACATTATCTCCACCATGACTGTGTTGGGGCAGGTCAGATTGTATCGGTTGCCCAGCCTAGGCAAGCTTTCGTATGTGCTGCATCCTATTGCTCAGACGGGTGGTTATAACATCGTGCGACTTCGCAAAGGTCTGGAACTTGTGAGCGGGATTCCGAATAAGGTTGATGGGTGGCACCAAAGGTGGTGGTTTGTCGGAGGGGCGTGGGAGTTTGTAGATCCTGCAAACCTATTGGCCATATATGTCCCAACGGACTATGCGATCCGAACTGAACATGGTAAGTCTTTTATCTTCAAGCTTGAAGTTGTACTGATCTAATTCTTCTTTTATCTTGTAGTGTTCCTGCCCCGACCTTCGACTTGTACTGGGATTTTACCGAGGCTTTCAAGCTGGTTCGAGATACTCCTCCAAGTCATCGAGACATCAACTTTTTGAATTCTGAGCTCCAGCGACTTCGGGCCGGATTGTACACATATCCCTGCCATCTTCAACATTCCCTGTAAGTTTTCATCTTGTAGAGTCATTTTTGTTGATAGCGAGTTGCGATTTGTGACCTACATGATTTTGTGTTGTTTTTGTGGCAGCTCCCGAACTTCCAGTTTACCGATGCCAACCATCAGCTTCTATGATGGCATCCCGGAAGAAGTCCTTGCTCGGCACGATGAGGCGAGCATTGGATACAAGCACTCCTCCCCCAACATCGACTCACACTGGCCCTTCCACCACCGATAAGGGGAAGAAGAAAACTTCGGAGTCTCTCCGCCATATATCAACCGTTCTCGAAAATGACCAAGGGAGGAGATTGGTACCTATCAGTCCGAGATAAACCAAGTTCTCCCCCAAGTGTTGAGCTTCTTGAGGTCGAGTGGAATTGTTGTGGAAGGGCTTCCCGATGACTGGCTGAACTACTTGACCAGGGCCATTAGGCATATGCCCCGGTGCTGGACTAAAGAGGATCATGCCAATGCCCAACACCAGAAAGTCACGGGCAACATGTATGCGACCTTGGTCCATTCCTAGAAGACGACTTTATACTTGGAGAAGGCTTGTGGCCAGTCGGAGGGTGAGCTCAGGAAGCTGGAGGAGGCTCGTCGGACTGTTGGCGAGCAAGCCAAATCGCTGCTCGCCACCTTTGACATTCAAAAGAAGATGGAGGTCTCCAACTCCCAACTGACTCAGAAGGCTTCCGAGCTCGAGGGCCGACTAAAGGCTGCAGAGGACCGACTCAAGATGGAGAAGGCTAACTCCCGGGGTGCTGTTGCTCGGGTTGAAGGGGAACTGGCCTCCAAGGTTGTGGAGGTCGAGGAGAAGTTGGTCGCCAAGGAGGCGCAGTTCAAGCAGGTTGAGGAGTTGAACTCCAACTATGCTTATATCATGGCGGTTGTGGGGGCCATCCGAGTCTTCCGCCGAATGAATCAGACTAGCGACCTCTCCGGCGTGGTTGCAGAACTGGTCGACTACGTCCATGAAAATCCTCCCGACTCTGACGTCCTGGTGGATATTAAAGACTTGGAAGATCTGGGTATTTACTTATCCTTCTTCCCCAACCAGAGTCAGATTTTGTTTCCCCTCCCCGATCCCGATGAGACACAGTCGGTAACTTCTGAGGTGGTTCCCGAGATGCAGACTAATGAAGCCAGACCTCAACTGGAGGTCGCAGGAGGGTCGGGCATGGGCCCAACGGGAGAGGAGGCCATTCCCGGCCTTTGAAGGAGGTGTTTACCAGCCCAAGACTAAGGAGACAAGAGCGGCCTATGAAGTCATGCTCAGTGTTATTCAGCAACATGAACCTCATCCCCAACAATACTTTTGATCAGCAAATGGAGATGATGGTCTTGATGGTGATGGTGTTGCTGTTGAGTTTGAGGGGTTGTTATCTTTTGAAGTCGGGGTTTATCCGGAAGTCGCAAGAGAGTTGAGCAATAGCAAACAGTTGGTAGTGCATAAGGATTTGTAACTTGGTATAATCTTTACTTTACGTTGGCTTTAGGTCGCTTGATGTAATCGGCCTTCGGGGGTCTTTGGGCCTTTGTCATTAATGAAATCATTTCTTTTTCCTTCCTTTATTGTGTCGACTTGATTTCCTTATGCGACTTTAAAATTGCATTCGTTCTTATCGTCTTATTGTCATTGCTATATAATTGAACTTGTTCTTGTCGTCTTATTTGTATGCGGCTTATTAATGAACTTTGCTTAGTCGTCTTACAAAGTTGGGGGAGGACCGCACCGCTTAGGTTGGCGATCTCGCCGCCACTATGTCGAAAGTCGTACTTCGGGAGATCGATGTTTACTCATGCGACCTCCCTCTATTTAAACACATAGGAATTTTGAAAAGAAAAATAACATTTTATTTGACTTGGCTAAATTAGTACACAGATGCGACTTCTGACCTATTGGTAATACTTCTTTAGGTGAGCCGCATCTATGGGTATTGAGCCTTTGTGCCATCTGAACTTTCGAGCTCGTAGGCTCCATTTGGTAGGATTCTTGATACCTTGAATGGACCTTCCCAATTCGGTCCAAAAGTCCCTTTTGGTACACCGAGTACTTTCTTTAATACCATGTCTCCTTCTTTGAATTTTTGAAGTCATACTTTAGAATTATAGTACTTCTCCGATTGCTGTTTGTATCTCGCGTTTCTCATATTTGCCTCTAGTCTTTTTCTTCAAGTAGATCTAGATTTCTGGCAAGAGCCTCATCGTTATGGTCGATCGCGACTTATGACGTTCGGAGGCTTGGGAAATCAACCTTTGAAGGTAAGACCGCCTCGGTTCCGAAAGCTAGGGAGTAAGGAGTCTCCCCAGTTGAATTTTGGCAAGTCGTTCTATATTACCATAAGACATCTGGCAGCTCACTGACCCATTTTCCTTTTCCTTCCTCAATCTTCGTCTTCAAGGTGTGCTTGATAATTTTGTTAACAGCCTCGACCTGTCCGTTTAATTGGGGGTGATACGGAGTAGAAAAGAGCTTTGTGATTTTCCACTTTCGAAAAAAAGTGTTGATTTTGAGTCCATCAAACTTCTTTCCATTATCAGATATGATAGCCTGGGGCAGGCCGAATATGCAGATGATGTTTCGCCATATGAATCTGATGACATGATCTTGGTCTATGGTTGCCAGAGCCTCTGCCTCGGCCCATTTTGTGAAGTAATCCACAATGACTAGAGCACACTTGACTGAGCCCGGAGCCGTTGGGAGTGGCCCAATGATATATATCCCCCACTTCGCAAAGGGCCATGGACTGAGGATACTAGTAAGCTCTTCTGGAGCGACCTTAATTATTGGTGCAAAAATTTGACATCTGTGACATCTTCGGGCGAATACAATGGCATTGGCTCTTAAAGTCGGCCAAAAGTAGCCTTGTCTTGTAGCTTTGTGAGCCAATGATTGTCCTCCAGCGTGGTTTCTGCACACACCTTCGTGTATCTCCCTCAGGATGGCTTGCCCTTGTTCTGGTGTAATACATCTGAGAAGTGGTGTGCTGAAGCCTCATTTATATAAGTCGTCGTCGATGAGAATATACCTTGCGGCTCTCAACTGTAATTGCTGAGCTTTTATTCTGTCTTGTGGCAGATCGCCACTCTTCAAATACTCGATGATGGGTGTCATCTAGTTTTCGTCTGTTGTTGGGGTATCTAGGGATGCGGCCAGTGTGTTAATACTGGAGGGTGGGAGAGTCTTGTGATGGTGACATCCTTCATCTTTATTGGCCCCTTTGAGGTCGTTAGTCGTGTTAAAGCATCGGCTCGTGAATACAGATCTCGCAGGATTAGTTTCACATGCACTTGTTCTAATTTCTAACATAGTTTCTTCACGACTTCTTGGTAAGTCACCATTTTGTTATCTCAAGCTTTATATTCCCCCGAGACTTGATAAGCTACGAGTTGAGAGTCTGAGTGTACCTGAAGTCTCTTGATGCCCATTGTCGTGGACATCTCCAGGCCACTGATGAGTGCCTCATATTCAGCCTCGTTGTTTGTCGCTGGGAAATCAAAAGTTATGGCATTCTGAAAAGAAGTGCCCTACGGACTGACCAGGACTACCCCTGCAACTAATTTGTGAGAGGTCACCGAGCCATCTATGAACAATTGCCATGGCGGGCCGGACGAGCTACTGGCCTCTGATGGGAAGGTCAGTTCGACTATGAAGTCAGCCAACATTTGTGCTTTGATTGCCGGGTGAGGTGCGTACGTTATCCAGTATTGCCCGACCTCAATGGCCCATTTAAGGCACCTACCTATTGTATTAGGCCGGTGGAGTACATTCCTTAGAGGTAAGGAGGTGAGGACTTCAATCTGATGGTCGAAGAAATACGGCCTCAATTTTCTAATGCTCATGACTAAAACGTATGCCAGCTTTTCCAAAAGTGGATACCGTTATTCGGTTTCATTCAACGTCTGGCTGACGAAGTAAATTGGAAAATGAATCTGACCTTCTGCTTGGACAAGTACTGCACTTAATGTGGTTTCTGAAGCCTCTAGATATAAGAATAGTTTTTCCCCCGGTACAGGTTTTGATAGGATGCTCACGTCTGCCAGATAAGCTTTGATCTTGTCGAAAACCTCCTGACTTTCTAGAGTCCACTCAAATTTTGACTTCTTTCGAACTGTGTCGAACAGTGGTTTGCATTTATCCCCCATTCGAGAGATAAACCTGTTCAGAGCAACTAGGCAACCTGTGAGTTTCTGAACCTCCTTCACATTTCTTGGGGCTCCCATGTCCAGAATAGCCTTAACTTTTGCTGGATTTGCCTCTATCCCCCGCTTGCTGACCAGATGCCCCAGGAATTTCCCCGACTCTACCCCAAAAATACATTTTTTTGGGTTGAGCCTCATGTTGATTAGGATTTCAAAAGTTTGGGCAAGGTGGGTGAGGTGATCCTCTTTTTTCAAACTTTTGACGACTATGTCGTCCACATAAACTTCTACAGATTTACCAATTTGATCCGCGAACATGTGGTTAACTAACCTCTGATAAGTTGCCCGGGCATTCTTCAAACCGAAAGGCATTCTTTTCCAGCAGTAGAGGTTTTTCTCTGTCAGGATTGAAGTATGTTGTCGATCTGGTTCGTGCATTGCTATCTGATGATAGCCTGCAAAGGCATCCATGAATGACATCATCTCGTGACCAGCTGTGTTGTCTATCATGTGGTCGATGTGTGGCATAGGAAAGAAGTCTTTTGGGCATGCCTCGATGAGGTCGGTGAAGTCGATACAAAGTCGCCAGGTATCATTAAACTTCTTCACCAAGACTGCATTAGCAACCCATTGTGGCTGGTAGGCCTGAGTAATCAGGTCATTTTCCAGCAACTTCTTCACTTCTTCAGTAAGTGCCGCATATTTCTCTAGGCCAAATTTTTGCCTTTTCTGGGCTATCGGCCTTCGAGTTGGATCGATATGTAATCGGTGACATGCGACTTCTAGATCGATGCCGACCATATCCTTGTGTGACCATGCGAACATGTCCAAGTTCTTTTTGAGAAAGTCGATGACTTCCCCCTTCAGGTCGCCAGGTATCTTGGAGCCTATAATGACCTCCAAATCTGGCCGAGTTGGATCTATTTTGACTTTCTCGAGTTCTTCCCCCGGGATGGCTCTTGGACCATCTTGACGAGTATTGTAACTGGTTACAATTTGTCCAGCCGAACAATGATTATTTAAGATCTTCTATGACAATCGAAACAATGGAAATAACAGAAGGATTGTTGACCCGGTTCGCCTTATGAACAAGACTACGTCCGGGGGCGTCCAAGCCAGGTATGTGTTTATAATATATATGCTTAAGACTAAGACGTTCTCCCTCCTTACAGATGTGGCCATGGCGGCCTATTTATACTACGATTCCCGCTCCTTGAGTGGGAATTTACATAAGGAATCATGCCTATGAAAGGGCTACAATTCCGTAAATCTCTAATTTCGCCTTGACAAACCAAAAATCGCTTGTCTTTAATGCGCGCCAATCGTGGGGCGGACTAGGAGGGCGGATTTAGTGGTACGTCGGGTGTTGTCTTTGACCGTTCGAGCTGAGTAGTTATGATTGATGTAGTGTTGGGAAATTAGGGGTGCCCGGATCTATTCGAGTTGAATTTAAATACATATTTAAATTAATCAATTAATTACTAATATGAATTAATCCTAAACCAATTCAACATAATAATTAATAAGCAAATAAACATCATGCGTACACATATTTCACGTAAAACCTAAGCATGCGGAATCTAGGAATTACGTAAATACTAACCTCTCGTAGAGACAACCGTTGAGACGATGGATCAACCCAAAGTACCTTCTCAAATATGTCCCACGTCCAAGAACGTAATCCGGTGGGAGGATTATCAACGAACGATTTTAATCTTAAAGGAGAAAATAAAATATTTGGCCACCACCTTTGTGGATTTCTAATTTTTCCAACACATGGAATTGCACTTGGGGATGAAAAACTCATCCCCTATTTATAATACTTGAAGTGGTCGAAATTTGCCCTAGGAATAAGATGGGAAAATCTTTTTCTTGATCTCCAAGAAATTTTGAATATATCCAATATATTCTTTTCTCCATAATAAAATATTCCACAAAAATCCCACCTCCTAATATTATAGGTATTTTCGAAAATATCAATTAGTTAGGAAAGAAATAAGATCTTTGACTTTTCTTGAATTTATGGGATAAACTTGTATTCCAAGAATACATATTCCATAAAATCTTTCCAAGAAAATCAAGAAAATCTTTTCTCTCTTCCTACCCAATTTTTTCGAAAATAATTGAGGAAAATAAGGCAAAATATTTTCTTCTCCTTTTCATTAATTGGACTTTAGTTTGGGCTATTTGAGGGGCCTTTAGGAGAATTAAGATTGGACCTCCAATGGGCTATGAAGCTTTAATATTTAGCCAAAATATTATTCAAGCCCATTAATATTAATTTACTCCACTATAAAATTAATATTGAACTATCCATCTTAACCCACATTACGACTTCACAATAATATAGCTCCCAGTTATTATTTCCCGCGTTTAAGATTATCTTAGTCCACTAATTAATTAAGTCACTGAACAGACTTTATATTAATTAATATCTTTGTTCTTGGAGTAAAGACAGCTCAACATTATTATCCATACCGGAAATAAATTTCCACTTACAAGATTTGGTATGATAAAGATTCTAAGCCCACCAAGGGGACAAATCAAGCAAGTCGTACTTGCATGCGATTCTCCGTATTAAATCTTAGCAATCGTCATGTAATTAATAATATTGCCCAAGATACAAGGTATCGAATCGCATTGATTCTCTTCCCATCATAAGTCAAAGCAATAGTTATTAATTTCACACAATCCTATTTAAGGGATGAAGATTAAGAAATAATGAACCACTGAGGTCTAATTCTTGTATATTCAGTACCGAAGAATTTATCCTCATGTAGGTCCTTTTCAGCGCATCATAATGCACTAGTGTAATCCCTTGGTCAAGACAAGTCAATCTGAGCCTTACACCTCAACCTTTCATGATGGGTTGTTCATTTCCATCTGGGTTGTGAATTTGTACTTAGTCACGAGGAGCTGTTAATTTGATCTTCTGTGATCTGGTATCACCAAATTAACTACAGCGTAACATGTACTGACTTTATCGAATGTGTATGCAGTAAATATATATAACATTCATTCATATTTAATGCAACATATGATAAATAATTTATTTCAGTAAAATAAATAAGAAATTCAGTTTGGCTATACAAAGTAAAAGCATACTTTTCAGTATAACCCCAACAATCTCCCTCTTATACTCAAAGTCTGCTTTTAAGTATACTACAACATGTCTCGTGTTCTATGCGACATCTAATGTCACCCTACACGAACCTAATAATATTTCTCCCACTTATACTCAAAGCAGATTGGCAATGCTCTTGACACCCATTCCTTCCACATGCCTCTCGAATGTACTCTGAGGCAGACCCTTTGTGAATGGATCTGCTAGGTTGTCTTCAGACGCAATCTTTGCCACCTCCATGTCTCCTCTCTTAACGATTTCTCGTATAAGATGGTATTTTTTTTTCTATGTGTTTGATGGCCTTGTGGGCTCTCGGTTCCCTAGAATTTGCAACTGCTTCGGCGTTATCACAGTAAACCGTGATCGTGCTGGGCAAATCCAGAACGACGTCCAAGTCCACCAGGAAGTTCTTGAGCCAAACCGCTTCTTTCGCTGCTTCACAAGCAGCTACATATTCGCTTCAATGGTAGAATCGGCGATGCATTTCTGCTTAACGCTTCTCCATGTCATGGCTCCTCCCCCCATGCAAAACACACTACCCGAGGTTGACTTTCTAGAGTCTATGTCTGATTGGAAATCTGAGTCCGTGTAACCGATGGGGATTAGACTGTCCGATTGATAAACCAACATTCTGTCCCGTGTCCTCTTCAGATACTTCAGAATGTTCTTAACCGCAGTCCAATGCTCTTTCCCAGGGTTACTTTGATATCTTGCTACCATTCCTACGGCGAAGAAAATATCCGATCTCGTGCACAACATCGCGTACATGAGGCTTCTCACAGCCGAAGCATAAGGGATGCCCTTCATGTCATCTATTTCCTTTTGTGTCTTGGGACACATTTCCATGGATAGATGGATTCCATGTCTGAAAGGTACAAAGCCTTTCTTGGAATCTTGCATGTTGAATCACTTCAAAACGGTATCTATGTATGAAGCTTGCGAAAGCCCGATCATCCTTTTCTTGCGATCTCGAGTGATCTAGATCCCTAGGACGTGACCGGCTTCTCCCAAGTCCTTCATATCAAAATGTTTTGACAGCCATGCCTTTACGTCTGGCAACATCTTTACATCATTCCCGATGAGCAGAATGTCGTCTACGTATAGTACCAAGAATACCAAGGCAGTTCCGTCATGCTTTTTATACAAACAACTTTCGAATTTGTTTTGATCAAAACCGTAGGATTTTATCACTTGATCAAAACACTGATTCCAAGCACGGGATGCCTGCTTCAGCCCATAAATGGACTTCTTTAGCTTGCAAACCAGATGCTCTTGGCCTTTTTCAATGAAGCCTTCGGGTTGTTGCATATAGATTTCTTCGTCAAGACTTCCGTTGAGGAAAGTTATCTTGACATCCATCTGTCAGATCTCAAAATCTAGGTGCACAACAATCAACAAGAGAATTCGGATGGACTTGATCATGGCTACGGGCGAAAAGGTTTCCTCATAGTCGATCCCTTCTTTCTGAGTGTACCCTTTCGCCACGAGTCTTGCTTTAAAGGTTTCAACCTTCCCATCAGGTCCCCTTTTCTTCTTGTATACCCACTTGCATCCAATGGGTTTTACCCCATTAAGTGGTTCGACTAGCTCCCACACTTTATTGTGATCTATTGAACCCATCTCAGCATCCATTGCTGTTTGCCAAGATGTTACATCCTTGTCCTGGATCGCCTCGTTGTAGGACCATGGATCTGATTCTTCTCCCGAGATCAAGTCCGAGGATTCTCCTATCCCTAAGAATCGCTCGGGTTGTCTGACAACCCTCCCACTATGACGAGGTTCCGGTTGTGTAGGTGTGACGCGTGGTATGTCTTCTTGTACAGTTGGCAACAGAGTTGGCCCCTTAAGTTCTTCCAAGGTAATCTCGCTTCTAGGTTTTTTTAACGTTCATATAGTCTTCTTCCAAAAATCTAAAGTGCGTACTAATTACGACCTTTTAATCTTCGGGACCATAGAACATGCATCTCTTCGTTCCTTCGGGGTATCCTATAACAACCTTAATTCCGAACGTGCATCCAATTTCCCGGCTTCCCTATCCAACACGTATGCCGGACACCCCCAGATCCTCATGTGTCTTAAGCTGGGCTTGCGCCCTGTCCACAACTCCCTAGGGGTTTTTGGAACCGATTTGGATGGCACTAAGTTCAGAATATAAGCCGATGTTTGCAAGGCGTAACCCCAAAACGATTTTGGTAAATCCACATAACTCATCATGGATCTTACCATTTCTAGAAGCGTTCTGTTTCTTCGTTCTGCAACCCCGTTTTGTTGAGGGGTACCGGGTGCAGTCAACTGGGATGCAATCCCTTCATCTAACAGGTAGTTCAAGAATTCATCACTGAGGTATTCGCCTCCACAATCAGATCGTAGAAACTTGATACTCTTTTTCTTATGATTCTCTACTTGAGCCTTAAATTCTTTGAATTTATAAAAGGTCTCAGATTTATGCTTCATTAGGAAAACGTACCCATAGCGTGAGTAATCATCGATAAACGTAACGAAATACTCGTAGCCACCTCTTGCTTTGATTTGCATTGGACCACATACATCGGTGTGAACGATCTCCAACACTTCTTTAGCTCTAAGCCCCTTGGCTCCAAATGCCCTCTTGGTCATCTTGCCCTCCAAACATGATTCACAAGTTGGAAATGGTTCAACCAGGAAAGACTCCAATGAACCATCTTGAACCAACCTTTGGATCCTCTTTGGATTAATATGACATAATCTTAGGTGCCAAAGAAGTGTCTCGTTCACGTTGGTCGAACGTTTCCTTTTACTTGAAATAGTAGATGTGTTACAGGATGCATTGTTTGAGTGACGTGCACAGTTAATAATATAGAGATTGTTCCATAAAGTTCCATGACAGATAACCACATCGTTATGAAAAACAGTAACATGTTTATTAAAACGGACAGAATATCCATCAGCAAATAGTTTTGAAACTGAAATAAGGTTTTTGCGAAAAATGGGAACATAAAGAACAGGTGCACGTCTCCAAAAGACAGGTGCACGTCTCCCACTGCTTCAGCTGCCACTCTCGTAGCATTGCCTAGCGTGACGAGGATCTCTCTTCCACTAAGTTGTCGGGTCCGCTTGAACCCCTGTAACGTGAAACAAACATGATCAGTGGATCCCGTATCCACTACCCACGAATGAGTAGCATACGCCGCTAAACAAGTTTCAACAACTAGTGCGAGAGAATTACCTTTCTTTCCATTCCTTTTGGGTTTGGAACAGGCTGACCTCCAATGTCCTTTTTCACCGCAGTTAAAACACTTTCCCTTGGCCGGTTTCTTTACTCCACTCTCCCTCTTCACCTTTCATTTGCCCTTGGCAACACTTGAGTTAGCTTCACTTTTGGTCCTCTTCTTCTTCTTACCCCCTTTTGGTCTAGAAGAGAAAGATGGACCGGCTGTCGCTAGGGCTTGGCTGCTCTCTCCCAATATTCCTTCAGCCGAGACTAAAGCTTGTAGCAGATCAGGCAGGAAAAACTTCTGATTGTTCATTTGATAATTGAGCCTGAACTGCTCAAAGCTTTTGGGCAGGGAATGGAGTATGAAATCGATCTGGGTCTCGATGTCATATTCAACACCAAGTACCTCAAGTTTGTTAAGGTGAGTCATCATCTGGAGAACGTGTTCCCTTACGGGCGTTCCCTCCACCATTTTCATTGAGAGCATGTCTCTCATGGAGATCTGGCGAACCACACGGTTCTGATGTTGACCATGATGTCTGCAGTAGTTTCAACGTTTTGGTGTTGGTTTTGCAACACATCTGACATAGAAGCCAAGATGGTACACTTTGTCATTTCTTTGGAACGCTCCCAGTCACCATACTCTTTCTTTTTTGTTTTGCTAGACTCATCAGTCAGCTTTTCTGGTTTGGGTGTGGTAAGGATCCAGTTATGGTGTTGTGCAGTGAGGACAATAGTAAGTTTTCGATACCAATCAACAAAGTTGATGGTCCCAGAGGAAAACCCATTTTGCGCGTGCGGAAGCAAACATTTCGTGCGATGCATATAAAAACAGGGGTGAAGGAATGGTGATTACAGATTTTTCTCTTTTTAAGCTCATGTGTTGTGTTTTGCTTATAATCGAATGCATATGACAAGATAAGAACATAAAGCAGTAAACAACACAACAATGTATAGTGGTTCGGAGACTCAAGCTCCTACATCCACTCTCCCTGTTCCTAGGGAAATTCCTTCCAACTGGACTTATCACCCTCTCGGGTTCGCCTCTAGATATTTAACGAGCTCTCACTCAAACGAGACTTATCACCCTCCACGGGATTGCCTACAGATATTTAACGAGCTCTCACTCAAACGGGACTTATCACCCTCACTCGGGATTGCCTACAGATGTTTGCCAAGTTCACACTCCAAAGGGACTTATCACCCTCACTCGGGATTGCCTACCCTCCCTTTCAGGATTGCTAGATGTTTACCGAGTTCACACTCACCTACAAACTTAACCGACTGATTTGGGTAAGGTTTGTTTGGTTTCCAACTAGGTTGAGATTTTCCCTTCCATTTGTTTAGCCTCAATGCTAAGGTTGGGAAAATCTCTCTAAGCTTAGGATACATCGTGGGTTGCTTAGATTGGGTTCTAGAACACTCTTGAATATATGAGTGTATTTCTTGCTCTGTGTTCTATGGTGGAAATGCTAGATGATTTGGCTCTGTAGCTTCAATGGTGTTTTTCACACACTTCCACACATTAGAATGATGAAAGACCTTGTATTTATAGTGTGTATTTGAATGTTACCATTGGAGAGAATCGCATTCAAATCCATACTATTCTCTGTAAGTTCTGCAGCTTTTCCAGGCTGGTTGTCTTCCTCTCATTGGTCCACGTCAGCTGAATCTAACGGATATAATCTTCAGGATCTTCTGAGTCTTGAGGATTCTTGATTCAAATGGACTTCTCTTCAGCCGGACCTTGTCGATCGAACATCTTGACACTTTCGAAATAACGAGTTCGACTTTTCTGTCTTGAACCAATCGACCCTCGGTCACTAAAGCTTTTCGAGCTAAATGATCATCGGCGGACGTTACGATTCTCGGTGAATATGACTTGGATGACTTCTCTTACGATGACTTCTTTCACGATCGGTATCTGATTTACGGTTTTCGATATCTAATTTCTTCTCGCTTTGATCTGATCGGCTCACATGATCGGATCGATATAACATCAGTCGGCATATCGGTTTAGCACATCCGATCTCAATCACGTCGATCTTGATCATCTGCTCATCTTCATATCGATCTAGATCGCGTCGATCTCGTCGATCTCATCTGCTCCTCTTACGATCTGCAACCTTCTCTTACGATCTTGGTCGGTTTCTTTTTGATCGGCTTATGCGCTCTTCGATCACCATATCGGCTAAATGCATTCTTCCGATCATCGATCGAGTCTCTTTTCGGTCATCGATCGGGTCATCTAGTCATCGATCTTCGATTTTGCACAACTCATCGATTAATTAGGAACTCATCTTACTCATCGATCTCGATCGGTCTAAATCTGCTGACCTCGTCGATCTCGATCATCTCGTCTAATTTCATGAGTTCCCCCTCAATTTGTTCTCTCGTTCCCCCTCAACTTGTTATCTGTAAATTAGCTTCAATAACACAAGTTGATAATGTTTTGGCATAATTCATCAAAACTAAAATATCCCAACAAAAGTTTTCTCCAGTAAGCAAATTGTCTTTCAGTATATTGAACAGTGGATTAAAAGGTTGCGACGTGATGATACTGAAATTAAACATACATCTTGTGTTAATATCAGGATCAACACAAAGAAAATCACATAATTTGATCACATGATTCATATTAAAATCTCAAAAAAATATGAACATGCATCAACCAACATCTCAAAACAGTTTTAAATGAGCCTCTTGGGAGGGTCATCATTTAAATCACATTCAAGCAGGTTACAAACAAGAACAGTTACAAACCTTTAATTCTTAAAAATTAATAGTTGGCTCCCACTTGATCAATATAAAATTGACAGGGACTTCGGCGAAGTATATATGCATATCAATTTTATACCTAAGTAATAACCATGATTAAATACAGAATTACTACTTTGTTTTGATCGAGCCTCTTGGGAGGGTCATCGTCGCCACTAATAATAATTCACAATCATCCTTTTGAGAATTTATTCATGTGAAAGCTATCTTTTGGCCGTTCCTTAGGGGAATTTCTCCAAAAGATTTCACAAATAAATAAATCATGGAGGTCAAAATTAATTTGATTCAAAACCAAATTAATTATTTAAAAAATACTTAGTAATTTTTGAATTTGAGATTTTTCGTTAGGCAATTCTCATGCAAACACATTTAAACAAATTAAACAAATCATAAGAAAATACAACAATAAATCAAGCAAAGCAGAAAAATAAACATATTGGGCACAAATTATCCAATTGTCATGGTTTGATTTTGAAGAAACGTCGGCTTGAATTTCTCCCACTCGAACGTCTCGAAAAATCACGTTTCGTGCACCGATCAGCTCGCGGGTCGGGGTACACGCCTTGCACCCGACCCGGCCGTGTCGATTGCACCCGAGCTTACTTGCGTCGCCGCCGCGAGTCGGCACCCACTCGGCGGCCCGGCAAAGGCGCGCATACGTACCGTGCATGCCCGTTCCACACCACCATCGTGTCGCTTCGCCCGGCGCGCGTCGCGTCGCTCGCCCACTCCGCACCTACGCGCGCGCGCTCCAGCTTCCGCCCACCTCGGCGTTCGCCCATTTTTAAAAATCGTCTGCGTCTCGGCGCCCGCCGCCTCGGCTGGCTTCGCCCGTGTCTACTCAATCCCGCGCCCGATGCAGCGCCCTTGATCTTATCTTTGATCTCGCCTCCGCTTCGGCCTCGTCGGCCTTGCCCCACCCGCCCGGTGTCCGCGCCATACGCGTGCCTTCCTTGGCATGTTAAAGCGCGATGCCGCGGTTTGCCTTCGATTACAGATCCATTTTAATTTCTCGCCTCGTCTTGGATGTCTTGATCGAGGTTCAATTTATTTTACAAAATAAATAAACCTAAATCTGAACTAGTCTATTACATTGAACAAATCAAATAGTCTAATCTACTGCGTGGATTTTCTCACAAGAAAAACAAATTCGAATGAGTCAATTAAAAACCATTCATCTGGATGATGAAATAAATAAACACATTAAATACCATGATAATTGGATACCTGCAAAATAGATCTAGCAATTCTACTATCCAATTTTCAATAAAATTTAATGGCCAACATAATTTAAATAACAATTTAAATACATAGCTCAAAACCGAGGCTCTGATACCAGTTGTTGGGAAATTAGGGGTGCCCAGATCTATTCGAGTTGAATTTAAATACATATTTAAATTAATCAATTAATTACTGTTGGTCCCGGTGCAAACGAGTCTTACACGTGTATGGGGGGGGAATACACGTGTTCAGTGTTTTTAAAAAAATTTCTTACTGAGGTCAGCTTGGGTCAGATAATCCTGAAGATTAGGTTCTGAGAAGCACAGATCGCTCTGAGTCAAAGTCTACTGAGACAGTGATCTTGAGCTTCTTTCAGATACCTCAGATAATCCCAACTGAGTCCTGAGTGTCAGAGATCCTGAGTTGCTTGGATCAGATAACTAACTTACTGAATCCTCAAATGAGAGTTCAGTTTGGTAACTATCTGTTCTAGCTACTCAGTCGTGTGGAATGGTTGGCCCTTAGTTTATACTCGTTTTAAGCTTTGCTGAAAACCTTCCCTTTATGAAATAGTGATTAAGTTGTGATTCACTTATGCAACTTCAGTGGATTGATTCCAACTGAATATCAGTGAAAAGTATGCTTTCAAAATCAAGTCAATGCAACAGTTAAGCACAGATAAGGAAAGCAATAAAGAACACATCAATTATAGTGGTTCAGAGACTCAAGCTCCTACATCCACTCTCTCTGATCCTCAGAGAAATTCACTATCAACTTCTGAGCTTTCTGACTACCTCGCGTAGTTTACTTACTCAACTCGGCCCTGAGTTTTCTGACTACTCCACGTAGTTTACTTACTCAACCCGACCTTGAGCTTTCTGACTACCTCCGTAGTTTACTTACTCAAACACAAACAAGCTTTCAGACTACCCCTGTAGCTTACTAACTTCTCCTCCAAAGTTTTCTGACTACTCCGCGTAGTTTACTAACTCTTTACAACTCTTCTCACCAACAAACACACTCCAACTACCTTCTCAAGGGTTTGGGGTTTCTCGGTTGGTTTCCAACTAGGATGAGATATCCTTTACAATGAAGCACAATGCAAAGGGTTAGGATATCTCGACTAAGCTTTGGATAATTCTTATCAAGCTAGGCTTAGTATAGTGAGCTCTCTTCAATGTAGAAGCACTTGGGAAATTCTAAGTTTTTCGAGTGCTTTAACTTTTGCAAGAATAAGTTTGAGCTCTTGAGTTGCGTATAAATTTCCCGTAACCTTACAATGTAGAGGGTCACCAATATTTATAGTCATACACCAAGGTCACTCTTGATGGTGTGTGAGAAACGACTATATTTAGGGTTTGAAACTCCCTAACACGTTTTGGGCAATAGCCTTTCATGTAGCCGGTCTTCACTTTTTTTTTGAAGTCTGGAACTTTTGTACATCTGACATCTTTTTTTTTACACATCCTTTGTCGATTATCGGTATGGTGCGATGTCGTCTTTCTCTTTTTGACTTTTGTCTCCGATTAAAGGTAGACACCTTCAACGGCTCTTTTTGGTTACAAACTCTCGAGTTTGATATAACCTTAACAACACTTGACTTAGTTCCTTTTATGCGCATTTGAATGTCTTGGCAATATCTAACTTTCTAAGGTATCGCGTTTTCTCGATGTTGCATCCTTGGATAGATGTATTCAGTGCCTCGGAACATTCAGGTTCATACTGAGCATTCAGTATACTACTGAGTCATCAGTAATTACTGTGCCATAAGTATTCTTGATCTTCAATCTTGATCTTGATCTTGCGTCTTGAGTCTTACGAATCTCTTGGTGATACACTTTGAATCTTCGTCTTTGAGTCTTTAGTTCCTCGATCCTCTTGAGTCTTGATATCTCGATTTTTACCTTTGAGTCTTGAAACCTATCTCGAACTATATCTGCTGACTATACATTCTGCAGATAACATCCTGAATATTCTACAACTGAATCCTGACTCAACTATCAAGATCATTCTGAACATGTCATACTCAGGGGTTTTGGGATCTAATCAAAATCATATATCTTTATTAAATTCATCTCCCAACAATTTCCCCATTTTTGATGATGCCAAAACCTATCTTGTTACAAACATATAACCTATACTCAGGTTTCAGTTTATCCTATTACAAGATGGTTGTCTCCCAACAATTTCTTAAAATAGAGAAACTTTTAAAAAATTATATCATTCAGCAATTTCTTCAGTAATGAATCTCTTTAAGTAGTTCATTACTAAATACTTAAACAAGTTTCCCATATTCAGACAATTTCTCCCTTATCAACATACAATCAGTTCAGAGACATTCATTCAGGCATATCAAAATAAAAGACATGTAAATAAGATAATGAGATATTATCTTTTGAGCATAATGATAAATCTTCATTGATGATTGGTATCCCATTCTGATTACAATGAGTTTATCTACAAAATCAAAAACCAAAAATTTAAAGATTACGAGAATCTTACGAATCTTGATCTTGATTTGGCTCTTGGTCTTACGCTCTTGGTTTTGCTTCATTCTCAACTTCATCGGCGGGCACCTCCGAATCGAACATTCCGAAAAATCTCTTCTTGACTCATTTCTTTCCTTGATGATGTCCCGATTTTGTTTCTGTTAGACCCAATGACCAAAGATCTTGAGCAATTTCTTGAGTAATGGCCTTCTCATTCACCAAGCCATTACCAAGTCTTGGAGGAGGATAGGAATATGGACCGTGGGGCTACTATCTCATACCTCTCCTTCATCCGCAAGGTTAATCCAATACATAGATACTTTGGATAGAAGATTAGGAGATATTCAATGAATGCTTCATTACGATCCGAGCTTTCCCTCTCCATTCAATGAGAACATCATAATTGAACCGGAAGGTTCTCTTGACTTCCTCCCAAATATCGTTGAGTTTGAGAGGCATCCATTTATCAACGTGGGGCCCACTTTAGTGCTTTTGATGTTCCTTTCCTCTTGCTCGCAAAACTTCCCTGAATTCACTCCTTCGCCGCCCTGCTCTTCTTGTCTATCTTCTTTTACGATCCGCAGACGCTCCCGAGACCCCGGCGGAACTTTCTTAGCTTGTTCTATTTGGAGTGTCTTGAGCATCTCTCGTGTTGAAGACTTTCTTACGAGGTTGAGACTTCGATTCTTCCGTTTCTTCATCATCCGAATCGAACTTTCTGGATTGGCTTAGAAAACTTCGCCGACGCTTTGCTTATAGGTTGAACAATGCCCAAGGCTTTCCTCTTCATAGGCGATTCGGCGAACGGCTGGCTTGTTCCAACCTTTGCTCTAGCTTTTCGGTTTCTCTCTTGCAACATCAAGCATGGTTTGCTCAGAAACTCGAGTGTAGATAGGCTTTTCTACCTGAGCGAACTTCAACTTCTCAGTAGCTTCGACTTCTCTTAAGGCTTTGGCTAGATTATACATTTCAGCATCTTTCTGAGCCTTCTTCTCCAAAGTACGTGCCATGAACTTCCTGAGGTCTTCACCTTCCTTTTCCCCCTTCTTGGCACCGTAATTTGGAAGAAGTCTGGAGAGTCTTTGTGTCCATCCATATTGTTCTTTTCTCACACAACGAACTTCTCCTGCTATCTGATCTTGTTCATCTTCCAGCCTCCTTAGATGGTTCTTGGCCACAGAAAATTCTTCAGATAAGTGGGCAAACTGGCCAGAGAGTGCTTCTTTGAACATCTCTGTCATCTTGGTCATGAGCATTGAGCTCATTTCCTCAACAGCAGATTTTATCATCACTTCATTCCTCTCTGCCAACTTTACCTCTAGAAATGCAACACTCTGGTGCTTGATTCATTTCAAAGAATGAGCTCGACTTTGACTCCTCCAAATTTTTCATTGAGCTTATCTTCCATGGAGGTCATCTGTGAGGTCAGAGTGTTTTGGATTAGCACCAGCTCTGAAGAGTGACTAAGACTTTCCATCTGTTGAGCTTGATTGGCCAATGTTTCTTCCATCTGAGCAATCTTGATCATCATTGGCTCAACCTTCTCAAGTTTCTCCATCAAGGGAGTGAGATCAATCTCAGGAACCTTCACCTTCATCTTCTTTTTGATCATCTGAGCTTGACTTAGTCACGAGCTCCAGTCTCCAACTGAGCCTCAGTCTGTTTATCAGACAATTCAGAATTAAAGATAGTACTTTCAGTAACTTTGGCATAATTGTTAATAGTGCCAAAAGGTACCTGAAGAGTGCTAGCTTCAGTCTGAGGTTGACCAATTCGGGTTGATCGAAGAATGTAAGTCTCCTTTTCCATCCGAGGCCGATCCTCAACATCTCCTATTGGTCCCCATCTCCATCTTGAGATTTGTCTCCGCCGCTTGGGGCACCAACTTGATAGCTTTTCTTTGCTAACTTCCTCTGAACCAAACTCATCAAAATCGAGTTTTTCATCCACGAGCTTTGTCCTCCCGAACCACGAGAAGTCGGTCGGAAAAGGTTGTCTCCTCATTCCACCGTCTTCCCCTCTGAAAGCGACAATATCAAGCATCTCGGAAGAGTCGATTGAGGATGAATCTGATTGTCCTTGTCTGAAGAAAACATCTTGCAGATCGAGTCTGGTGAGCTCGGGGTAGCGGTCAAGAATGAACCATTCCCCTGCTCCTCCTTCCTTCTTGACCCTCGCCCTTCTTCCATCTCGGGCTCTCTGGTTCGATTGAAGCCTGGCGAGGATCAAAAGTAGATCACTTTCGGGAGCTTCATCAAGAATATTACGCTCTGAGTCTCGGCCCTCTGTGGGTTGTGCGGTCGGATCCTCGGTTTGCATCCCCGAGTGGGTTACGGGTCTGGTGACACTTCCTCAGTTTGGTTACGAGTTGGCTCTTCTATTTTGTCTAAAGTAGGCACTTTTTCGATGGAATCTCTAAGGCACAGGTTCCTTTGAAAATTTCTTGAGAAATTTTATCCCGAACTTAGAGATGTCTCAAGCACCTCGAAAAAAACACCTCCTCGATCTGTTCTTGTGCCTTTGAGATAACCTGAGACAGAACTTGCAATGGCAAACTCTGAGCGGTTTGGCCCTCAGGTTGAATCTCCTCAGAATCACTACCTTCTTCGTCAGTGAGAACCACCAATCTTCTGCGCTTTGGGGCAAGGTTCTTCTGCTTCATTATTTTTGCACCTTGCTCCATCTTTGCCTCCAACAAAACCTTCCCCCTGGTTTGTTGAGTCTCTTTTTCAGCTGCAACTAGTGATTCTACCTTCTTTTCTCTCTTCCCCCTAATGGCCTGCTTCTTTGCAGCAATGGGTTTAAAGAGAATTTTGGACTTAGGGAATGAGGTCGAATTGGCGAAGATATCCTCCTCCTCTCTGCACATCTCCAAAATATAAGCAATTTTGGTGGCATGGTGGATCTTGCCTTTTATTGAGATCGCCCCATCAACCTTCTTCAAAACTTTGGTCTGCTCACTCACCGTCTGAATCAAAAATTTCAGCCAGTTGAAGTCGGTGGTGGGTGAGGCCTCTATCGCCGCCATCAATCTGAGCTTCGGGGTACTGATCTGCTCAAAACTCCCCGCAAGACTCATGATGCACTTGCTCACAATATCCATCAACACTCGATATTGTGGCTTTAAGTGCCTCTTATGCAATGTCGCCTCAAATTTAACAAGATTCTCAGCAATCCTATCTAAGTACTCCTGCTCTCTACCCGATATATACATCGTAGGATCCTCTCCTCTATCACAGAGCTCAAAAACATCATTCAGATTTTTCGGAACTATATACAGATCCCTCTCAAAATCGATGTATTTGGACGACTGCTCTAAATGTGATACAATTAACTTAGAATGCATACAACCCTCTTCATCTATCTTCAAGTTATAGATGAATTCGATTACCTCTTTCGCAAACTCCTGGTCTGGTCGGTTTGTGACTAGTTGGGTGAGTTTAGCCAGTCGAATCATATGCAGAGCCTCCTCTTCCGACTTTGAGTTGGTTGTGATTTCGAGTGAGACAACGAACTCGTACCACTGCTTGTTGGTTTCGGCTAATCTCTCGAACAAGGTTGGGGCCATTTTAGAGATTTGATTGAAGAAATGAAGCTTTAGGGTTTGGGAATTTCTGGGCAAAGGAAATTTATTTGCAGAGGATTTGAGAACGAAGGGTTTGATAAAATTTTGGCTTGAATGGCTTATTGGGGTTTATATAGCTTCGAGATCATGGAGAATCGCGTTGGTTAGGTGAAAAACAACGGTTGAGATTAATCTCCGATTAATAGGGTATACGAACCGATGATCTCTGAAAAGTAAGCCGCCAAAACATCCTCATTGGTCATTAATGTAGCAGAGCATTAAATGACTGTTGACCTTCTTCGGAATTTAAAACGATCCCGCCCAAAAACATTCCTCAGGTGTTTTGTATTTATTGCGAATGATTACTGAATTTTACTTAAGCAATAAATGAGTCGCATGAGTCATTACTTCTTCAGACTAATTTCCCTCTATCAGTCTTACTGAGTACTGACCTTGATAAAATGTCGAGATAATAATAGTGAGTAATCTTGAATGGGTTCGATGTCTTCTTTAGTCTTGACCTTCAGTAAATCTGAGTTTCTTGAGACTCAGTTCAGTATTTCCATTTTATCCTGAGCTTCTCAGTAGAATTCTGAGAAAAACTTCATGCATCTGAAAACCTTCAATTTTTCAGATTTTACTTTATACACCTGGTTCTAACATCCCTAATTCAACTGAAAGTTCCTGAAATCTTGATTCCGCCAAGGGTTTAGTCAAGATATCAGCTCTCTGCTTATCAGTATGAATTTTCTCCGTCCTTATGTCCTTCTTTTCGACATGATCTCTGATGAAGTGATGTTTGATATCCACATGCTTGCATCTGGTGTGCAATACCGGATTTTGTGAAATAGCAATGGCATTATTATTGTCACAAAATATTGGTACTTCATTGGCCACAACTTTATAATCCCTTAATTGTTATGCGAGCGAAAGAATGCGAGCACGTGAGCCTTCCTGCCCATGTATTCTTCATGAGTACTTGTTGCTACTGAGGTCTGTTTCTTCGAAAACCAAGATATCAGCTTACTTCCTAGAAATTGACAAGTTCCTGAAGTGGACTTCATGTCAATCCTGCAACCTCCATAATCAACATCTGAGTAACCAATTAATTCAAGGTTATCATCAGCTGGATACCATAATCCTCTATTCACTGTGCCTTTAAGATACTTCAGTATCTTCTTGGCAGCTTTCATGTGACTAGCCTTAGGATTAGCTTGGTATCTTGCACATATCCCAACAACAAATGTTATATCCGGCCTACTTGCTGTAAGATAGAGCAATGATCCAATGATTCCTCTATAATCGGTATGGCTTACGGATTTGCCTTAAAATCAGGATCCATCTTGTAGTTAGTATTCATGGGAATCCTAACTGCATTGCAATCATACACCATATTTGGCAATCGATCTACGGTGTACTTTGCACGGTTGATGAATATTCCTTCCTTTGATTGTTTCACTTGAAGACCTAGAAAGAAATTCATCTCTCCCATCATTGACATCTCAAACTTGCCTTTCATCGATGTTGAAAACTTTTCACCACGGTGATGGTTTGGAGATCCAAAATGATGTCATCAACATATATCTGAACTAGTAAGATATCTTCCCCATCCTCTATCCCGAACGAGTTCTATCAACAATCCCTTTGACAAAACCATGGTCGATGAAGAAACCGAGAAAGAGTATCATACCATGCTCGGTGCTTTGCTTAAGACCATACAAAGCTTTTTCGAGCACATAAACTTGGTCATTCTGTTTGAAACCGGAGGTTGTTCCACATAAACCTCTTCTTTAAGCACACCGTTCGTAAATGCACTTTTCACATCCATTTGATAGATATGAACTTCATGTGGGCAAAGATATGCAAGAAACAATCGATGGCTTATAGTCTTGCAACAGTGCAAAGGTTTCATCATAATCCAAGCCTTCTTCTTGGGAATAACCTTGTGCAACTAAATTTTGCCTTGTTCCTCACAATGTTGTTGTTTTCATCTCTTTTATTCTTGAAAACCCACTTGGTTCCAATGACATTGTGCCTTTTCCGGTCTATCTACCGGCTCCCCATACTTCATTCCTTGAGAATTGATTCATTTCATCTTGCATAGCGGTAATCCAATGAGAATCTTGTAGAGCTTCACCAATCTCGGTAGGTTCTTTCTCCGATAGGAAGCAGCGGCGAGAATAGTGCACTCTCACCATGGAACCTTCTTGTTTTAACACCTTCGGTTAGATCACCCAAAATCGACTTGTAGGATGACTATCTAACCATTTCCTTCTTGATGTTCCCCTTCAAGAATATCCTCAACATTTGAAATGTTAGGTTCGATTAAATCGATAAACTCGAGGAACAACGAGAAAAAAGAAAGGGAATCATCTTCCTCGGGGAAATTCTATTCGAGAACATTGTCGAGACATTTGTTCCCCTTTGGTTGATAGATTCAAATTTGCCTCAATTTGTGACCACATCTTCATTGGCATCACATACCCGAGTCCGAATCGGTGTCTGCTCAGATTGGTCACCTTTGGAGTGTTGGCTTTCCCGAGTCTCACCATCCCGATTTCCATCCCGAACTTCTTTATTCGAGTCCGAGTCACTCCAATCATAGATAGTGACCGACTTCTTCTTTTCGTGTTCGATGGATGATTTATCTTTCTATTTTGAGGGCTTAATCTGGTGATCCTCTTAGCTGGTTCATCTCGCATCATGTTCTGTTTTTCCAACACAAGTAGATTCATCAAAAACAACATGAGGTGTTTCCTCCACAATAAGAGTCCTACACGGTTGTAAACTCGAAAGCTTTTTGACTTGAGAATATCCTAAGAATATTCCTTCATCGACTTTTACTATCAAATGTTTTCAACCCGATCTTTACCATTATTGTGTATGAAACACTTGCAACCAAACACACGAAAAGAAAAAAACAAGAGGCTTCCTTTCATTCCAAAGCTCATAGGGTGTTTTGCCTTGACTCTTGGTCAAGATGGACTGTTTCGAGAGTAGCATGCGGTGTTGATGACTTTAGCCCAAAACCTTTTAGGAATGTCAACCCAAAGAATCATTGTCCTTGCGAACTTCTTTTTTAGTCCTGTTCCTTCTTTCAAAGAACACCATTTTGTTGAGGGGTCCTTGCGGTGATGTTTCATGTGAAATTCCATTCTCTCGCACAATAATCGATATGATATGATTTATAAATTCGGTTCCTTTGTCGATCGATTTTGACCACACTCAGATTTTTCTCAATCTTGAGCCTTTTTCAAGAACTAACTCTGGCTTTTATCTCGAGTCTCTTTCTTCTTGAGTAAGAATATGACCCAAGTATATCTTGAGTAGTCATCAACTACTACCAATGTGTATTTCACGCCATTAGTGCTCACAGTGTTATAGGACCAAAAAGATCCATATGCGATGGCGAAGTATTCTCACAAGAGAAAACTTCTACTTTGCTTTTAAATGATGCTTTTATTTGTTTTCCTTTCTGGCACGCATCACAAATATGTTCCTTCTTGAACACTTCATTAGGCAACCCTCTCACAAGAGCTAGTCTTGCAAGCTTGTTCAAGGTTTTGAAATTTAGGTGATTTATTCTTTTATGCCATAACCAACTGGTATCTGTGGAACTTTTAGCAACTAAACATGTATCTTTAGGAGTTGAACCCCAGTCAGCAAGATACACATTCCCTTTTCTTGTACCAGTTAGTAATACTTTCTGTGATGTATCATCTTTCACAAAACATAAGTTCTTAGAGAACTCAACATTGAAACCCTTATCACAGAATTGGCTAATTGAAAGCAAATTATGCTTCAATCCGAATACATATGAAACACCATGGATATGAATCGAGTCGACTTCCAAAGTTCCATATCCTTGATCCGTCCTTGGAGTTATCTCCAAAAAGTGATATGTGGGCCTCTTTTGTTCAACATAATCACCGAGTATCTTCTTGTATCTGTCATATGTCTTGAACATCCACTGTCAAGATACCATATATCAGGAGCTTTTTCATCTCTGCTCATCAGTGCCATGTTATCTTTAGTCAGTTCAGTGCCCTTGTTTTCCTCTTGAAAAACAGATCAATTCTTAGGTACCCAATTTGTGTAGGGTCCTACAAGGTTAGATGTACCTTTGGAATCCAAATCACTCGACAACTCTAATCACTTTAGAGTGGCTAATTTGTCTTCCATAAACATCAACATATACATCCACTACTCTCGGGTGCCTTAGCGGTTTTACAGATATGTGTGCTAGCTTTAGCATGAACATGTGCCTTTGAATTCTTCTTTGGTTCATGCCTTCTGTTCATTTGCTTTGGCTTCTGTGCAGCCGGTCTAAATCTTTGTTGACTTTCGGGTTGAGATAACCTTTACCCTTAGGCAAGTGGGGTTCGGGTTATGCATCTTTGAATCTGGGTCTTTCAAAGATCTTGAGGACTTGGTCTCTTCAGAGAATTGAGAATGTCTCTCATCGAGGATTCCTCCGATGGTTCGATGTGGAGCCTTTCGGGTTTGCATTCTTAGCGAGGCTTTGAAGTACTTGCACGAAACTTTCCAACCGATTGCTTTCGGGTTTTCTAGCCTTCACCGAGGTTTGGGCTTTCTAACGTGATCATTCGGTTTTCTTGAGACCATAGGTCCTTTTCCTTGTCTACAACCTTGGGCATTACTTGATTTTGAAGTGTAGGTGCCATTGGTTTTTACAAAGATAGTCTTCTTGCTACTTGATGCGACATTTAGATGACCTTGTGAGGTTCCCCGAATGTATCCCAATCCAGTTTTATAGTCACAGATCTCTGGTAACTCAATTTCATCTATTACATTAGATGCATTATTCAATAGAGTTAACTTCTTCTCGTGCACTATCCTCACAGATTCTGTAGAGTTTTATGCTTCTCAAGGAGGTCATTGAACTTCGATTACGATTAGTTTGAATTTCTTGATGGATTTCTCTAGCTTTTTCGATTAGGGACATTATCAACTTCTCTTTCTCTCGAGAGTTGTACTTTCGAACATCCAGTTCATCAAGAGCTCCCATTAATTGAGAAGTGATTTCAATATTGCTAGAGTCTTTCCATTTTAGATTTTTCACTTTTCGGTTCCTTATTCGCTCTTGAGTTCTATTTAGCGATCCTTGCAAAAGCAAAGATAGTCCTTCATCGATTCTCAAAAGAATCCATCAGTCAAAATGATTGTTTTCGGTGGAACTTGAAAACTCTTGTGCTAGTGTAGGAGCAACAACGAGAGAAAGAAGAGTTTACCTCCTCAATGGCCATCGACGAGATGTCATCACTTTCAGCGTGTCGAGAATATCTCATCTCAAGAGCTAGATCCCTCCTCGAGTGTTCTTTTCTTCGCAACCATGGCCTTTTTTGCTTGAGAACTCGGTCTCTTTTAGCTTGCCTTTCTCTTCTCTCCTTAGCACTCAAATCGGACAATCATCTTTGGAAGTGACCTTTCTTCCGCAATTATAACATCTGTTGGTATCATCATCCCGATCATTTTCTTCTTTGGACTTGGAGTCTTTCCTCTTGGATGAAGATCCTTCACTTTTCGGTCCTTCTTCTTCTTCTCAGTTGATCTGTCCTCCGGTTTCTTCTGGTACCTGTGGTTCCTGCAATAGCTTTTGTATTTTCCAAATCTACTATTAAGTCTATCAAACCTCCTTGCCATCAGTGCTAGCTTTTCCTCAAGTTCATCCTGATTTTTGGCATGGGGGTTCTCGAACTCTCTAGTTTCTGTGTTTTATCTTTGGCTTTTAAAGCCACATTCTTACTCGATGAAGAATCATCTTTTTCTTTGTCGGCCTTTTTGGATTTCTTATCAATTACAAATTCATAGGCCTTCAAATTTCGAGAGAAGACTTGTTGGTAAGGCATTGAATTAATATTCTTGGTGTTTTCAATCACCCTTTTGCATGAATATCCCATTTCTTAGAAAGACCTCTAAGAATTTTCAATGCAACTTCTCTCTGTGGATATTTCTTTCCAAGTGCATTTAGATCATTCATGATGCTAGTGAATCTGACTTCTAATTTGTCTATTGATTCACCATCATCCATTTCAAAATTGTCAAACTTTCCAATTGCCACTGAAAGTTTGTTTTCTTTTATATGATCTCGTGCCTTGACACATAACAAATTTAGTGTATCCCAAATCTCTTTAGCGAGATTACGGTGAGAGATCATTCCCACCACACCATCATCAATTGTCTTTGTATAGTGTGTCTTTTGCAATGTAGTCTAGATTGACTAACTTTCTCTCCCTCGAGTCAGGTTGGTCATCGGACTTAGGAAATTCTGCTCTAGGATCAATTCTCTCATCTTCGCTCCTCCGGGATTCACTACAAGAAATTGGAATGGTCCTTGAGAGACCACTCTCCACATATGCTTCATGTTTGGAATCTGACGATGAGCCTGCATTCTCGATCTCCATAGGTCATAGTTCTCCACCGAGAACATGGGAAGTTTTTAGAAGACATTTTTCCGATCTTTTGAAAAGTAAAAAATTTCAAAAAATAAGATCATTTCGGATAGACCACAAGTATTTTTGAAAATAAAACTTTGGTCAACACAAAGAGGTCAAGTTGAACCAACGCTTCCGATACCACTTGTTGGTCCCCGTGCAAACGAGTCTTACACGTATGGGGGGAATACACGTGTTCGGTGTTTTAAAACTTTTTCTTATTGAGGTCGGCTTGGGTCGATAATCCACGAAGATTAGGTTACGAGAAGCACAGATCTCTCTCGAGTCAAAGTCTCTTCGAGACAAAGATCTTGAGTCGCTTTCGGATACCTCGAGATAATCCCAACCGAGTCCCGAGTGTCGAGATCCCGAGTTGCTTGGATCGGATAACTAACTTCTTGAATCCTCAAATGAGAGTTCGGTTTGGTAACTATCTGTTCTAGCTTTACTACTCGATCGTCTTGAAATGTTGGCCCTTAGTTTATACTCGTTTTAAACTTTCTTTGAAAACCTTCCCTTTATGAAATAGTGATTAAGTTGTGATTCACTTATGCAACTTCGATGGATTGATTCCAATGAATATCGATGAAAAGTATGCTTTCAAAATCAAGTCAATGCAACGATTAAACGATAAGATAAGAAAGCAATAAAGAACACATCAATTATAGTGGTTCGAGACTCAAGCTCCTACATCCACTCTCTTTGATCCTCGAGAGAAATTCACTATCAACTTCGAGCTTTAACTACCTCGCGTAGTTTACTTTACTCAACTTTCGTACGAAGTTTTCGACTACTCCACGTGGTTTACTTACTCAACCCGACCTTGAGCTTTTCTACCTCCTCCGTAGTTTACTTACTCAAACACAAACAAGCTTTCAGACTACCCCCATGCTTACTAACTTCTCCTCTAGAGTTTTTCGACTACTCCGCCGTAGTTTACTAACTCTTTACAACTCTTCTCACCAACAAACACACTCCAACTACCTTCTCAAGGGTTTGGGGTTTCTCGGTTGGTTTCCAACTAGGATGAGATATCCTTTACAATGAAGCACAATGCAAAGGGTTAGGATATCTCGACTAAGCTTTGGATAATTCTTATCAAGCTAGGCTTAGTATAGTGTGCTCTCTTCAATGTAGAAGCACTTGGGAAATTCTAAGTTTTTCGAGTGCTTTAACTTTTGCAAGAATAAGTTTGAGCTCTTGAGTTGCGTATAAATTTCCCGTAACCTTACAATGTAGAGGGTCACTATCAAAAAGGGGGAAATTGTTGGGATATTTTAGTTTTGATGAATTATGCCAAAACATTATCAACTTGTGTTATTGAAGCTAATTTACAGATAACAAGTTGAGGGGGAACGAGAGAACAAGTTGAGGAGGAACTCACAAAATCAGAAGAAGATGATCGAGATCGAGGCGAAATCAGCGACGAGGCCGATCAAGATCAGATGAGTAAGATGAGTTCTGGAGTTAACTGATGAGCTGTGCAAAATCAAATAAGAAGAAAAGATAAGCCACCGATCGTAAGATCGATGATCGGGTGACTCGATCGGATGACCAAAAAGATAAGTCGATCAAGAGGAGCAGATGAGACCGACGAGATCGACGCGGATTGAGATCAGATGTGCTAACCTCGATGCGTATGACCCGATGTTATCCCAGATATGTTGACTGAAGATGTGGCCGATCCGATTAGTCGAAATGATCGATCAGTAAAGAAGAAATCAGTAGCTCGAAATCAAGTGACCCGAGGGTCACGAGTAAAAGTGACTGAGGGTCAGATGTCTAAAGTCGAATAAGCCAACTCGAAGTTCGAAAGCGTCAAGATGCCCGACGTATAAGGTCCGCCAAGAGAAGTCTCGCTGAATCAAGTATCCCGAGACTCGAGAAACTCAAGACTCAGAGAAACTCAAGACTCGTAAGAATCTCAAGACTCGTGAGAAACCACGAAGACTCGGAAGATCCTGAAGAATATAGCCAGATTAGATTCAAATTTGACGTGGACCAATGAGAGGAAGACAACCAAACTGAAAAAGTCAGAGAAACTTACTGAGAATAGTATGGATTTGAATGTGATTCTCTCCAACGGTAACATTCAAATCCACACTATAAATACAAGGTCTTTCATCATTCTAAAGCGTGGAGAATGTGGAAAAATGCTATAGAGCTAAGAGCCATATACTCAAGCATTCCCACCATAGAACACAAGTCTGTAGATATACAAATATATTCAAGAGTGTTCTTAAACCCAATCTAAGCAACCGAAGATATAACCTAAGCTTAGAGAGATTGTCCCAACCTTAGCATTGAGGCTAAACAAATATAAGGGAAAATCTCAACCTAGTTGGAGACACCAACCAAATCCAAACTCTATTGTTAGGTAGTTTATGTGATTGTTGGAGTTGTAAAGAGTAAGTAAGCTGCAGAGTAGTCAGCCAGAAAACTCTAGAGAAGAAGTGAGTAAACAATCTTGGATAGTCAGAAAGCTTGTGTGTGTTTGAGTAAGTAAGCTGCAGAGTAGTCAGCCAGAAAACTCAAATGTAGAAGAAGTGAGTAAACTGTCTTGAGGTTCAGGACCCATTCTTAGATCGAGGTCGTTGTGGCTTCTCTTCTTGTTTGTCTTTTCAGTGTTCAATTCATTACATTGTATTTCAGTATCTATTACAAGTATTTGTTTACTAGATTTTAATGCCGAATTGAAACGAGATGAAGAATAAACCAAACAACCTTTTGCATCCACCTGGTCGCCCTTAACAGTGCCGACTAGCCCACTTTTAGTGGGGAATTTTACATAAAAATAAAAATTTGAGGATGTAGCCTCGAGCTCATGCTCAAAAGGCCTCCCGAGAAACCAATTATAAGAACTCGGAAGGTCGATTACAAGGAAATCCAAAAGTCTAGTAGCCCTAACCTTATCATCTAGGGTAGACATTAGCTCGATAGCTAGACGGATCATACCAAACGGCTTCACAGTTGCATCCCCGAAGCCTTTTACGACGTGGTCGCATGGGGTGATGTAAGCATCAAAATCACCGAGCTGGTCTAAGTGTTGGGATAACACTAAGGTCTTCTTGAAGAGGATGTTGCAGAAAGCACCCCCATCCACTAGCAGCCGACACACAGTAGTCCCCATGATATTGGATTTGATTACCAAGGGGTCGACGTTCGGGTAGATAATCCTATTGGAATTTAGAGGCACGTAAACATGTAATACATGCACAGCGAAAATAAACAGTTCACCAACAACGAACACGTAATTGCATAATTGAATACGTATAAAAATAAAGAGAAACCTTACAGTAAATTGTACGCATATTTCTCTACTATGGTATCCATGTAATCCCCGTTCACGGACTTGCACAGATTTGCCAGTATTGAATCTGAGACGGAATTTGCTATGAAAATTCATACTCTAGATTTTATGGAGAAAATATGAATCCCTGTATTATGAATTCCCAAGAGCTCATATATATAGGGGAGACCCAGCTTAAATCTTAAGTTATCCTGATTAGGAAATAAAATCCCTAATCTTATAAAATAAATCTCTTAGATTTATTTCCCATATATAAAATCTCTACGGATTTAATTCACATGTATATCAAATCTATATTGATTTGATTCCATATATATTAAATCCTATAATAATATTCCATATATTATTGTTGGGAATCCTATTTAATTAAATTCAATTTAATTAAACATTAATAATAATTAATTCCAAATTAATCTTTTATTAATTAATTCTCCATAAATTAAATATTAAATTCAATTTAACATTTAATCAACCAACTATAATCCGTAAAAGAGAACTACTTGTTGTGTGACCTATATGCCCTCATATATCGAGCGATTAGTCAAACGATCAGTCTTAATTGAACCCTAGACAATAAATCAGACATTTTAAATATATGAGGTACGTTGCGAGAAACGTGCAACTACCTGTAACTGAAACATGGGCTATTACGATTTCCTCCTTTCATTCGTGAATACTCGATTAAGTCTTGAACATGATGAAGTGTCTATTCAAATAACTTAATCATATTATCTCTAATCACTAATTGATCATGTATGTCACACTTAGCCACAAAGTCAAAGTTGACGTGCACCGGCCGATGACTTAGATCCAATTATGATGAGAAGTCGAGTATTCTCTCTAAATCCACATTGAAAAATGAATCTTATTCTTGGCTCAACTACCACGCACATGCATTTCGTGATGTACCCAATCCAAGCCATATCTACCCATGGAAGGGTGCAAGCATCGGTCATGGTCAAAGTTCATCACTCCACACATGACGTGCGTATTGTCCTCAAGTCAAAGGAGTATCACATCACTCCCACTAACCGAGACACCCCTAGACACATATTGTGGACTTACATCAAACGGTTTCTCAGATGCGTATACCAATACCCTCTAAGGTATTTGTGCATCCATCATGAGATACCTAGTATCTCGTAGTAAGTGAGATCTTACTACACTCTCTAAGAGTATGATGCAGATTGCACACCAATCTCAATTGCATCATCAATATCCCATTCTTGATGATCCTTGATCATGTCCATTTTAGAATCATGCTTAAGTCATCTGAGTTCTCACAACCTCAATGGCAACAATGACTCATGGAAACACTTGCATGGATAAATGCAAACAATCAAACATAATATTCAAACAAGTGTATTGTCATACATTAATATTAAATGAACTATAGTATTAAATTAATCTGAATATCATCGAGTATTATGTCCTTACAATAGATTGTCTCTAGGACACCAACACTAACAATCTCCCACTTGGACTTAGAGTCAATCACCTGCATGTCTAACCCCTAGACCATCAAATGTCTAGTATGTACATGAACACTCAGTGTTTTGGTGAAAGGATCTGCCATATTAAATATGTGGGAATACGTTTTAATTCTATTTCTCCTTCGTTATGATCTTTCGGATAAAATGATAAGCCTGGGTACATGTTTGCTTCTGTTTGTTGATCTCGGTTCCTTTGCTTGTGCAATCGCACCAGCGTTGTCTCAATACAACTTTATTAGACAACTGACACTCGGAACTATCTCTAGTTCTCTTAAGAACTATAAAATCCAGACAGTCTCGTTGAGGCTTTTGATACAACAATGTACTCAGCTTCGGTTGTTGAATCTGTGGTCGAATTGCTTGGAACTATTCCAACTGACCGCCTCATCATTAAGAGTGAAACATAACCTGACTGTGATTTGTAATCATCATAGTCGAATTGAAAACTTGCGTCAACATAACTAGTCACCACTAGTTCTGACTGTCCACCATAGATAAGAAAACCTTTAGTTCGTCTAAGATACTTTAGAATGGTCTTGACAACAATCCAGTGAGACTCACTCGAATTCTGTTGGTATCTACCAGTGATGCTGATAGCGTAGGCCACGTTTGGCCTAGTGCAAGTCATGGTGTACATGATCGACCCAATTGCATATGCATATGGGACATCTTTCATGTGCTTGATATCAGCTTCAACAGAAGGACAATCTTTCTTTGATAGCTTTATCCCATGATTTCCCGTTCTCCATCGCAAAACGCTTCAACACCTTGTCTACATAGGTAGACTGTGACAGCCCCAACATCCTCTTGGATCTATCCTTGTGGATCTTGATCCCTAGGATGTAGCGGGCTTCACCAAGACCCTTCATCATGAAGGTCTTCAACAACAAATCTTTAACGGACTACATTAACGGGATATTGTTTCCCAAAATCAATATGTCACTGACATACACGATTATGAAAACAATATTCTTCTCGTTGTGTTTACAATAAACGCAAGGATCTTCTGAATTTCTGATGAAGTCAAAAGACTTGATAGCTTCATCAAATCGATATTCCAACTCTTGGAAGCTTGCTTCAATCCATAGATGGATCTCTTTAGCTTGCATACTAGATTTAGAATTTGACTTAGATATAAAACCTTCCGGTTGAGTCATAAACACTTCCTTATCAATGTTTCCATTGAGGAAAGTTATTTTGACATCCATCTGTCCAATCTCATAATCACAGTGTGCTGCTATCGCAAGTAAAATTTAAATGGACTTGATCTTTGCAACTGGTGAGAAGGTCTTATCATAGTCAATGCCTTCGCATTGACTATAGCCCTTCGCCACCAACCTAGCTTTGTAGGTTTGTACTTTGCCATTTGCATTGGTCTTTCGCTTGAAGACCCATTTGCGAACTATGGGTCCAACCCCTTTAGGCAACTCAACCAACTCCCAGACTTGATTGGTGTACATCGAGTCCATCTCGGATTTCATGGCTTCATGCCACTTCCCTGAATCAATATCTGATATTGCTTCAGAATAAGTATTAGGATCGTCCTTATCTGGTATGTCCATATTATCGAGCTCCTCCAAGAGGTAACCGTATCTAATGGGTGGATTAAGATTCCTAATTGACTTATGGAGCTGTGGTTGTGCAGGCTGTACATTCTGATCGTGAAAATTTTGTGGTGCATCGATTTCATCAATGTCCGGAGAGTCCTAAAGAGCTACACTTTCAGATGCCTCTTGGGCGGAAGTTTGAACTATGATATTTTCATTCAGCCCACTTGGAGATTCTTGCACTGGCAAGCATGTTGGGGAATGATTCGCACAGATCTATTCGGGGTGAATATTTAAATACAAATTTAATTCATTAATTATTACTAGCATGAATTAATCCTATATTAATTCAAATAATAATTGCAACAACATATCATGCATATAAAAAGCCACGTAAAACCTACGCATGCGGAATCTACGGGTTTACGTGAACGTACCTCTCGGGATGGCAGTGGCTTTGGTCGGACGGACTAACCAAAAGGACTTCCCAAGTATTCCCTTAGCCCTTGCTCGACAATCCGGTGGAAGGATACTCGCGAACAATTAACAAAAGGAAAAAATAAACTTTGTTGCACCACGTATGTGGATTTGCTAATATTTCCAGCACATGGAATTGTACTTGGGAATGAACTAATCATCCCCTATTTATAGGATAGGAGGAGCACGAAATTTTGTGAATTTTTCAATGTGGGATAAGACTTTTCTTGGTCACCAAGAAATCTTGAATATATCCCATATATTCTCTTTCCCATAATTAAAATATTCCACAAAAATCCACCTCCTCTATTATGGAGAATTTTCGAAAATAACTAAGCAAGAATCCAAGATTTGGATCTTCTTGAATTTATGAGATATTCTTGTATTTCAAGAAATACATATCTTCCATAATATCTTTCAAGAAAATCAAGAAAATCTTTCTTGCCCACTAATTTCCAAAAATTTCGAAAATCTCTTAATGAATAACCAAGTGGGAGATTTCTTGAATTTAATGAGATAATCTTGTATTCCAAGAATACATATCTTCATTCCATAACAAAATTCAAAGAAAATCTTTCTCCCTCTTTTATTCATAATTTTTGAAAATAATGGGGAAATATAAGCAACAATATTTATTTTATTTTAATCACCTTTTCAGTTATTGGACTATATGTTGGGCTACTCAGGGGGCCTTTAGGAGAATTAAGATTGGACCTTCTAATGGATCTTGAATATCTAATATTGAGCCACAATATAATTCAAGCCCATAAATATTAATTAATCCCACTACATAATTAATATTGCACTATCCATCTTAACCCATATTACAGTCAATATGGCTCCCGGTCATTATTTCCCGTGTTTAAGATTATCTAGCCCATTAATTAATTCAAGCCACTGAAATAGCCTTCCACTAATTAATATCTTTTGTCCTTGGTCAAGGAACGGTTCAACATTATTATCCATACCGGAAACAAATTCCACTTGCAAGATTTAGTATGATAAAGCTTATGAACCTCCCAAGGGGGCAAATCAAGCAAGCGTACTTGCACACGATTCTTCATATTAAATCTTAGCAATCACATGTGACCAATAATATTGCCCAAGATAAAGTACGTATTGAATCTCTCTCTTATTCGCTACCCATGATAAGTCAAAGCAATAGTTACCGATCCCACGTGGTCCTATTTAAGGGACGAAGGTTAAGAAACAACGAACCATTGAGGTCTAATTCTTCCTTGTTCAGTTCTGAAGAATTTATCCTCCTGTAGGTCCTATTCAGCGCATCAGTCATGCACTAGTGTAATCTCTTGGTCAAGACAAACCAATCTGAGCCTTACACCTCAACCTTTCGCGATGGTTGTTCATTTCCATCTAGGTCGTGAATGGCGTACTTATAGTTACAAGGGACTGTTAATTTAATCTTCTGTGATCGGGTATCACTAAATTAACTACAGTGTAACACGTACAAATTATTGAACAGTTATGCAGTAAATATAAATAACATTCAATCATATTTAAAGCATCAGTGATAAACAATTTATTTCAGTAAATAAGTCTGGAAATTCAGTTTTGATTATACAAAGTAAATAGCATACTTTTCAGTATAATCCCCAACAAAGCATACTCCAATTACGCTCCCATTGGCTGAAAGACGATCACCTAGTGAAAGACTCCCACCGTAAAAGTCGCTGAATGCTCCCACTGATTCCTTGTCATGTTGCTTTGACAAGATATCAGGCTCTTTGTTAATTTATGGTTCTTGAATTTCTTCAAGTTCTATCATCTTACGGCCTTGTTCCTTGAGGACATAATTGTCTTCAAGAAAGTTGGCCTGCCTAGAAACAATCACTATTTGTTTCTCAGGTAGATAGAAGTAATATCCTTTAGTTTCCTTAGGATATCCCACAAAGTAACCCTTTTCACCTTTGGATTCCAACTTATCAGTAAGCATCCTTTTCACAATCACGGGGCAACCCCATGTTTTAATATGTGTAAAAGTTGGCTTCTTGCCACACCATAGTTCATATGGTGTATGCTCAACCAATTTAGATAGAATCCAATTCAGAATGTAGATTAAGGTTTGTAACGCGTATCCCCATAAGAATGTCGGAAGAGAGAAAAAGCTCATCATGGACCTCACCATGTCCAACAAGGTTCGGTTTCTCCATTTTCGGACACACCGTTCATCTGAGGTGTTTCGGGAGGTGTCCATTGTGATTGGATTCTATGCAACTTCAAATAATCAGTGAATTCATGGCTAAGGTATTCACCTCCTCGATCCGATCGAAGAGTCTTGATACTCTTACCAAGTTGCTTCTCTACTTCAGCTTTATACTCTTTGAATTTCTCAAAAGATTCGAATTTGTGTTTCATAAGATACACATACCTGTATCTCGAGAAATCGTTAGTAAAAGTGATGAAGTAGCCGAAGTGACCCCTAGCTAGAGAGGGCAATGATCCACATACATTGTTGTGGATCAGCTCTAGAACTTCTTTGGCACTCACCCCTTTCCCAGAAAAGGGTTTGTTGATCATCTTGCCCTTGAGACAAGATTCACAATTACCATAAGACTTAAAGTCAAATGGGGTTAAGTAGTCCAACTACCTTAACCTTGCAATTCTTTTCTCTCATTTGCATGACCAAGTCTACAGTGCCATAAGTTAGTTGGGTTTTCATGATTACTAAGTTTGAATCTTTTATCTTGTATATTAAGAACATTATCTCCACAATTCAACATTATAAACCATATAATAAAAGGACATTCCCATAAACCACACCATTAAGCGTAAATAACAATTATTATTTGCAAAATAGAAGGAAATATCCCTCAATGTCTAACATAGGAACGTAAATAATGTTGTGGGTAATAGAAGGAACAAAATAACAATTATTCTGTTCTAATCTATAACCAGAGGGTAAGTCTAAGTCCCCACGCGTTTAGTAGCAATTCTTGCTCCATTTCCACGTGTAAGACGACTTCACCCGACCTAACTGCCCTAAGAAACATGAGTCCCTTCACATTCGTACAAATGTGAGAGACCCATCTGGTATCTAATACCAAGCAGTTAGCGCTATTAGTGTACATGTTTATCTTTATAACAAACATACATGTTCTAGTGCTAGAAGCACCCAGAACCTTTTTTTCAGCAACCAGAACCTTACAATCCTTCTTCTGGTGCCCTCTTCTACTTACAGTAGAGACACACATCCTTGTCTACCCGCTCCTTCTTTTGAACACCATCTTAGTGATAGTGAACTCAAAAGTCTTGAGCATATTGTGAAGTTCAGGCATGGTCGCATCCGTCTTATTCATATTGTTGTTCACAATGAAGCTGAAATATGAATCCGAGAGCGACTGGAGGATAGCATAAATGAAAACGTTGGTCCTTTAGCTCAATGCCTAAATTACCAAGTTTCTCAATTAGGCCTATCATCATTAGCACATGAGGTGAAATCTTCCCTTCTTTAGCTAACAGGCATCTGAACAGATCTCTCATCACTTCATAAATCTCAGAATGAGATTCAGAATCAAAGAGATCCTTCAGATGCTTGAGCATCTAAAAGGGACCCATTTTCTCAAGTTGCCTATGCAATTCAGGAGTCATGCCGAGCAACATCACACACTGAGCCTGGGAAACATTCTCTTTATGCTTCTTCTGAGCTGCTACGTCAAACGTGGCTGCCTCAAGAAACCAGCTGCAGGGGTAATCAGGATTGACGTGTCGAACACGTACTCAATCTTTTCTTGCCTTAGCACCAAACACATGTTTCGGTGCCAGTCCAGAAAATTTGGTCTAGCCAATTTGTTTGTTTCCAAAACACATCTCAATAACAGTTATACATTTCAACTAACAAAGAGAAATAAAATAAAACGGGAATTAAACACATAATTCCTATGATCAATATTCAACAATCAAAATAAACATGGTCTTTCTTTTGTGTTTATTTTGTCTCCATTATTTTCAAATACTCAACGACCTCATTGGAAGAGTACGAATTTATATCAAATATAAATTGTAATGGACTAGGATCCACATTCTTATTATTACAATATCTGCTTTGGCTGATTACTGTAATAATAAAACTGGTAGGTCTCTAAACCAATTGCAAAAACTGCAATTCTTAGTTGATTAAACCCAGTTTAATAGGATGCCTCTTAACTTTCGTTTCCCTGCTTTGGCTGGTGAAACAAAGTTAAGTTGGTTTACAACCATCAAGCGGCGACACCACGTGTCCCTATAAAAGTTTCATTGAATGTAGATCCGAGCAAAAGACTTTGGTCTTAAATACCCATTGGAACGAAATCCCCATTTTTCTTTTAATTTTGATGGAAGACATCTTATCAAATTAATGAGAAAACCATATTTTAGTGAGGAACGTTTTAAATGCGGGTATTAATTGCTTAATCGAGATCCAAAATGTTAAGGTACATCACATTTGAGCAATTATTGGGCGCCGCCTACCCAAACATGATTTACACAGACTAATATTTATATGGACGCCGTCTACCCAAACAATAATACGGTCCGACAAATATTGGGCGCCGCCTACCCAAATAATTATAATGCAGACGTAAAATGCGTTAACAGAATATAAAACACGTTAACCAAGTGGGAATTAATAACTCGTTTAATCCTTTAAACCATAATTTTAAAATCCAATTTTAAAATTAAGTTTAATAATTAAATTCATTATTAATATTTTGACTTTAAGTAATCCAATTAATTAAGTCCGTCATTAGTCCAACTAATATGTTTCTTCTGAAAAACCCGAATTTTATTAATCTTAATTAAATCCAATTTAATTTTAATTAATAAAATATGGGGCTCAGGTGCAATTTCTAAAATTTGCACGATAGGGTCTGTTCCAAATCAATTTGCAAAACAGCCCTCCGCCATCACCGCCCAAATCCGACAACATTCAATCTGTAATTTGGGACTACCGCTTCCAAATACCAATCTAAATCATCAACAATTTCAGAATCAATTCAATTAATTCATCAAATTTGTCCATCTGTTACAATCAAAATTGAAACTAAAAGAACGAAACCAACTGAACAAGAAATAGGCAACAAGCAGTGGGATATAGCGGCGCGTGCGCGGCACCACAGCCAACAAAGACAAAATCGTAGAACCAAAACGAGCCTGAAAATCTCAGGCTCGACGAATCACCGCCGTGATGGGAGGCGTTGAAAATGGGTCGCTCCGCGTCGCCCAAGCGCGAGCGTGAACGAGTCACGCTTTCGCTCAGGCTCACATGTGCGTGGCTCCATTGGGAAGAGAGCAACCATCACCCAATCGATGGGCTGCATCACCGCCGCAAGGAGCGGGGAGAGTCCCCATCAAGACGGAGACCACGCTGCTGCCTTCGGTAGCAGATGCATCGTGAAGAAGGAGGAATCGATTCGAAATCGGGGCGACGAAGACGCATATCGATGAAACAGCCACCGCGGGTTACACCGTGGGCTCCCGCCCGCGTCACGAGGCACAACGCCTAGTGCCAGTCTCCAGTAATGCTGTGTAGCACCGACGGTCGCGTGAAGACGAAAGGAAGCGGCGGCGGGTTCCCAAATGGGAAAACCCTAAATTGCAGATACGGTGAAGACAACAAACCAGGGAGACAAAAGGGGAAAATCGAAGCCAAGCAACAACTTAAACAAAACACCCCCAAATTAAAATAGCCAAAGGGGTGCGGTCTGTTCTAAACAGCCGTGCCCCAAATAAATTTTTTTCAAAAAATCTTTTAATTATGCAATTAAAATTAGAGTCTGAAGCTCTGATACCATTGTTGGAATTTAGAAGCACGTAAACACATAATACATGCGCAGTGGAAATAAACAGTTCACTAACAATGAACACGTAATTGTATAATTGAATACGTATAAACATAAAGAGAAACCTTACAGTAAATCGTACGCATATTTCTCTACTATGGTATCCATGTAATCCCCGTTCACGGACTTGCACAGATTTGCCAGCGTTGAATCTGAGATGGAATTTGCTAGGAAAATTCCTATTCTAGATTTTATGGAGAAAATATGAATCCCTGTATTATGAATTCCCAAGAGCTCATATATATAGGGGAGACCTAGCTTAAATCTTAAGCTAACCTGATTAGGAAATAAAATCCCTAATCTTATAAAATAAATCTCTTAGATTTATTTTCCATATATAAAATCTCTACTGATTTAATTCCCATGTATATCAAATCTCTACAGATTTGATTCCATATATATTAAATCCTATAATAATATTCCATATATTATTATTGGGAATCCTATTTAGTTAAATCCAATTTAATTAAACATTAATAATAATTAATTCCAAATTAATCTATTATTAATTAATTCTCCATAAATTAAATATTAAATCCAATTTAACATTTAATCAACCAACTATAATCCGTAATATGGAACTACTTGTTGTGTGACCCATAGGCCCTCACATATCGAGTGATTAATCAAACTAACGGTCTTAATTGAACCCTAAATAATAAATCAGACATTCTCAATATATGAGGTACGTTGTGAGAAACGTGCAACTACCTATAACTGAAACATGGACTATTACGATTTCCTCCTTTCATTCGTGAATACTCGATTAAGTCTTGAACATGATGAAATGTCTATTCAAATAACTTAATCATATTATCTCTAATCATTAATTGATCATGTATGTCACACTTAGCCACGAAGTCTAAGTTGATGTGCACCGGTCGATAACTTAGATCCAATTATGATGAGAAGACGAGTATTCTCTCTAAATCCACATTGAGGAATGAATCCTATTCTTGACTCAACTACCACGCACATGCATTTCGTGATGAACCCATTCCAAGCCATATCTATCCATGGAAGGGTGCAAGCATCAGTTATGGTCAAAGTTCATCACTCTACACATGTCGTGCGTATTGACCTCAAGTCAAAGGAGTATCACATCGCTCCCACTAATCAAGACACTCGTAGACACATATTGTGGATTTACATTAAACGATTTCTCGGATGGGTATAGCAATACCCTCTAAGGTATTTGTGCATCCATCATGAGATACCTAGTATCTCGTAGTAAGTGAGATCTTACTACACTCTCTAAGAGTATGATGCAGATTGCACACCAATCTCAATTGCATCATCAATATCCCATTCTTGATGATCCTTGATCGGGGCCATTTGAGAATCATGCTTAAGTCATCTGAGTTCTCACAACCTCAATGACATCAATGACTCATGGGAACACTTGCATGAATAAATGCAAACAATCAGACATAATATTCAAACAAGTGTATTGCCATACATTAATATTAAATGAACTATAATATAAATCAAACTGAATATCATCGAGTATTATGTCCCTTACAATAGATTCTCTCTAGGACACTAACAAATCCTGGCCTTATCTTTCTCGCCAAACTCGATCTTGTCAGTCTCTTTGGCCACAGTGAAAACTGGCTATACCATCTTCCTGGCATGTTTGGGTTATACTGGAAAGTATGTTTTTACTTTGTATAACCAAACTGAATTTATGTCTTATTTGCTGAAATAAATTATTTATCATTGTTGCATTAAATATTATTGAATGTTACATATATTTACTACATACCCGTTCAATAAATAGTACGCGTTACATTATAGTCAAATTTAGTGATACTAGATCACAGAAGATTAAATTGACAGTCCCTTGTAACCAAAGTACATAATTCACAACCCAGATGGAAATGAACAATCCATCGTGAAAGGTTGAAGTGACAGAGTGCCTTCCCTGGTTCGGTTTTGGAGATTCCCATACCTACTAACTTCCAAGAGCGGGCTCCTCGTAAGATTTTGTTCTGAATGTATATCAAACACCTTTGTAATAATCTAATTTCCCTTCTCTCTTGCAGGCTTGCTCGTTGCTGACGACGGCCGATTGAATTGGGACTTTTGGCCACCCATGGGGTAGCCTTTGACTACCCCTGGGATCTTCACCGCATCAAACTCTTTAATTCCCCTTCCGAAAGATTGTGGGAGGGGGGGCTGCAAACGTACCCTCGTGAGACCGGCCGCTTTCGTGAGTTTTCTTCCCCATTAACCAACATTTTTTGTGGTACTTGGTGTCTCTCCTTATTGATGGTCATTCTCTTCCATCTCCTCATATACTCGTTCAAGCGATCGCCCCAACCTCTGAACAGATGGCCTTCCGTCGGAATCCTGCCCTTAACTTTTCTCGCACCCATCCAAAAACGTGCTCGACAGGGCGACCAATCCCCACGTGCTGCTACCGGGGAGGGGGGAAGCATTTCCCCTCGGGTGTCGATTCTTACTGCTCACCCCCCACCGACGATGTCGCCACCTCTGCCTAATCGCCAGTTCTCGGGCGACCGCACCTTTGTGGGATAGGACATTGATTGCTCCGGGGCGTAAGTGTTCATCTCGTTGTCTTTCACTGTTGTTTTTTTTTTTGTTTTCGTGTTTCTTTTGAATCGGGCCGTTCTCTTTTAGGTTCGTGAACTTCCCTCCACCCCGTCGCCGACTACCTTCGGTTGAAGATGTCTCCCATTATTGGGGTTTCTATCGGCTGGCCTCGATATATGTGGCACTCTATTCGGGATGTGCCTCGTTGCTGGTCTCTGGAAGACCATCTTGCTGCCTCCTCCAACAGCAAGGAGAACAACCTCTACACCACCTTGATCTATTCTCAGAAGACGGCCACTTTTCTTGGGCGGGTTGTGGAGCAAAACGATCATGACCTGGAGATCTTCTGCTTGGCCCTCGACGCGTATAAGAAGAAACTGGTGGAGGCGACCACGGCCATGGCCCGAATGGAGGACAACCTAAAAGCTGCTTAGGATAGGATGGTCGAGATGGCCCTACAGGTGGCCTATGTGAAATCCAAACGTCGTGCCGATACCGACTCCCATAGCCTCGAGTCGGTGACCCTGAAGGCGAGGGTTGATGAGCTTACTTGCCAACTGGCGGAGTCCCATGCCCTGGCGGTCAACTATGAGGCAAGGGTGGAGGACCTCGAGTTCCAGATGTCTAAGGAGGCCTCCCTCCGGACCGCCAACGCACTGCGTTTGGGATTTTCTCCTACATCAACGCCTACACAGATGTCTTCTGGACGGTGTTTCATCGTGATCCCTCTGTAGATGCCTCCATGCTTGTGGAGGACTTCAAAGCCTTCATTGGCGAGTGCCTGCCCGAGGCCGATGTAGTGCTGCCCGTGCAAGATTTGGCCGACTTTGGTGTAGATTTATCTTTCTTGGCCCCGACGAGCAGGTTGCGGAGGCCGGGTGAGGGCGCCGATTAGGGGGCACATCCAAAGGCGAGCCCCTACCGGTCTGTTCTGGCGCCTTTGTGCTTCTGACGAGGCGGTGGATGGCGATGGCGATGGTGGTGGCCCCCTTGGAGAGGTCACCGGTGGTGAGGAGCCGACGGGCGACCAGGTCGAGGGGGAGGTTAGGTCGGGGGGATGGAGCTTAGCGCCTTCCCTTCTGTTCAAAGTTAGTGCAGGGTGTCTGTGAACCCCTTTCTTTTGAGCTTTTCTTTTTTATGTTTGCGTGGCCCTTCGGAGTGTGAATTTGTAAGTGGTCTGTGGGTCCTATTTTTGTATTCGGCCTTTGAGGCTTTATTTAATGAATGAAACCTTCATATTTTATCTCCCTCGCTGTGCATTCACGTTTGAGTTTGTTGCTTCACTTTTGAATTGTTGGTCGTGCAACCCCGGACATACACCAGCGACTATGAGTCTTGCCTATGTCCTTATCATCATTTGGTTATGGTGCGATGTATCCGGACTATGTTTTAACCGTCTTATCTTACGCGGCGTGTCTAAACTTTGGCTTAGTCGTGTTACAGTGCTATCTTTAAGAGGTCATCGTGTTTGGTCGTGCGACCAAAGCGATGGACGACCTTGTCGACGTGAGTTCCGGGTGTTGCTTCCTGTCGTAGGTAGTCGGCTTATGCATTTGGCGACCACTCTTTTGACCCGACCTTTGTCGCGCAGATCGACCTTGGGACGATTCCTGGTTGACTTATTCTAAAGCGTACAGGACTTTTACAAACATATTTTATTATAAAAGACTTTCCTTGGAATTAAGAAGTTGTTACAAAGAGAATGTCAAGATGACAAACGGCTATCAACTATTTTCTATTGGTAGTATTTCTTCAGGTGGGCCGCGTTCCATGGATATTGGGCTGGTGTGCAATCCGGGTCTTCGATCTCGTATGCCCCGTTTGCCAGGCATTTGGATATTCTGAACGGGCCCTCCCAGGTGGGGCTGAATACTCCTTTGCGAACTCCAAGTATCTTTTTTAGGACGAGGTCGCCCTCCTTGAATTGCCAGAGTTTGACCTTTGAGTTGTAGTATTTTTCTGCCTGTCGTTTGTAGCTGGCATTCTTTATGTTCGCCTATATCCTTCTTTCTTCCAGTAGGTCCAAGCTAGTCGTCATTGCCATGTCATTGCTATTCGAGGCTCCATTGCTCTTTCGGTGGCCAAGTACGAGGATTTCTGCTGGGATTACCGCCTCTGCCCCGAATGCGATGGAGTAGGGTGTTTCTCCCGTAGATGTCCTGCAGGTTGTTCTGTATGACCACAATACCTCGAGCAACTCGCTTGCCCACTTGCCCTTCCCTCCTTCAAGTCGCGCTTTCAACGTGTGTTTGATAATTTTGTTGATCGCCTCAACTTGGCCGTTGGACTGTGGGTGGTAGGGGGTGGAGAAGAGCTTTATGATTTTCCATTTTCTGAAGAAAGCGTCGATCTTAAGGCTGTCGAACTGCTTTCCATTGTCAGTTACGATTGCTTGTGGGAGACCGAAATGACAGATGATGTTTCTCCAGATGAATTTTATTACGTTGTCCTGGTCAATTGTTGCGAGGGCTTCGGCCTCGGCCCATTTCATGAAGTAGTCGACCGCGACGAAGGCGAATCATACAGTCCCTGGGGCCTTAGGTAGGGGTCCGATAATATCGACTCCCTATTTTGCGAAGGGCCATGGGCTCAAAATGCTAGTTAGTTCTTCCGGGGATACTTTGATCGAGGGGGCGAATATCTGGCATCGGTTGCATGCTTTTGCGTATTCGAAAGCGTCATTTTTTAGTGTTGGCCAAAAGTATCCTTGTCGGATGGCCTTGTGGACCAGGGATTGACCTCCTATGTGGTTTCCGCAGATGCATTCATGGATTTCTCTCAGGATGGCTTGCCTCTCTTCCCTTATCACACATCTGAGTAGTGGGATGCTGAAGCCTCACTTATATAAGTTATCGTCGACCATCACGTATCTCGCCGCTCTTATTTGTAGTCGTCGAGCTTCAAGCCTGCCATCGGGCAGATGCCCTGTCTTTAGGTACTCGACTATTGGTGTCCTCCAATCCTCACGGTCGACCTCCATTGGGTAGGTAAGGGCGACCAGGGCGTGTGTGGTGGACGGGAAAGTTAGTTTTGTGATGGTGACTTCTCTCATGTCTGCCGGTCCCTCTGATGTTGCCAGCCTGGCCAAAGTGACTACTTGGAGTTCGTGTTTCTGGGTATCAACTCCACATAGACTTGGTCGAACTTCTCGAGCAGACTTCTTATAACTTCTTGGTATGCGGTCATTCGATCTCATCGGGCCTCATATTCCCCCGCCACCTGGCACGCGACCAGTTGTGAGTCGGTGTGTATCGTTAGTTTCTTCACTCCCATGGCCATTGCCATCTCTAGCCCCCCAATGAGGGCCTCGTATTCCACTTCGTTATTGGTGGCGTGGAAGTCGAACATGATGGACGTCTGGAAGGAATGTCCATCTGGGCTGGTTAGGACTACGCCTGCCCCGACATGGGTTTGAGTGGCAGAACCATCTACGTAGAGCTCCTAGGGGGCCCCTACTGGTGTATCTGGTGTGGCCATCGGGAAGGTGAGCTCTACACAGAAATCGGCCAGGGCCTGTGCCTTGATGGCCGTTCGTGGGGCATATGTGACCCCAAACTGGCTAACCTCGATTACCTATTTCATGCAGTGCCCCGCCGCATCGGGGCGATGTAGTGCGTTTCTGAGCGGGAGTGAAGTTAACACCTCCACCTGGTGGTCGAAAAAGTACGGTCGTAGCTTTCTCACGCTCATCACGAGAGCGTAGGTGAGTTTTTCGAGGGGAGGGTACCTTCGTTCTGCCTCGTTGAGGACCTAACTCACATAGTATATAGGCAAGCTATTTTGCCCCTCGGTTCGTACCAGGACTGAGCTCAGGGCAATTTCGGAGGTGGCCAGGTAAAGGAAGAGCTTTTCCCCTGGGACTGGTTTGGCCAGTACCTTTGGGTCGGCGAGGTATTCCTTGATGCTGTCTAAAGCTGCCTGGGCTTCCTCCGTCCACTGGAAATAATTTTTGACCTTCTTTAGTGTGTCGAAGAAGGGTTTGCACCTGTCCCCCATGCGTGATATGAATCTGCTGAGGGCCGCCAGGCTTCCTGCGAGTTTTTGGACTTCCTTTAGGTTTCGTGGGCTGCCCATCTCCAGTATCGCCCTGATTTTAGTTGGGTTGGCCTATATTCCCCGTTTTCTAACCAGGTGACCGAGAAACTTGCCTGATTCCACGCCGAAGTTACATTTTTTCGGGTTGAGCCTCATGTTGAATTTTCTCAAGATGACAAATGTTCGGGCGAGGTCGGCAAGATGATCTTCCTTTTTCAAACTCTTGACGACTAGGTCATCTACGTATACCTCCATGGTTTTCCCGATTTCTTCTGCGGACATTTGGTTTACCAACCGCTGGTATGTAGCCCCGACATTTTTTAGGCCGAATGGCATCCTCTTCCAACAGTACATGTTCTTTTCGGTGAGGAAAGAGGTATGTTGTTGATCATATTTATGCATGGCTATTTGATGGTAGCCCGCGAATGCATCCATGAAGGACATTATTTTGTGCCCGACTGTGAAATATTTGGGACACGCCTCATTCAAATCGGTGAAGTTGATGCATAACCTCCACGTCCCATTTGCTTTCTTAACCAGAATGGTGTTTGAAACCCACTGGGGTTGGTCGGCTTGTATGATTAATTCATTATCGAGCAACTTCTTCACCTCCTCGGCCAACACAACATATTTCTCGGGTCCGAATTTTCTCAGTTTTTGCGCGACTAGTTTTTTGCTAGGGTAGATATTCAGCCGATGGCAGGCGACCTCGGGGTTGATGCCTATCATGTCCTTGTGGGACCAGGCGAACACATCTAAATTTTCCTTGAGGAAGTCGACCAGTTGCCCCCTTAGTTCCGATGAGATTTTGGAGCCGATTATGACCTCCAGGTCTTGTCGAGTTGGGTCCATATTGACTTTTTCTAGTTCTTCGCCCGGTGTTGCCCGTTGTTGGTTCCCTCTTGGGTCATCAATTGTTCCTTGGATAATGAACTCTCCTGGCTCGGGTCCGAGCCTTGGTTCTAGGTCATCGTTCATTTGTTTGTCATGGTCGATTTCCATTGGGTTGTTTTGATCGTGTGTGATTTCTTGTATGCTATAATTTAATTGAGACTGGGTATAAATTGAACATCCTCTTGCATCAAGTTGATTGCCCTTAATGGTGCCGACCACCCCATCTGAAGTGGGGAATTTTACATAAAAATAATATGTGGAGGACGCAGCCTCGAATTCATGCTCGAACAGCCTGCCAAGAAAACCATTAAAGGTCGATGGTAGGTCGATTACAAGGAAATCGTAAAGCTTTGTGGCCCTAATAGCCCTATCTATAGAGGAAACTAGTTCTACTGCCAAGCGGATGATCCCGTGGGGCTTCACCGTAGCGTCGCCGAAACCTCTCACCAAATGTTCGCTTGGCTCGAGATAGCTATGGTAATCGCCGAGCTCGTTGAAGGTTTTCTTAAACAGTATGTTGCAGAAGGCCCCACTGTCGACTAGCAGTCGTTTGACTGTCACCCCCATGATCTTAGTGGAGATGACCAGGGGATCGACATTCGGGTAGACGACTCCGGCCTTATCTTGTTCCCCAAATTGGATCCTGTTGACCTCTTGCGTTGTCGCATTCACCGGTAGACATAGTCGGACCGTATTTGTCATTTCCCTCAGCTCGGCCTTTTGGCGTCTCTTTGATAGCGAGGTTGATACGGAGAGGCCGCCCACTGCCCCGAGTGGCGACAAAGTATGGATCACCCTTTCGTTGATATGTTTTGGCATGGGGGGTGCTTGTCGACCACCCTTATGCTCTCCATGTTTCCTGGCAACCTCGTTTTGCTGAGGCGCGCTATCGCGAGTACGGTTGTCTTTGTGCTGAGGTTACCTGACGTGTTCGTGCAGCATTCCGTCTTCATAGAGCTTCCAGAGTTGTTTCAAAAGGTCGTGATATTCGCTGGTGTTATGGCCGACCATTTCTTGGTATTGGCAGTACTTTCCTGGGCTCTGCCTACCATCGCTTTTCTTTATGGGCCGAGGTTCTTCGAGTAGCTGCTTGTCCTTAATCTGAGTAAAGATGTATCCGGGGGACACGCCAAAGGCTTCTATCAGTTTGACTGCCACTGGGTCTTCGAACGGCTTGAAGTTGCCAGGGGTCTTGTATTGCCTCGGTTTCTTACCTGTCTTTGGGGGCGCTGATTTCTTCCCCCCTCCCATCCTGGCCGCAAGGAGTTCCATGGTGTTGATGATGTCGCTTGCGCGGGTCCAAAATCTCGCGTAAGTCACTTGATATAGTTGGTGGTCACATTTCGCCAGAGTTTAGTTCCCTTTTTTAGTTCGGCGATCGCGCCCAATAGCTTGGCCTCATCGCCCACTAACTCCCCATCCAAGATGAGACGATCAAATCTTTCAAGGTAGGCCCTGTCTATCTCGTCCTCGTCCTGCTCGACGTTTGCCAGTCATTGCTTTCCTGCAGGTCTGGGTTCCATGGCCGCGAAGTGGCCTATGAAGAGCCACCCCAGCTGCTCGAAAGAGTTAATAGATTGAGGGGCGATGGATGTGAACCACTTGTGCGCTTGCTCGTTCAGAGTGAGGGGAAAAATTCGACACATGGTTGCGTCGGAGGCCCCTACGGAAGTCATGTATGAGTTATATTTGGCGAGATGCGTCCTCGGGTCGGAGTCCCCGCCATATCGATCAATCGATGTAGTGTTGATCTTAGCCTGAGTGGGGGTTGCCGCTATGGTCGCGCTGAGTGGCGACAACGGGAGGTCCATATGGGTCGCTTGTCCGACGGGGATATGTTGGCTATCCATTCTTTCCTGAAGGGCCCTGATCGTTTACCTCAGGGTGATGAGCTCGGCATCTCACTGGTTTGCATGAGCATCTCGATGGTCGCTGGTGCTAAGTCGACTCATTGCTGAGATGCGTGGTTCGTTCCTGAACCTCCCCTGGTGGTCGTCCGCTTTGATCATGATTAGGGGGTGGGAATTCGCCTCGTCTTCTGCAGGGTTTGGCCTTTTTTGCATTAAGTTACTGCCCAATCGATTGAAGACCGAGTTGTTCGCCTGGTTGCCCCCTAGTCGGTTGAAAACCGAGATGTCTCATGGCCCTTTAGGTTGTCCATCCACGTGACGGGCTCTGTTCATCCCCTCTTTTGGAAGGTGGTTAGCCTTCGAAGCCGAGATGGCTTGGTTGAGGCCGAGTTGCCCTCCCACAGATGTCACCAAATTGTTATAGCCATAATTATCCCGACGTACAAACAATCACTCACAAAGTAAAAACAATGAATGTAAACGAATGAGAACGTAAGATTTGGTGACCTAATTCGCCGAAGTATAGCTACGTCCGGGGGCAATACCAAACCAGGAATTTCACTATAGTGTCTGCCTAAAAACTAAGGTTTTGATCCTTTACAATGAATGTTACAGAAAGTATTTATAGATAATAAACTAGGTTATAACTCTCCATTGGGCCTCTTCTGCGGGCATGCTAGGGCTACAACCGCCACGGGTGGGATTTCCTTGTTTATCCGCGATTCCCGCCTCTGGATAAACTTGTCTTGCTTGCATTCCGTGATATCCACGCCAATAACTATTTGTATCTTCTCCATATTTATCTCTTCGGCGACTTCGGATGCTCGCTTGAGACCACCAACTAAAGTGGTCGCATCCACTCCCAGATGGTCGCTGTTAATTGCCGGTTCACCAACCTTTGTCATCTCGTGATGGTTGTCGGTCTTCGGAGGGTGGTCGCCATGTAGATATGTGGCCCCAACATCAGACAGTCTGATTCTCGTCGGTTACACGGACTCGGATTTCCAATCAGACTTAAGCTATGTTTGCAAACTCAATAAAAAGGGGTTAAGCACTTTTATTTTGAAAAAAATCACTTATTGAATGTTTGCAAACTCTATGAATTGCTATTTTAATCACTTAAAAAGCTATTTCTGTGAAGCACCTTTTACCTACTTCTGAGTCTCAAGAATTGATTCTACATATTTTAATAAATAAATACAATTCTTTTTACGGATCTATCCTCAAAAATTCACAATGCCTACATTACCTGGATAATTCAACACAATACAACATTTACAGAACTCCATTCTGTCATCGAAGAATCCAAATAAAAATCACCAGTGACCCCAAATTGAATTAACCCCACTCCAATTCGAAAAATACCAAGAGTTCAAGGCGAAAAACCCCAAACTGATGTCTTCTTTACTCCAAACCGAAGAACACCAATTTTAATTTTCAGAACAACACAAGAAGAACACTAGTGTTGTTATTAGAGTTTCCAAAGTTGAGACAAGGTGGTAACAGGCGTCCGAAGAGCTGAGGTATGGTGGATTCAAAACATCGATGCCGAAATAAAATACTGGCAGAATAGAGTGTTGTAGGAGTTTTTATAATTATTATTTTTATTTTATTTTTTGCTCAAGCATACATGTATACATGATAGAAATAGGATTTGGATGGAGATGATGATATGAAGGCTGGGTGGATAACTTGGAAATTGTAAGCAAAGGAATGAAAACGACGAGTTCTCCTTTTCTTCTTTTTAAAAGCTTAGATGCACACTGGTTGTGTTCATGGTTTGTATTTGAATCTTTTGATAGCACAATTTTCAAGAGGACGCCTGAAGAGGGATAAATTTGTAAAATTATTATAAAAGTGATTATTTTACAAACACTCACAATTTCTTAAAATTTGCTCACATGTACTTTGCTATCAAACACCACCCACTTCTGATTTTCCTACAAAAATCAATTATAATCACTTCTTTTGTATAGGTTGAGTTTGAAAACAGTCTTAGATTCCAGAAAATCTACCTCGGGTAGTGTGTTTTGCATTGGGGGAGGAGCCATGACATGGAGAAGCGTTAAGCAGAAATGCATCACAGATTCCACCATGGAAGTAGAATATGTAGTTGTTGGTCCCATTTTAAAAACCCGTTAGTGCGTTAAGTACCAATTGTAATGCATATAAAACAGGGGTGAGGGAATGGTGGTTCCAATTTTTCTTTTAAACCATGTGTTTTGCTTATAGTCAAATGCATATCCCAAGTAAGAACATAAAGCAGTAAAGAACACACGATTTTTATAGTGGTTCGGAGTCCAACTCCTACATCCACTCTTCCCTTCATGGGGCACCAACTTAACCGACTGGACTTAGATTTTTGTGTTAGTCCAACACCCAACAGATGTTTACCGAGTTCACACTCAAACGGGACTTATCTCCCTCACGGGATTGCCTACCCTCCCTTTCGGGATTGCTAGATGTTTACCGAGTTCACACTCAAACGGGACTTATCTCCCTCACGGGATCGCCTACCCTCCCTTTCGGGATTGCTAGATGTTTACTGAGTTCACACTCACCTACAAACTTAACCTATCAAACTGATTTGGGTATAGGTTTATTTGGTTTCCAACTAGGTTGAGATTTTTCCTTACATTTGTTTAGCCTCAATGCTAAGGATGGGAAAATCTCTCTAAGCTTAGGATATTACATTTGTGCTTAGATCAAGGATAGAACACTCTTGAATATATGCGTGTATTTCTTGTTTTGTGTTCTATGGTGGGAATGCTTGAGTATATGTCTCTTGGCTCTGTAGCATCTTTTTCTACTCTCTCCACACGAATAATGAAGGAAGAACTTGTATTTATAGTGTGGATTTGAATGTTACCGTTGGATGGAGTCACATTTAAATCCATACAATTCTGTAGCTTTTGCAGCCTTTTCGGGCTTGTTGTCTTCCTCTCATTGGTCTACGTCAACTGAATCTAACGGATATAATCTTCAGGATCATTCTGAGTCTTCAGGTTTCTCTGAGTCTTCAGGATTCTTGATTGATGAGACTTCTCTTGGCGGACCTTATACGTCGGGCATCTTGACACTCGAGGCTAACGAGTTGAAACTTCTTGACTTCGGACATCCCGACCCTCAGTCACTAGCTTTTCGAGCTAAGCGATCATCGATGGCGTTCGATTCTCGATGAACATGACTTGGATGACTTGTCTTGATTTCTTCTCGCGATCCGGTATCGCAGTTACGGTTTTCACGATATCGATTTCTTCTACTTTGATCGATCGGCTCGATCGGATCGAGATAACATCAGGTCATCATATCAGTTTATCTGCATTAGATTACTACATCAGGTTAGCATATCAAGTTAGCTTATCTGATCTCGATCACGTCTGATCTCGATCAGTCTCATCTGCTCCTCTTCTGATCTGCAACCTCCTCTTCTGATCTGGTCATCTGATCAGGTCATCTGATCTCAGGTCCATCTGATCAGGTAACTTCTGATTCTTCTAATCAGCTGGCTTAACTTTTCTTTTCTTCTGATTTTGCACAGCTCATCAGTTAACTCCGGAACTCATCTTACTTATCTGATCTCGATTAGTCTCGTCTGTAGCCTCGTCTGATCTCGATCATCTCCGTCTGATTCCATGAGTTCCCCCTAAACTTGTTCTCTCGTTCCTCCTCAACTTGTTATCTGTAGATTAGCTTGAATAACACAAGTTGATAATGTTTTGGCATAATTCATCAAAACTAAAATATCCCAACAATTTCCCCCTTTTTGATAATAACGCCAAAATATTAAAATATATGCATTTATACAGAGATCGGGTTTTGTTTAAAAAGATCAGTTCAGATTGTCACATTTGAAATCAGTGAACTTTTGAACACCCGCTTTGATACCAATTGTTGGTATCAGTTCAGGTTGTCACATTGAAAATAGTGAACTTTTGAACTCCCGCTCTGATACCAATTGTTGGTCCCGTTTTGAAAACCCATTAGTGCGTTAAGTACCAATTGTAATGCATATAAAACAGGGGTGAGGGAATGGTGGTTTCAATTTTTCTTTTAAACCATGTGTTTTGCTTATAGTCAAATGCATATGGCAAGTAAGAACATAAAGCAATAAAGAACACACGATTTTTATAGTAGTTCGAGTCCAACTCCTACATCCACTCTTCCCTTCATGGGGCACCAACTTAACCGACTGGACTTAGATTATCGTGTTAGTCCAACACCTAACAGATGCTTACCGAGTTCACACTCAAACGGGACTTATCTCCTCACGGGATTGCCTACCCTCCCTTTTGGGATTGCTAGATGTTTACCGAGTTCACACTCAAACGGGACTTATCTCCCTCATGGGATCGCCTACCCTCCCTTTCGGATTGCTAGATGTTTACCGAGTTCACACTCACCTACAAACTTAACCTATCAAACTGATTTAGGTAAAGACTTGTTTGGTTTCCAACTAGGTTGTGATTTTCTCTTACATTTGTTTAGCCTCAATGCTAGGATGGGAAAATCTCTCTAAGCTTAGGATATTACATTTGTGCTTAGATCAAGGATAGAACACTCTTGAATATATGCGTGTATTTCTTGTTTTGTGTTCTATGGTGGGAATGCTTGAGTATATGTCTCTTGGCTCTGTAGCATCTTTTTCTACTCTCTCCACACGAATAATGAAGGAAGAACTTGTATTTATAGTGTGGATTTGAATGTTACCGTTGGATGGAGTCACATTTAAATCCATACAATTCTGTAGCTTTTGCAGCCTTTTCGGGCTTGTTGTCTTCCTCTCATTGGTCTACGTCAACTGAATCTAACGGATATAATCTTCAGGATCATTCTGAGTCTTCAGGTTTCTCTGAGTCTTCAGGATTCTTGATTCAGCAGACTTCTCTTCAGCGGACCTTGTCTGATCAGGCATACTGACACTCAGGCTAACTGAGTTCAGCTTCTTCTGACTTCAGACATCCTGACCCTCAGGTCACTAGCACTCAGGCTAACTGATCATCAGTAGCGTTCTGATTCTCAGTGAACATGACTTCAGATGACTTGTCTTCTGATTTCTTCTCGCCTGATCTGGTATGCAGATTTCTGGTTTTCTGATATCTGATTTCTTCTCGCCTGATCTGATCAGATCAGTATAGCATCAGGTCATCATATCAGTTTATCTGCATTAGATTACTACATCAGGTTAGCATATCAAGTTAGCTTATCTGATCTCGATCACGTCTGATCTCGATCAGTCTCATCTGCTCCTCTTCTGATCTGCAACCTCCTCTTCTGATCTGGTCATCTGATCAGGTCATCTGATCTCAGGTCCATCTGATCAGGTAACTTCTGATTCTTCTAATCAGCTGGCTTAACTTTTCTTTTCTTCTGATTTTGCACAGCTCATCAGTTAACTCCGGAACTCATCTTACTCATTTGATCTCGACCAGTCTCGTCTGCAGCCTCGTCTGATCTCGATCATCTTTGTCTGATTTCGTGAGTTCCCCCTCAACTTGTTCTCTCGTTCCCCCTCAACTTGTTATCTGTAGATTAGCTTGAATAACACAAGTTGATAATGTTTTGGCATAATTCATCAAAACTAAAATATCCCAACAGTAGCTACTTGTGAAGCAACGAAAGAAGCGGTTTGGCTTAAGAACTTTCTAGTGAACTTGGACGTAGTTCCGGATTTTCCCAGCACATCACGGTTTGCTGTGATAATGCCGAAGCAGTTGTAAATTCAAGGGAACCAAGAGCCCATATGGCCAGCAAACACATTGAAAGGAAATACCATCTTTTACGAGAAATCGTTAAGAGAGGAGATATAGAGGTGGCAAAGATCGCGTCGGAAGACAACCTAGCAGATCCATTCACAAAGGGTCTTCCTTAGAATACATTCGAGAGACATGTGGAAGGAATGAGTGTCAAGAGCGTTGCCAATCTGCTTTGAGTATAAGTGGGAGAGATATTATTAGGTTCATGTAGGTGACATTAGATGTCACGTAGAACATGAGATATGTTGTAGTATACTTAAAAGCAGACTTTGAGTATAAGTGGGAGATTGTTGGGGTTATACTGGAAAGTATGTTTTTACTTTGTATAACCAAACTGAATTTCTGCCTTATTTGCTTAAATAAATTATTTATCACTGTTGCATTAAATATGATTGAATGTTACATATATTTACTGCATACCCGTTCAATAAATAGTATGCATTACATTGTAGTCAAATTTAGTGATACCAGATCACAGAATATTAAATTGACAGTCCCTTGTAACCAAAGTACATAATTCACAACCTAGATAGAAATGAACAATCCATCGTGAAAGGTTGAAGTGTAAGGCTCGGATTGGCTTGTCTTGACCAAGAGATTGCACTGGTGCATTATGATGCACTGAATAGGACCTACATGAGGATAAATTCTTCAGTACTAAATATAGAAGAATTACACCTCAGTGGTTCGTTATTTCTTAATCCCCGTCTCTTAAATAGGATCGTGTAGAATTAATAATTATTGCTTTGACTTATGATGGGCAGAGAATCAATGTGATTCAATACTTTATATCTTGGGCAATATTATTAGTTACATGACGATTACTAAGATTTAATGCGGAGAATCGTGTGCAAGTATGTCTTGCTTGATCTGTCCCCTTGGGAGGCTCAGAAGTTTTATCATACTAAATCTTGCAAGTGGAATTAGTTTCTGGTATGGATAATAATGTTGAGTTGTTCCTAGTTCAAGGAAAAAGATATTAATTAATATGAAGCTCTTCAGTGACTTGAATTAATTAATGGACTAGATAATCTTAAACAAGGGAAATAATAACCGGGAGCCATATTAACAGTAATATGAGTTAAGATGGATAGTGCAATATTAATTATGTAGTGGGATTAATTAATATTTATGGGCTTGAATAATATTGTGGCTCAATATTGATAATTCAAGGTCCATTGGAAGGTCCAATCTTAATTCTCCTAAAGGCCCCTCAAGTAGCCCAAAGATAAAGTCCAATAACTGAAAAAGGTGATTAAAATCAAATAAATTGTTGTTGCCTATTTTTCCCTATTTTTCGAAAATAATTAAGGAAGAGAGAGAAAAGATTTTCTTGATTTTCTTGGAAAGATTTTATGGAATATGTATTCTTGGGATACAAGATTATCCCATAAATTCAAGAAAAGTCAAAGATCTTATTTCTTCCCTATTAATTAGAAATTTTCGAAAATTATAGTACAATAAGGAGGAGAAGATTTTGTTGGGAGATATTTTGGGAAATAGAATATATTTGATATATTCAAGATTGTATCTTGAGGAAGAAGCAAGAAAATTTCCCAAGAGCTCCAATAGCCCTAATTTTTCCCCCCCCCCTTTGTATTATAAATAGGGGATGAATTTTTCATCCCCAATGAAATTCCATGTGTTGGAAAACTTAGAAATCCACAAAGGTGGTGCAACATAATTTTATTTTTCCCTTTTGTTAATTGTTCGTGAGCATCCTACCAGCGGATTATTGAACAAGGACGTAGGAATACTTTGAGAAGGACTTTGGGTGTGTTCGTGGAACGTTGCTCGTCTTTTCTCCTGTCTTGATTGTCAAGGGGTTAGTTCACATAAACTCCTAGCAATTCCACATGCGTAGGATTTATGTGGCTTGTTTATATGCATGATTTGTTGCTGAATTATTATTTGAATTAATATAGGATTAATTCATGCTAGTAGTAATTGTTAGAATTAAATTTGTACTTAAATATTCACCCCGAATAGATCCGGGCAATTAATTTCCCAACAACATTCTCCATTTCTCTGATTTCGGCCTTCATCCGCCGTTTTGATGAGGAGGCCGAAGAAAGACCTCCTACTGCCCCAAGTAGAGAGAGGGTATGTATGACGCGACCTCCCGTACCCTCGGGCATGGGTGGGACTGGTCGCTCACCTTGCCTGGCCCCCGGGTTGGGGTTTCTTTGGGCTTGTTCTCCCTGCCTGGGACGATTTCCTTGATGGCGACCTCTCGGCTTCAGCTCGTTATTCCCTTGAGGCCGCTTGACAAACTCGTCCAACAAACCATCCTCATACAGCCTCCAGAGCTGCTTCAGTAAGTCCCTGCACTCGCTAGTGTAGTGACCCATTTGTGCGTGGTATTGGCAGAACTTATCGGGGTTTTGCTTACTCTTATCATTGATCGAGCCAAGCAGATGTAGTAGTTCTCGTCCTCTGATCTGGGAGCAGACATGACCAGGTGTCATACTTAACGCTTCCATCAGCTTCACCGGAATAGTGTCTTGGAATGGCTTGAAGTTGTCGGGTGCCTTGTAGTGACCCCCGATTTTCTTGAAACTCTTCTTCTGTTCCGTGACTTCCTTTTTCTCAGAGAGTCGGGACTCCACTGGTCGCATCGGTTGCAACCATGGAGGCCATGTAGGAATTGTATTTTGCTACATGGACCTTTGGGTCCGAGCTCCCATTGTAGCGGTCTATGGCCGCTGTGCTGATTTTCCTCTGGGTAGGCGCCAGAGTGACCATGGTGCCTAGTGGAGAACCTGGGATGACGAGGTTAGTTGTTCGGGCCAATGTTGCGACTTGAGCGTCGCGAGGATCACTAGTCTAGAAGACATCCTGCCCATCACCATGGTGGACAACCGAGCCCTTTGGCACCTCATCATGGTGCAAGTTCAGTGCATACGCGAGATCGCGTTCCACCTGTTCTTCATGTCGAGGTTGAGAATGAGCCTCATCCTCGACACCCACCGGAGATTTTTGTGCCCCCAGATTTCTAGGTGGCCGAACACGTTGTTTGAAACCTCGGGTCTTTCAATTTGGGGGCACCGGTAGTTCCGGGTGTTTGCATGCCTCGCCGCTGGGTAGGCCAGTTGGCCTGGCGATCATCCTCCTCCAATTAAGGGACCCTTACCCTTGGTTGTTTCAGCGTCATGAGCAGTCCCCTTGGCCAGAGGTTGTTCCTCCAGGCCGTCGAAGGTAAGACGTCTCTTGTTGATGACAACCAAGATGGCCTTTGCGTCCTCCGGTGTCTGGATGAGGTTCCACCAATCAGGGGTGGCCGCCGGGACCACCAGGCCAGTGCGATGGGAACTTGGAGAACCTTCGACACCATCACGAACATCATCCTCATGCCTGGTAGCGTCGTTTTGATTGATTGTCATTGATGAAAAGTTGAAAAGGGAATGGGATTTCCATGAGTGTTGAACAATCAGTAGAAAAAGATTCCCACAGAAGGCGCCAATTGTTGTGCCCAGTTTACATTTCTGGCCAACAAACAATAAGTAAATAAATGAATAGTAAAATGGACGATCAAAGCAAGTAAAAACACTAAATTTGATGACCCAGTTCGTCTGTGAATAAGACAACTTCTGGGGGCAACTAAGCCAGGATTATTGTATTATTCTTTCTGCCTAGAATACTAGATTTGCCAACCTTTTCTTAGTGAGGCCGGGATGGCCTATTTATACAAGGATTTCCACCTCGTGGGCGGGAAATTACCTAAGGAAAAATAATAAATGATGCTTCAATCCCGCTGGCCGAGAATTCCGCCCTGCTGGGTCAATGGTCGATGTAGTTAATGCGCACCATTTGCGGACCGAACTTCAAGGGCGAATCTTGTGGCTTGCCGGGCGTTTCTCTTAATTGAAGGGATCTGCGACTTCACGACCTCCGGCTTGCGGAGTTCCTGTTTCAAATCGCCTTTCCTGGTCGATGATCGCGACCTGTCGTCTTTACGACTTCTGAGTAAGTCGTATTCGTGCATGGTAGAGCAATGACTATCTTATCTCTGATTTGGTCTTTGATCATCTGGCCTTGAGGACATCTGATCTTTAGACTTCTGGTTTCTGGGGTATTGCCCCCAAGTCGCTTTATCTGGTCGCCGGCGGGCGACTTGTCATCTTCGTGACTTATCCGGTGGTCGGATTAACTCACATAAATTATAATGAGCAGTTTGATTTAGATTTTTAATTTACACACTAAATATATGTGGTATATATAAAATAATGTATTAAACTTATTTAATTAAATACATTATAGAATTTAATAGATAAATATAATTCTAGAAATATATAATTTCCTTTTTATAATTAGTTGATGAATAATTTAATTCAAGATCAATATTATTAAATGCGGTTAGCTCTTGTAGGTTCCATTAAGTTCATAAAAGCTTGTGAATATTTTATAGTTAAACTCGATCTCGATTGGATAATAAGCAAGCAGAGCTCAACCTCTTTAAGGTTTGGTTAGGCTTTGTTCGATTACGAGGGGTGTATTCAATTGGGATTGTAGGTCCCGAACGGGTTTTAGTGAGGCAGAAGTCTAGAGGGGAGGGGTGAATAGACTTCTGAAACTTTTTCGTGGGATCAGGTGTGAATAACAAGTTACCTGATCAGAGTGCCTGTGAATCAGTTTAGACTGATATCTAACTTACTGATCACCTGAGGGCAAATAAGTTCAGTGTCTATCAGTTTAACTGATGTGCGGAAGATAAGATTAACCCGTGTAAAAAACCAATTTTCTCAAATCAGATTCTAAGCAATCTGTATTGGATCAGATGACAAAATGTCAAACTGATCAGATCAGTTGCTTGGTGCAAATCTGATCCAGACTTAGAATATGCATGCAATAGTTAAACAAGTGTGTGGAAATAGTGTAAAACAGATAAAGCAAGTAAAGGAACACAAGATTTTTATAGTGGTTCAGACAACTTGTCCTATGTCCACTCTTCCCTATCAGCAGGGGCACCAACTAACCAACTGGACTTAGTTTAATGTGTTAGTCAAACACAGTACAACATATGTTTCAAGAGTTTTCACTCAACCAATCCCAGAAATCAGAACTAGAAACCCTAGTCTGAACTTTTGCTAAACAAACTTAACCTAACTTTTGGTTTGGGTATAAGATTTGTTGTGTTCCAACTGGAAATCTATCCTAGTATTTGGGTAGCCTAAAGCTAAAGGATAAGATTTATGTGCTAAGAACTATGGGATGAACACTTAGAAAATATTCTTGATTTTGTGTTCTTCGTGCGGAAATCGCAGATAGCTTGAGCTTGATGACAATTTTCGTAACCTTACTATGAAGCTTTGATCCCATATATATAGGCATGAAATCGAACTAACCGTTGGAGAGCAATTCGAATTTCGATCTATTTAAGGTAGGATTGCAGGATAGATGTGATGTGTACAGAGGCGGCATGGCCAAAAGCATTCAAGTTTGTCCTTTATAGCCGTTTACTGTGATCCGCCGAATCCCGCACTGTCAGCTCAGTACATACGTGTCTTGCTCTTATTGGATATCAAATACACTTATTCAGTATTTGATTTACCAACATAGTTTGACATTCTTCTTGTCCGATGAACTCGTATGACTTTGGTGAACCTTTGGTTGTCACCAGATTGGGCTGACCTGATCAGATAAAACTGATCAGTCTTCCTGATTAAGTATTCTGATGTAGGTTGTCTTAGCATAACTTACTGACTCTGTTTCCTTCTTCTGATGTACGTTATCTGAGGTCTTTTTTATCTTGTTCTTCTGGTAGTCATCTGATCTTCAGGTCTTCTGAGTCTTCGGCTTCATGTCTTCACCTGATCATCTGACTATCTGACGTGTCTGATCTTCTAATCTTCTGACTTGTCTAATCTTCTGATCTTCGTGACTTGTCTGATCTTCTGATCTTCTGACTTGTCTGATCTTCTGATCTTCTTGGCTTGTCTGATCTTCGATCTTCTTGACTTGTCTGATACATATTGAGTTCCCCCTCAATATGTGACCTAACTATTACATCAGTTGTTCTATACAATCATTATCAACTGGTCATCTTAACCTAATTTCTAGATCATCAGTCAGCTAACAGTTCTGACTGGTCTATTACAAGTGTTTTGGAACTTTCATCAAAACTATAAATTTTGCAACAATTTCCCCCTTTTTGATAAAACCAAAACATTTGAGAAACCAACATCAGTTGATAAATTATAAAGCAGTAAAGAACTAATAATCAGAAGACAATGAGAGTTTGTCTTAGGATCAGTAAAGTAAACTTTTCATTCATCAGATTTTGTCATTACAGAGTAAATTTGAAAAGTTTCAGCATTAAGTACATCTGATCCTAAAACTATCTTATGATCTTTAAACTTTGGGTATTTAACCCTTCGGCATCTCTCTCAGATTCTGTGGAACATCGAAGATACGATGTAGGTCCCGAACGGGTTTTGTGAGGGCAGAAGTCTAGAGGGGAGGGGTGAATAGACTTCTGAAAACTTTTCGTGCAAGATCAGGTGTGAGAGCAAGTTGCCTGATCAGAGTGCGAGTGAATCAGTTTGGACTAATATCCAACTTACTGATCGGCTGAAGGCAGATCAGTTTGGTGTTTATCAGTTTAACTGATGTGCGGAAGCAAGTTTTAACCCGTGTGAAAAACCAGTTTTATAGAATCAGAATCTTCTTGTGTGTTTTCAGTCAGATGACAAAATGTCAAGTTGACCAGATCAGTTGCTTGTTGCAAAGCTGATCTAGACTCAAAATATGTATGCGATAACAAAATAGGTAGTGTGCTACAGTGTAAAACGAATAAATCAGATAAGCACACAAGATTTTTATAGTGGTTCGGACAACCAGTCCTACGTCCACTCTTCCCTATCAGCAGGGGCACCAACTAAACCAACTTGGACTTAGTTTAATGTGTTAGTCCAACATAGTACAACAGATGTTTAAGGAGTTCTCACTCAATCGATCCCATAAATCAGAACCTAGAAACCCTAGTCTGAAATCTTGCAAAACAAACTTAACCTAACTTTGTGGGTTTGGGTAAAGATTTGTTGTTGTTCCAACTGGAAATCTATCCTAGTATTTATGTAGCCTAAAGCTAAAGGATAAGATTTCTATGCTAAGAACAATGAGATGAACACTTAGAAATATTCTTCAAATTTGTGTTCTTCGTGCGGAAATTGCTATGGCTTGAGTTTGATGATAATTTCCGTGTCTTCACTATGAAGATTGATCCCATATTTATAGACCTCGAAATCAAATAGTCGTTGGAGAGCAATTTGAATTTCAGGCTATATTTGGTAGTTTGCAGGCTTGATGTGATGTGCTTTAGGAACGGCATGGCCGAAAGCGTGTATGTTTGTCCTTTCTAGCCGTTTGACTATGCAGCATCGAATCCCGTATTGTCAGCTCCGTACGTACGTGTCTCGTTCTCATTGGTTAACAAGTACACTTATTCAGTGTTTGTTCTACCAAATAAAGTTGACATTTTTCATGTTCTGATTGACAAAGTATGACCTGGTGTAACATCAGTTGTCACCTGGTGTGAGCTGACCTGATCAGATAAAACTGATCAGTCTACCTGATAGAGTCTTCTGATGCAAGTTGTCTTAGCACAACTTAGCAGACTCGACTGCTGTAGGTCTTCAGGTCTTCTTGTCTTGGTCTTCTGGTAGTAATCTGATCTTCAGGTCTTCTGAACCTTAGCTTCATATCTTCACTTGATCATCTGACTAGCTGACTCTTCTGGTCTTCTGACTCAACTGGTCTTCTGAATCGACTGGTCTTCTGACTTCGACTGATCTTCTGACCTGGCTGGTCTTCTGACCCATCTGGTCTTCTGAACCACCTAGTCTTCTGACCCGTCTGGTCTTCTAACTTCTTCAAAATGAGAATCTCTGAAGGTCCGCTGGAATGGCGAAAATCTTGTACATTCTCTGCAGCAAGGCCTCCTGTCTTTCTTTCTCGAATATATCTCCATTCTTGGCAAAATCGTAGAAAAGCTTTTTGAAACCGACTAGGTCGAGAGATTTATCAGCTCTGGTGGTGGAATCATCGTCTGAAATTTGGGTGCAGAAGGGATTAAGGACATAATCTTTCCTTCATGCATAACCACTTTGTAGAATTGAGGGTACTTGATCTCCAGCCAGTTTAAGAATTCTGCATCGAACGCTCCTTGGTCTGTGTGTTTTGGTATTTTCTGAAGGATATACACATCGCTAAGCCAATCGACCTTGATCCTTGTCCATTCAGGAATCAAGTTTTGTCGAGGTACCAGAATACCTTCGACCTCTTCTGGAAATGCTCTCACTTCCCAGTCTATCTCTTCTGCTTCTGTTGCCTTCTTATTCTATCTTCTGACAAATGTTCGGCTCAGTCCGGCAGCTTCAACATGCTTCTTCTCTTTAATGGCCGCTTCTATGACCCCTTGCCTCATTTGTTGTTCTTCTCTTTCTGCAGCTGTCATCTGCGATTGAGATCGGGTCACCATCGGCTTCTTGATCTGCTTGGCCTTCAATTTTTTCGTGACTTTTCTTTTGGCCCGACAGATTCTTCTTCTTCCTACAATCTCTTCGCAAGGTCAAGACTATTCGCCTGATCTTCTTGATTGAATCTCTTCTGAACAGATGATGAGAAATCTTCAATTCTATCAACCCTTGTTATCAGTTCACCAAGGGAGGACTTCTGTTCGGAAATGGCCTTGTCTTGACTTTGAATCAGCCTGTTGTGTTCTTTAACAGATTGGAACATCTCAGCAATCTCCGTATCAGGAGTTTCAGCAACTGTTTTCGCAGGTTGTTTTTCTGATCCACCCTCCTTCCCCTTTTTGGTTGCAACAAAAAGGTTCGATATTCTGATATTCAGGGAATTGAATTCCCTTAGCATCTAAGATCTGAGCTCGTCAATGGCAAGAGGGGTGATCTGGACAGTGGAAGCAGTTTGGGGAGGTCCCATTACCCGATTTAGAATTGATTCCAACGCCTTCTGAGCTTTGCTGATGGAGCCCTAAAGTCTTCTCCATACAACATCAAGACTTGTATTTGTTTGCCCTAAGGAGGAATAGATGCTCTGCAGAAGGATTCCAATGTCGGATAAGATAGAGACCTCTGTTGTAAGCTTATCAGATAGAGGATTGATTCGGCTCATTACTGTCGCAGTAATCTGATCGTGCATGTGTAGCGGTTTGTCGATCGTCAGCTTCCTTTCTATTTCCACTAAGGCCTGTTGCTCCTCTCTGAATTTGTCCATTAGGTTTTGAGTCATCATTTGGAATTGTTGATCAACAGATGCCTTGACCCCATCTTGTATGTTCTTTGTAATCAGCTCCAGGGTTTCGACAGAGATAGTAACAGCCTGACCAGATGTTGAAGCCTCGCCAATCAGGGTCTCATCTATAGCACCCTCGACTAGTTCATCGGCAGGTTGCTCATACTCAGTGTAAGTCTGAGCAAGTTCATCCTCAACCTCAGAAATGCCTAACTTGTGGTGCACCAACCATCTGATATCATCATCTGTAGCAAGTTCGGCTGCGCTGGATACACCGACATTCTGCTTAGCCCTCTTCTCCAAATCAACAAAATAATCAGACTTCAAAGCATTCATCAGAATAAGAAAGTCTTCTATGTCTTTGAGTCTGATATCCCTCCAAAAGACAATCTCCTCGATCTGTTTTCTAATCCTAGGGTGATTGATGAGATCAGGAAAGTGCTGGTCCAGAAAGGCATTTACTTGACGTCTCAGAAAATATATAGTTGAATTTTCTTGTTCAGGCGAGTCAAGGATTGTCCTTGTGTTGAAAGGGTTGTGGGAGATGGAGACGAACAAATCATCACCAGCAACATTTGGTGAGTGCTCCTGTTGAGCGGTTTCTGGGGCAGATGATGGTTTTTGTTTTATGGGTGTAGAGGTAGGTGAAGGAGAAGGGGTTATCTGGGTTATGGGAGAAGGTTCAGGTGATGGTGATTTATGGGTTATTGGAGAAGGTGTTTTGGATAAGGGGTTGGGTGATCTGGGAAAGTAGGTGGTTTCATGGCCTTTAAATAGAGAACTCAGATGAGCTGAGTCAGATGGTTCAGACTCAGTCTGAGCCTCCTCAGCTTGTTCTCCTCGTGCCTCTCCAGCCTCCACCTGACTTGATGCTTCCACCAGCATCAATTCCTGACCCGCTGGCTAATCTCCGCTGTACTCCATTACTTCAACATCACTGTCTTCGTCGCGAAGACCCCCAAAAGGCATTCCAGCCTTCTTTGGCAGCATAGAGGTGAGTTTCTTCTGACGCTTCTCACCTGCGTCAGAAGGCTTATTCGCAACCTGTTTTCTCTTTGTAGCTCTAGCCTTTGGTGGGGCTCTTGCCTCCATCTGCACCGATGATGCCGCTTTAGATTTTGGCACATACGGAGCAAGATCATCATCTGGTTGCCCAGGCAGCTCTTCGTCCCTTAGCAGAATTGCTTTGAACTTTTCCAGGTAAGGCTTATGCCCGATATCTGACCAAGGATAGTTGGGGAGTTTATCAGCAAGGATGATTGACACCTTGTGAATGTTGCAGATGTTCTTGGTCAGAATCACCTGGTTCTGGTTATTGACAGCAAATTTGGCTGACTCCTGCAGAAGCCTATTCTTGAATAACCCCATCCAGTTCATGTCTGGGGCCTTCTCTATAATTGCAGTCATCACGTGCTGCTTTTGCTGTGTTAAAGCGTCGGGGCTGAATGCAATCCCCAAGATTACTTTTGAGACAATCTCAAACAGTAATCTGTACTTCCTCCGAAGGTAGGGAACCTTAACATTGGTGATATTAGCGATGTTCCCTGGCCTCAACAACACCTTTTGTAGATATTCTTTATCAGACATCCCGACATTGAATTCGTCAGGGTAGTTCCTGCCCATAGGGAGTCCAAAAATCCTCTGCAAATCATCATTAGTGACATCAATCCGATTGCCACCAACGAAGGAGTAGAGTTCTTTGTTGTTTGTCTCCTTCAACTTCCTCAAGAACTCCAGAGACTCGATTATGGATACACTATTCAAATGTCTGTAGCAAAACTGTTCGAGTCCACATGCCCTTATGCATTCCAAAATCTCTTTCGATTCTGGATCATTTGTGATATGGAAAAAGACATACTTCTCATCGATCACGTTCTTGATCATGGAAGCATAATCACAAGTTTCAGAAAGCACTATAGATGTTGCCATTTCTGTAAAACATAAAATTACACATTCTAAGTTAGAAATGGACAAAAATGCTTCAGATAGTGTGTTGAATATGCATAGAATCTCTAAAATATTCATTTGTGCAGAGATTAATCATGAACATGATGTGAACAGATGCATAAAACTACCATAATCATATATAATCAATAACCCTAGTATATAAACTAGATACGATATGGCACATATAAGGTACGCAAATTACCATAGAAGCGATTTGTGGATTTTGAAAAGAAGGATTAATCGCTTGAGATTTTTGATTGTTTAGGAAAATTCTGGAAATGATTTGCGGTTTAGGAGGTATAGAAATGTGAAAGGTTTTAGAGAAAGGGTATTAGGGTTTTAAATAGGTTGGAGGGAAAACATTTTACCACGAAAAATTTTAAAGTCACCTCCCATTGAGATTTTTTGGGTTTTAACTCGGTATTTTTCGGGACCAACAAGTGGTATCAGAGCAGGAGTTCAAAAGTTCACAAGCTTTTAAGGTGACCACCTGAACTGATCTTTTATTTTAAAACCCATTTTTTTTAAATGCATAAATTTTATAAAATTCATGGAGGTTGACAATCATCTTCTCATCATTTTTTAAATGCATACAACACTCTTCATCATTTCACTTGTTTAACTAACACCGTTATTCTCGTATATTTTTTTTTGTTAGTTAGTTTTGGCATCATGATCAAAAAGGGGGAAATTGTTGGGATAATTTTAGTTTTGATTATTATGCCAAAACACCTTGTAATAGGACAAGCTAAGTTGTATAGAAAGCTTGTGTTTCTAGACTTAGTTTTATTTTACAGGTAACAAGTTGAGGGGGAACTCATCAAGATAAGAAGAGACTAATGACTTCGTGCGGACTAGATCAGAAGACGTCGGACCGATCAGAAGAGTGGGATCGATCGAGGAAGCATGTGGGTGATCGTAGCGTCGCGGACCCGACAGCAGGTCGCGTAATGTCGCGGTCTTTGCCCTAATGTCGTCTTTTTTGTTGTCGTCTTTGATGCCGTTGTGTTTACGTCTTGGCGTCTTTGATGTCGTCTTTGCTGATGTCGTCTTTGCTGATGATGTCTTTTGATGTCGTCTTTGCTCTTTCTTCTTTTGTCTGGTGACGATGTCGTCTTTGCGATCTTTGTTGATGTTGTCTTTGCCGATCTTGCGTCTTTGTCGATGTTGTTTGATGTTGTGTTGCCTGATGTTGTGTTGCCTGAAGCCGTGCGATCGGATCTGATCTGATGTTAGTGTTGATTTACGGTCGGTCGCGAAACCGAAGAGATGAACGATGTCGAGCAAGTTGAAATCGATCAGATTAGACACACAAAAAGTTGTCCAATGAGAAGAAAACAACACATATATTGATGTGACATAAAGCTGCAAACAACAGTGCAAAAGGACAAAGAAAAGCTGGAAGACTATTAGTATGGATTTGAATTTACTCTCCAACGGTAATATTCAAATCCACACTATAAATACATTGCACAATCTTCAAAAGAAGATAATGGAGGATGCTGCAAAGTGAAGATTAAAGCCAAATATTCAAGCATCTCCATTCAAGAACACAGAGCATTAAATATCCAAATTCACCCAGGAGTGTTCTTCATTATATCTAAGCGTAAAATGCTATATCATAAGCTTAGAGAGATTTTCCCAACCTTAGCTTAAAGGCTAAAACAATGTAAGAGAAAACCTCACCTAGTTGGAAATAACACCAAACCCAAACCCTTTCTTAAGAGAGAATTAGTGGTTAAGTAAGGTAGTTAAGTAGGCAATCCCGTGAGGGAGATAAGTCCCGAGAGAGTGAGAACTCATTAAACATCTATAGGAAATCCCGTGAGGGAGATAAGTCCCGAGAGAGTGAGAACTCATTAAACATTTATAGGCGATCCAGCGAGGGAGATAAGTCCCGTTGAGTGAGAACTCATTAAACATCTGTTGGTTTAGTTGGTGCCCCATGAAGGGAAGAGTAGATTTAGGAGTTGGACTCCAAACCACTATAAAAATACTTGTGTTCTTATTTGCTTTCATATTAACTGTCATACATACTTTAGAAAATCTGCATAACACCCTTTTTAAAAAAAAATTAAAGTCACCTCCCATTGAGATTTTTTCGGGTTTTAACTCGGTATTTTTCGGGACCAACACAACATCAGTTGATAAATTATAAAGCAGTAAAGAACAGATAATCAGAAGACAATGAGATTTTGTCTTAGGATCAGTAAAGTAAACTTTTCATTCATCAAATTTTGTCATTACAGAGTAAATTTGAAAAGTTACAGCATTAAGTACATCTGATCCTAAAACTATCTTCTGATCTTTAAACTTTGGGTATGTAACCCTCCGACATCTCTCTCAGATTCTGTGGAACATCGAAGATATGATATAGTTTTCACTTGACATCATTTACCTGCTGCGGATTAGTTATGCGTGCTTTCCCCATCAGATCGAAGTAGAATCTCTGAAACATCAATCTGTCAAAAGAACCATCCTTCTTCTTTTTTGTAGTCCAACACATCATATGGTGGATGTGTGATCTTGGCGTTGATCAGTTTGGCATCATATTCGAGTTCTTTCAAGAATTTTGGATGCTTGTTCTCCATCCAATTCGAAAATTCTTCATCTGGTGATTCTTCAGTTGGCACAATGTCCAGAACAAACGCATCCAAGAGCCATTCTGCTCTGATCTTTAACCATTCCCTCATCCTTTCTTCATGTTTATCATTTTTGGAAATGATATCTTCTACTTTGGCTAGAATCAGGGGCTCAACAATCTTCTTCCCAACTTGACCCTTCTTTTCTTTGGCAGCATATCTTTTCTTCAGACCCTCAGCCTCAGCTAGCTTGTCCGATCGCCTTTCTTCCTCACTCAGACGAGCTTCTTCATCTAGTTGCTTTTTGGTCAGTTTGACTACCAGTTCCTTATCAGCTTCAATCTGTGCAGCAGCACTCCTAGTTACCCTTTTGGATTAAGTTTGAGCTGGTGGTGGAAGAGGTGCAGTCTTTGAGGGTCCAGATGGTCCAGCTTTTCCCGCAACTTGTCTATGTTTGGATTTTTCCATCTTGGCAGCTACTTCATCAGCAAACAGATCTAAATGGTCAAGCCTTTGCCCATATAACTCAACGATCTGAATCAGATCTTCTGTTGAAGTGATGATATTGGATGGTTTCTCACTCTGTCCTTCCCCCTTTTTGGTTTTATCAAAAAGAGCATTGACATGGGAAGTTAGAGAGCCAAAGCTAACTGCGATAGCTTGATTAAGATCTTGCACCGAAAGCCCTACAGATTGAACTGTCTGTTCTTGAATTTTACGCATCAGTTCAGACTTCGCAGCTTCAATTGCACTTGAGAATGTGAGAATCAATTTATCAAGCTTCTCCTCCGTCTTTTCCAGCTTTTCTGTGGCCATTAGGAGAGATACTTGAAGTTGATCAATTCTAGCCATCTTCTCACCATAAGACTTTTTGAAATCACCATTCAGTTCAGTCACCGTCTGTTGGAATTGATCTTTCAAGGCTTCAATCTGGGAGATGGCAAACTCCCTTTGATCCTTCAGTTCTCGAATACAAGCTTGTCGTTGATCAGATATGGTATTGCTAATTGAATTAGCCAATACTCCTTTGACTTCCTCTTTCAACAGATCCTTAAAACATGATCTGATTTTCCGCAACTGATAGGAGGTAATGTGTGTAGCAGGTATACTTTATACAACCTGATCTGTTGGAATTTGAGTTGCAGTTGGCGGTTCAACAGTTGCCTCAGTTGCCTTTGCCTCCAGTGGCTGGTCTTGAATTGCATCACCAAGACCACCTTCATCAGCAACTCCTGCATCCTTCATTACAGCATCTTTCTGGAATGTTTTTCATCAGAACCTAAAACAACCTTTTCCAATGGCTTACCCAGCTTTCTGTATACCAGGGCTTTCACCGCCTCTTTAGAAATGAGCTCAACTGGTGATCCTACACCAACTGCCTTCTTCATGTCGAAATCGAAGTCATCAAATTCATCTGGTCCACCCATCTGCTCCATTAGAATGATGAAATCTGAGAAGTTTTTCACCTCAGATCTCTCCAAGTAAGAATTTCCACCAATTCTTTCTTGATCCTTGGGTGACCTTCCAATTCCGGATACATGTCATCCAACTCCCGTTCCACTCTTAGTCTGATCATTACCCCAGAAATTGTCTTCCATGCTCTAGGATTCTGGAAGAGAATCTAGTTGACCTTCAGATGCAGATGGTTGACTAGTAGTAGATTTTTCTGGTGTGGCTTGCTGATCTTTCGGTTGCTGAGTTGATGAGTGTTCTGGTGGGGGCAGTTGAGCAGTTTGTTCTTGACTGGGTTGAGAGTCAGATTTAGCATGATCAGATGGGGATTTGGTTCTCTCCATTCTTGGAGATGGAGATGGAGATAGAGAGGGAGAGGGAGTCATGCGCTGGGCAGATGGTGATCTGGCAGGCGATTGAGCGCGTGACTGAGGTGAAGGTGATCTTTCCTTCTCTTTTCCTTTTCCCTGCTCTCCTTCTGATTGTTCGGGTAAGCTTTCCACCTGTGATCTAAGTCTTTTTGACCGCTTAGCAGATTTTTTCTTTGTTGTGGCAGACCCACTTCCTTCCTGCTCACCAGTTTGTCTTGCTTCTTCTTCTTCTTCTTCTTCTGACTCCTTCTCCATAAATAGAGTCATTGGTGCTTGTTTCATTCTTTTCTGCCTCTTCCCCAGATCCTTTGTTAGCGTTCTCCTCTTCTTAGGTTGAGCTGCCTCAGGTTCTCCCTGTTCTTTCACAACTCTCTTCTTTCTCTCTGTTTTGGTCATATCATCATCAGGTGGGCAATATATTTTGGATGTATCGGTGAGAAAGGCTTTGTATGCTCTTAGTCCAGCCTTCTCCCAATCGGCCCTAGGAAACTTATCCCTCAGAATGACGGCAACTTTATTCAAATTGCTGATTCTTTTGGTCAGAATAATCACCCGATTTTCTTCCTGAAATTTATCCTTCTCTTGCACAAGAATTGCCTTTAGATACCCCAACCAGTTGATATTTGGTGCATTATCAATAATAGCAGCCATGCAGTGCAACTTGGTGTGAGTTAAATCGTCTGGGCTAAAAGAAATTCCCATTATTGTTTTGGAGACGATGTCGAAGAGCTTTTTTTTTTTTGATCGGGCAAAGTTAGTTGTTAGTAGTTAGTACACCAATCACTCAAATACTCTACGAAATCACCAATTCACCTTATAACCCCTATAACTCCAAATTCGTTTCTAAAGGGAATCGAACCTGGGTCTCCCACTCAAATGAGGAGCCCAGTGGCCAGGTGGGCTAAGCCACCTGGTTATGTCGAAGAGCAGTCTGTATTTTCGCTTAAGCATAGGTTTGGTGAAATTTGCAGTATGCGATTTATCTGCTTCCCGGAAGAGTTGATCTCTTATCTGAGGTTCTTCGTGTTCGCGATACAGAACTGGTGAAATCTTTCCCTTAGGAAGTCTAAAAAGTTGGATCAGATCAGCATCCGTGATATTGAAGGTTTCACCATTCACCGTCGACTCAAGCTCATTATTAGATTTGACCCGCAACTTGTGTAGAAATTCCAAGGCTTCAAACTGCATCACTAGAATGGCACTAGCAGAGCAGTACTTCTCCAATTTACAAGCTCGAAGAAGATCTAATATCTCTCTGGATTCTGGATCCCTTGTAGTATTGAAGACCACATACTTGTTTTCGACAATTTGATTTGTAAGGGATGAATAATCACAGATAATTTTCCCAGAACCATGGGCTGTCATTTCTGCAAATTTATGAAGTATTAGATTTATTTTGACATAGCGCAATAGTGTAGATAAAACATTAAACATCACATAGATCAATCTATATTGTGCATACACATATAAACTCACAGAGTATAGTGTAAATAAAAACATAAAGCAACAAACATAAGATATGCACACATAGATTCAAATAACATTTGCAGCAATTCTATTATTTGACATATGATCAGTGAATACCCAAAAACATTTTAGTAGACATATTATAAAGCACACACAATTACCAGAGATTCACGACGAAGGAGTAATCGAAGAAATCATGTTTGAATGGTTCGCAAAAATGCAGAGTAAATGCAGAAATTTTGTTAAGTGTATTCAGAAAGTTTAGGGCTAGAAGGGTTTCAAAGTGTGTGACCATGTCTATATATAGAATTGGAGGGAAAGTGCCTTTTAAAAAGTGAGATTTGAAACCAAAGAGTCTAATCAAGATGGGCGGTCGAGATTAGACGGTTTATTTTAAAATGAAATCTTGCGGTCAGGGATTTCGGACACGATAGCTTTTTGGATTTAAAAAGCGCAATAAATATCAATTAATACACATTCCCCACGTCAGCATTAAATTGCTTTGCAAGGCATGCGTCATAAAAATATGTGTACAGTAAAAGCAAATAAGGTCAGATAATTGCATATGAGTAAACAGAAAGACAAAGGAATAGAAATGCGTATCTGATTGACTGATATTGTAATCAGTCAATACCACATGTAGTTTGTTTAGGTCTGACTAATTTCTGTTGATCTTAATTTCTGCCTAATCCTTAGTATTTTCCCAACAATATCTCACTTCTCTGATCAGGTTACTTCTGATCCTATCTGATCAGTTGAAGTTCCCCCTTCAACTGTTGTCCCTTTTCTGATCAGTCCCTGACTGATCCTCCCTGATCAGTTGAGGTTCCATTTCTCAATTGATCCTTCTTTTCTGGTCAGTTTCTTAACCAACTGGTTTTGGAGACCAGTCCACCAAAGATTTCTGGTACACTTTCTCCTAGATCCAGAAGTCCTAGCTCATTACATAGTTCTCGAAATCTGACTTCAGCTTGGTTAAGATATCAGCTTTCTGCTTATCAGTATAGATCTTTTCCATTCTGATATTCTTCTTTTCCACATGATCTCTTATGAAATGATGTTTGACGTCCACATGCTTACATCTTATGTGTAGAACTGGATTCTGAGTGATTACTATAGCACTATTACTGTCACAAAATATGGGCACGTTCATAGTTATAATGTTATAATCCCTCAACTACTGACTAAGCCAGAACAGTTGGGAACAACAGCTTCCTGCAGCCATGTATTCTACTTCAGTAGTAGATGTGACAACAGATGTCTGCTTCTTTGAAAACCAAGAGATCAGTTTGCTTCCTAAGAACTGGCAGGTACTTGAGGTTGACTTTATGTCTATTCTGCAACCTCCATAATCAGAATCAGAATACCCACTAAGCTCTAGATTATCATCAGATGGGTAGAATAAACCAAGGTTTATTGTCCCCTTCGGATACTTAAGAATCCGCTTAGCTGCTTCCAGGTGGCTTTGCATCGGATTTGCCTGAAATCTGGCACATACACCTACTACGAAAGTTATGTCTGGTCTGCTGGCAGTCAGGTATAGTAGTGATCTAATGAGAGCAATATATTCTTTCTGATTAGTTTTCTGACCATTTTCATATGGATCCATCTTGAATCTAGTCATCATAGGAATTTTGGCTACCTTACTATTCTGAATTCCAAACTTAGCCAACAGATTCCTAGTGTACTTTGCCTGACAGATGAATATCCCTTCTATACTTTGTTTAACTTGAAGACCCAGAAAGTAATTCATCTGACCCATCATGGACATCTTGAACTTCCCTTGCATCAATTTGCTGAATCTATCACATAATCTTTTGTTGGGAGATCCGAAGATGATATCGTCCACATAGATCTGAACCATCAGAATGTCTTCACCATCTTTTATTATGAACAAGGTTATGTCTATGACTCCTTTAGTGAATCCACTGTCTACCAAGAACTGAGATAGTGTATCATACCAAGCTCAAGGAGTCTGTTTCAGTCCGTAAAGAGCTTTTCTTAAACGGTACACCTGGTTGCCCTTTTCAAAGCCAGGAGGTTGTTCAACATAAACTTCCTCCGCTAGTACCACGTTTAAAAATGCACTCTTTACATCCATCTGATAAACAGTAAACCCTCTGTGGGCAGCATATACCAGAAACAGCTGAATGGCTTCCAGGCGAGCGACTGGTGCAAAGGTCTCATCATAATCAATCCCTTATGATTGTGAATACCCCTTCGCAACAAGTCTTGCCTTATTTATGGTGATGACATTATTCTCATCCCTCTTGTTCTTGAATACCCACTTGGTGCCTATCACATCTTGATGAGTTGGTCTGTTTACCAGTTCCCAAACCTGATTCCTCTCGAACTGCTCTAGTTCTTCTTGCATAGCTAGAATCCAGCTGGCAAGAGCTTCTTCTATTGTGGTAGGTTCCTTCAAAGAAAGATAGCAACAATACATAGCACTTTCACCAACCTGATGTCTAGTTAGGACTCGGGCATTAGGATTGCCGATTCTCTGATCAGTCGGATGGTCTTTCAACCATGTCCTTATTTTCTGATGTATATCAATTTGGACATTGTCATCCTCTTCTGATATTGAGTCACTAGAGGTTGGGAGTGGTATAGTAATAGGATCCACTTGGCATGGACAAGTCTCAGCTGATGTTGGAATCATCATAGGCTGATGTTTGTCCGCTGGAACATCAGGTGTTCCCCCGAAACCAGATGGTTCAGTTGTTAAGGTCAAGATTAGGAACATACACTGTTACGTGATCTGATCCCTTTTCTTTGATACTTAACTGATCCATTTTCTGAGCATCAGGTATTGGTTGATCTGGTACTACTTGTTCTGAAGCAAGTTTCTCTTGTTCAGAAGATGTCTCATCAAAGACCACATGAGGTGTCTCCTCCACAACTAGGGTTCGCCTGTTGTATACCCTGAAAGCTTTGCTAGTTGAGGAATATCCTAAGAACAACTAGGGTTCGCCTGTTGTATACCCTGAAAGCTTTGCTAGTTGAGGAATATCCTAAGAATATACCCTCATCTGACTTAGCCTCAAAGGTCTTCAACATGGAAGTAAGAGACACGAGGTTTTCTGCCCTTCCACAGTTCATAGGGTGTTTTGAAGTGAATCATAGTCAGAGAGCATCTGTTCTGAGTGTGACATGCAGTGTTGATAGCTTCTGCCCAGAAACGGTTTGGAGTTCCATGTTCATCCAACATTGTGCGAGCAACTTCTTTGAGTGTTCTATTTCTCTTTCTGCTACACCATTCTGTTGTGGTGTTCTGGCGGATGATGTTTCTTGTTGTATACCAAACTCAGTGCAAAAATTAGTAATAAAGGAGTTCAGAAACTTTGTACCTTTATCTGATCTGATTTTCACAATACTGACACCCTTCTCATTCTGTCATCAGATGAGAACATCAGATCGTCAAAGTCGTCGACATCATCAGGCAGAAGTCTTTGACAGATGAGTATCCAGAATCATCTGATGGCAGATAGGAATCATCTATCCCAGATGTATCAGCAACCATGGCTTTTCTGTCTCTGTATCTGTGCTCTCTTCTATTCCGCTTATCTTCTCTTTCTTTTGGAGTCAGGTCAGGGCAATCTGCGCTGTAGTGACCTGGTTTCTGACAGTTGAAACATGCTCCAGGTTCCGCGGAATTTCTTCTGCCAGGTGAATCATTTCTTCTATAGGATCTGTCCGGTGACTTCCCAGTTTGCCTGTAATCAGAATTCCTTCTATCTGATCTGTTGTCTCTTCTATCATCAGAATTATCATCTCTCTTATCTTCTCTGCGGTCATCTCTATGATCATCTCTTCTGTCATCAGAACGATTTCTTTCTTGTGATCTGTCAGTAGATCTTCTATCTCTTCCTCTGTTGTTCTGATAGTCTCTATAAAATTTCTGATACTTCCCAAGTTGAACATTGAATCGTTCAAGTTTTCTAGTCAGCAAAGCAATTTGTTCAGCCTGACTCATGATGTTTCCTATTGGTTCAGTAGACTTCGAGCTGCTGCTGGCTGCCTTGAATGTAACTGCTTTTGATGTGGCAGGTGTAGCTTCAGCAGGTGACTCATCTTCTTCTTCTTGACCTCTTTCAATCAAGTCGAATTCATGAGCCTTTAAACTGAGAAACAGGTTGCTTGGCTTCATCTTCGCAATATCTTGGCAATCCTTTATCACAGTTACTTTCATGTCCCATTTCTTGGTCAGGGACCTCAAAATCTTGTAGTTGATGTCTTTGTCAGACATTTCTCATCCCAGTTCATGAAGTTTTTTGACTGCCATGGTGATTCGTCCATCGAGCTGATTTATGGTTTCATTTGGCAGCATCTTGAGTTTTTCAAACTTTACCAGTTCAGCTTGCAATCTGCTGTCCTTAATCAGATCATTTCCTTCGCACATCTCAGCAAGAGTATCCCACATCTGCTTGGCAGTCTTGAGATACTTGATCTTCTCACGTGTTATCTTGTCCATCGTCTTCATGATGATATGTCTGGCTACAGTATCCAGATTGGACAATTTCCTTTCCTCGACATCCATCATTGAAGGACTCTTTCTAATTCCGGCTCCAGTTGGATATTCTGGATCACCTCCTTCAGCTGGGTTGTTGTAATAGATGATGACGGGTCCTTGTTCAAGAACTTCCATCATTCTGCTGCTTATCGCACCTAGATGGTTGCTCATGAGTATGGTCCAGTTAGCATACTCATCAATAGAGAACTTAGGCAGATCATGATACATACCCGAAGTGTTATCCATGCTGAATGTGAGTTTTGAAAACAAATGAGTTTTAAAAACAGGTTTTTCAAGATCTGTTTAAGTGACCACAATGGTTCTTTCTCAAGAACCGATGATACTCAAAGCCAGTGGTCCATAGAACCACTGCTATAATACCACTTGTAGGTCCCGAATGAGTTTTAGTGAGGCAGAAGTCTAGAGGGGAGGGGTGAATAGACTTCTGAAACTTTTTCGTGGGATCAGGTGTGAATAGCAAGTTGCCTGATCAGAGTGCATGTGAATCAGTTTGGACTGATATCCAACTTACTGATCGCCTGAGGGTAGATCAGTTCGGTATCTATCAGTTTAACAGATGTGCGGAAGATAAGATTAACCCGTGTGAAAAAACAATTTTCTCAAATCAGATTCTAAGTAATTTGTATTGGATCAGATGACAAAATGTCAAACTGATCAGATCAGTTGCTTGGTGAAAATCTGATCCAGACTTAGAATATGCATGCAATAGTTAAACAGGTGTGTGCAGATAGTGTAAAACAGATAAAACAAGTAAAGGAACATAAGATTTTTATAGTGGTTCGGACAACTTGTCCTAAGTCCACTCTTCCCTATCAGCATAAGTCCACTCTTCCCTATCAGCAGGGGCACCAACTTAATCAACTGGACTTAGTTTAATGTGTTAGTTCAACACAGTACAGCAGATATTTCAAGAGTTATCACTCAACCAATCCCAGAAATCAGAACTAGAAACCCTAGTCTGAAATCTTGCTAAACAAACTTAACCTAATTTTTTTGTTTGGGTATAAGATTTGTTGTGTTCCAATTGAAAATCTATCCTAGTATTTGGGTAGCCTAAAGTTAAAGGATAAGATTTCTGTGCTAAGAACTATGGGATGAACACTTAGAAAATATTCTTAATTTTGTGTTCTTCGTGCGGAAATTGTGGATAGCTTGAGCTTGATGATAATTTCTGTAATCTTACTATGAAGGTTTGATCCCATATATATAGGCACGAAATCGAACTAGCCGTTGGAGAGCAATTCGAATTTCGGTCTATTTAAGGTAGGATTGCAGGATAGATGTGACGTGCATAGAGGCGGCATGGCCAAAAGTATGCAAGTTTGTCCTTTATAGTCGTTGATTGTGATTCACCGAATCCCGCACTATCAGCTCCTTACATACGTGTCTTGCTCTTATTGGATATCAAATACACTTATTCAGTATTTCATTTACCAACTTAGTTTGACATTCTTCTTGTCTGATGAACTCGTATGACTTTGGTGAACCTTTGGTTGTCACCAGATTGGGCTGACCTGATCAGTTAAAATTGATCAGTATTCCTGATTGTAGGTTGTCTTAGCACAACTTACAGACTCTATTTCCTTCTTTTGATGTATGTTATCTGAGGTCTTCTTGGTCTTGTTCTTCTGATGTCATCTGATCTTCAGGTCTTCTGAGTATTCGACTTCATGTCTTCACCTGATTGTCTGACTATCTGATGTGTCTGATCTTCTGATCTTCGTGACTTGTCTGATCTTCTGGTCTTCTGACTTGTCTAATCTTCTGATCTTCTTGACGTGTCTGGTCTTCTGATCTTCTTGACTTGTCTGATACATATTGAGTTCCCCCTCAATATGTGACCTAACTATTACATCAGTTGTTCTATACAGTCATTATCAACTGGTCATCTTAACTTGATTTCTAGATCATCAGTCAGCTAACAGTTCTGACTGGTCCTATTACAAGTGTTTTGGAACTTTCATCAAAACTATAAATTTCCCAACAGGGATTCTATTGGATTTTTTTGGATTTTTTTGGACTTTAAAAAGTCAGTGGATTTAGAAAATCCATAGACTCCATGCAGAGTTTGACTGACTTTTTTTATTGATTTACATGGATTTCCATAGACTCCGGCGCTGGAACTATTGATGCAAATGTATATGGAACACACTTGTATATAAAAAAAATTATCCAAATTGTTTAGAAAAATACAAAAAATACATTAGTTCAAAAAAAACATTATTATTCATCATTATTATTCTCATCCTATACAACTGTAGAAAACTTTGTGGATCTCCTTCGATCATATTATGTACAAAATGATATCCAATTCTAGTAATTGGTCGTCGCTTCAAAGAAGGTTCAATACGCCGAAGCATCATAGTAATCTTTCCTAAAAAAACTATTGTTGGAATTTAGAGGCACGTAAACACGTAATACATGCGCAGCGGAATTAAACAGTTCACCAACAACGAACATATAATTGTATAAACGATTACGAATAAACATAACAAGAAATCTTACAATAATTCAAGAGCAGATTTCTCAACTATGGTGTCCACGTAATTCCCGTTCACAGACTTGCACAGATTTGCCAGCGTTTAATCCCGAGATGAATTTGCTAGGAAAATTCTAACTCTAGATTTTATGGAGAGAATTTGAACAATCGTTTTATGGATTCCCAAAAGCTCATATATATAGGAGAGGCCCAACTTAAATCTTAAGCTAACCTGATTAGGAAATAAAATCCCTAATCTTTATTTGAATAAATCTCTTAGATTTATTTCCTACATATAAAATCTCTACGGATTTAATTCCCATATATGTCAAATCTCTACGATTTATTTTCATATATATTAAATCCTACAATAGTATTCCATATATTATTATTGGGAATTCCTATTTAATTAAATCCAATTTAATTAAATATTAATAATAAATAATTTCAAATTAATCCATTATTAATTAATTCTCCATAAATTAAATAAATCCAATTTAACATTTAATGAACCAACTATAATCCGTAAAACGGAACTACTTGTTGTGTGACCCATAGGCCCTCATATATCGAGCGATTAGTCAAACTAATGGTTTTAATTGAACCCTAGACAATAAATCAGACATTCTCAATATATGAGGCGATTTCCTCCTTTCATTCACAAATACTCGATTAGTCTTGAACATGATGAAGTGTCTATTCAAATAACTAAATAAATTTATCTCTAATCACTAATTGATCACTCGTGTCACACTTGGCCACAAAGTCCAAGTTGACGTGCATTGGTCAATGACTTTGATCCAATTATGATGAGAAGATGAGTATTCTCTCTAAATCCACTTTGAGGAATGAATCATTTTCTTGGCTCAACTACCACGCACATGCACTTCGTGATGAACCCAATCCAAGCCATATCTACCCATGGAAGGGTGCAAGCGTCGATCATGGTCAAAGTTCATCACTCCACACATGTCGTGCGTATTGACCTCAAGTCAAAGGAGTATCGCATCGCTCCCACTAACCGAGACATCCGTAGACACATATAGTGGAACTACATCAAACGGTTTCTCAGATTGATATACCAATACCCTCTAAGGTATTTGTGCATCCATCATGAGATACCTAGTATCTCGTAGTAAGTGAGATCTTACTACACTCTCTAAGAGTATGCTGCAGATCGCACACCAATCTCCATTGCATCATCAATATCCCATTCTTGATGATCCTCGATTGGGGCTATTTGAGAATCACACTTAAGTCATCTGAGTTCTCACACACTCAATGACAGCAGTGACTCAAGGGAACACAGATAAGAACAAATGCAAACAATCAAACATAATATTCTAATAAGTTCAACGCCATATATTTAATATTAAATAAATAATAATATTAAACCAACACTGAATATTATCTGAGTATTATGTCCTTACAATGGATTGTCTCTAGGACACTAACACTAACAATCTCCCACTTGAACTAGAGCCAATCACCTACATGTCTAACCCCTAGACCATCAAAATGTCTAGTGTGTACATGAACACTCTAAGCCTTGGTGAAAGGATCAGCCAGATTATCTTCTGTGGGTACACATTCTAACTCTATCTCTCCTCTAGCGATTATCTCTCTTATCAAGTGATAACGCCTCGGTACATGCTTGTTTCTGTTATTAGATCTCGTTTCCTTAGCTTGTGCAACCAGTGTTGTCACAATACAACTTTATTGGACTGCTGGCACTCGGAACTACCCCTAGTTCACTTAAGAACTATTTTATCTAGACAGCTTCCTTGGAAGCTTCTGCCGCAGCAATGTACTCAGCTTCGGTTGTTGAATCCGCGGTAGTGTCTTGTTTGGAAGTATTCCAACTAACCGCCCCACCATTGAGAGTGAACACATAGTCTGACTGAGATTTGTAATCATCACAGTCATATTGGAAACTTGCGTCAACATAGCTAGTGGCAACCAGCTCTTACTGTCCTCCGTAGACCAGAAAGCAATCTTTAGTACGTCTGAGGTACTTAAGAATGTTCTTGACAGCAATCCAGTGAGGTTCACCCAGATTCTGTTGGTATCTACCAATGGTGCTGACAGCGAAGGCCACATCTGGCCTAGTGCAGGTCATGGCGTACATGATGGATCCAATTGCAGATGCACATGGTATATCCTTCATGCGCTGGATATCAACGTCTGTAAAAGGACAATCCTTCTTAGACAACTTTATCCCATGACATGCCGGCAGAGAACCTCTCTTAGAGTTCTCCATCGCAAATCCTTTCAACACCTTGTCTACATAGGTGGACTGTGACAGCCCCAACATCTTCTTGGATCTATCCCTATGAATCTTGATCCCTAAGATGTTGCAGGCTTCACCAAGATCCTTCATCATGAAGGCCTTTGACAACCATTCTTTCACGAACTGCATGAGTGGGATACTGTTTCCCATATTGAGTATGTTATCGACATACACAACTATGAAGACAATATTCTTCCCATTGCATTTTCGATAGACGCACGGATCTTCCCAGTTTCTGATGAAGTCAAATGATTTGACAGCCTCATCAAAACGAATATTCCAACTCCTAGAAGCTTGCTTCAATCCATAAATGGATCGTTTAAGCTTGCACACAAGATTAGATTTTGGCTTTGATATAAAACCTTCAGGTTGAGTCATAAACACTTCCTTATCAATGTTGTCATTTAGGAAAGTTGTTTTGACGTCCATCTGCCAAATTTCATAATCTAGATGTGCTGCTACCGTAAGTAAAATTCGAATGGACTTGATTTTAGCAACCGGTGAGAAAGTCTCGTCGTAGTCAATGCCTTCGCGTTGACTATAGCCTTTCGCCACCAACCTAGCCTTGTAGGTTTGTACTTTTCCATTTGCATCAGTCTTGCGCTTGAAGACCCATTTGCAACCTATGGGTCTAACCCCTTTCGTCCGCTCAACCAAGTCCCAAACTTGATTGACGTACATCGAGTCCATCTCGGATTTCATGGCTTCATGTCACTTCTTTGAGTCAACATCTAATGTTGCCTCAGTGTAAGTTCTAGGTTTGTCTTTATCTGGGATCTCCACATCATCATGCTCCTCTACGAGGAAGCCATAATATCTAGTGGGTGGATTGCGAACTCTAGTGGACTTACGGAGTTGTGGTTGTTCATGCTGCACATTCTGATCATGAAAATTTTGTGGTGCAGCGATTTCATCGTCGACCGGGGAGGCCTCAAGAGTGACACTCCCGAATGCTCCTTGAGCACTTCAGGATGCCTCTTGGGGGGAGTTTGAACTATATTGTTCTCATTCAGCCTACTTGGAGTTCGTTGCTCGGGCAATGCAACTCCAATTACGCTCCCACTGGCTGAAAGAGGATCACTTAGTGATAAACTTTCACCATGTGAGCTGCTGAATGCTCCCACATATTCTTTGTCATGTTGCTTTAACAAGACATCAGTCTCCTTGTTAATTTGTGGTTCTTGAATTTCTTCAAGTTTCATCGTCTTACGACCTTGTTCCTTGAAGACGTAGTCTTCTTCAAGGAATTTGGCCTGCCTAGAAACAATCACTGTTTGTTTCTCAGGGAGATAGAAATAATATCCTCTAGTTTCCTTAGGATATCCCACAAAGTAACCCTTTTCACCTTTTGATTCCAACTTATCAGTGGGCATTTTATTCACAAACGCGGGGCAACCCCACGTTCTCATGTGAGAGAAATTTGGCTTTTTGCCATGCCATAGCTCGTATGACGTATACTCAACTGATTTGGATGGAATCATATTCAGAATGTAGATTGAGGTTTGGAGTGCGTATCAACATGAGAATGTTGGAAGAGAGGAAAAGCTCATCATGGACCTTATCATGTCCAATAAGGTTCAGTTTCTCCTCTCGGACACTCCATTCATTTGGGGTGTGCCGGGAGGAGTCCATTGTGATTGGATTTCATGCAAGTTCAGATAATCAGTGAATTCATGGCTAAGATATTCTCCTCCTCGATCTGATTGAAGAGTCGTAATACTCTTACCAAGATGCTTCTATACTTCAGCTTTATACTCTTTGAACTTCTCAAAAGATTCAGATTTGTGTTTCATCAGATACACATACCCGAACCTAGAGAAATCATCAGTAAAAGTTATGAAGTAGCCGAAGTGACCCCTTGCTAGAGTGGGCAATGGTCCACAAACATCACTGTGGATCAACTCTAGAACTCCTTTGGCACGAACCCCTTTCCCAGAAAAGGGTTTGTTGATCATTTTGCCCTTAAGACAAGATTCGCAGTTTCCATAAGACTTAAAGTCGAATGGGGCTAAGTAGTCCAACTTTCTTAGCCTTGCGATTCTTTTCTCATTTGCATGACCAAGTCTACAGTGCCACAAGTAAGTCGGGTTTTCATGATTACTAAGTTTGAGTCTTTTATTTTGTATATTAAGAATGTTATGTCCACAATGCAACAAATATAAACCATTAGATAAAGAAGCATTTCCATACACATCACCATTAAGCGAAAAATAACAATTATTGTTTGCAAAATGGAAGGAAAAACCTTCAATATCCAACATCGGAATAGAAATAATGTTGCGGGTAATAAAAGGAACAAAATAACAATTATTCAGTTCAAGTCTAAAACCATAGGGTAAATCTAAAACGTAAAGACCAACACGTTCAGCAACAACTCTTGCTCCATTCCCAACGTGTAAAGCGACTTCACCCAGCCTAACTGCCCTGCTATCCTTGAGACCCTGCACATTTGTACAAATGTGGAAGCCACAACCGGTATCTAATACCTAGCAGTTAGTATCATTTGTGGACATGTTTATCTCAATAACAAACATGCATGTTCCAGTAGCTGAGACACCCTGTGTCTTCTTTTCAGCTGCTAGAACCTTACAGTCCTTCTTCCAATGCCCCTTCTGCTTGCAGTGGAGGCATACATCCTTGTCCACCCTCTCCCTCTTTTGAATTCCACCTTTGGGCTTAAGGAAGCTCGGCTTGGAGCCTTTCTTTGCCTTGCCCCTTCGCTTCTTCTTTCCTTTCAGAGTAGAAGAAGTAGAGGCACTCACCATGAGCACGGATTTTTCCTTAGCAGTGGAAGACTCAAAGGTCTTTAGCATGTTATGTAGCTTGGGCATAGTCGATTCCGTCTTATTCATGTTAAAGTTTACTACGAAACTCGAATATGAATCAGAAAATGACTGAAGAATGGCATAAACAACAACATTGGTCTTGTGCTCAATGCCCAGACGACCAAGTTTCTCGATTAGCCCAATCATCTTTAACACATGAGGAGGAACCTTCTCTCCCTCAGACAATCGGCACCTAAACAAATCTCTCATCACTTCATAAATCTCGGAACGAGATTCCGAATCAAAGAGATCCTTCAGATGCTTGATCATCTCGAAGGGAAGTATCTTCTCATGCTGCCTTTGCAATTCGGGAGTCATCCTGAGTAGCATAACACACTGAACCTAGGAAGCATCCTCTTGATGCTTCTTCTGAGTTGTGGCGTCAAACGCCTCAGCCTCTTCAGTACCAATCTCCGGGGTAGCAGGTATTGGCGTGTCCAACACGTACTCAATATTTTCTTGCCTGAGCACCAAATGAATGTTTTGATGCCAGTCGAGAAAGTTTGGCCCAACCAATTTGTTCGTTTCCAAAACATTTCTCAATGACAAGTTATTTATTTCAACAATCCTAGAGAAATAAAATAAAATGGGAATTAAAACACATAATTCCTATGATCAATATTCAGCAATCAAAATAAATATGGCCTTTAAATTTATTTTGTTTCCATTATTTTCACATACTTAACGACCTCATCGGAAAAGTATGAATTTATATCTAATATAAATCATAATGGACTAGGATCCACATTACTACTATTATAATCCCAGCGAGGGCTGATCATTACAATAGTATAACTGGTAGGTCTCCAAACCAATTGCAAAACTACAATTCCTAGTTTGTCGAATCTAGTTCGACTGATGTCCCTTACCCTTTGTTCCCCGCGAGGGCTAGCGAAACAAAGTTAAGTTGGTTTAAGACCATCAAGTGGCGACATTACATGTCCCTATAAAAGTCCCATTAGATGTAGATCCGAGCAAAAGACGAGGGTCTTTAAGTACTCATTGGAATGAAATCTTCGGTTTACTTTTAACTTTGATGGAAGACATCTTATCAAATTAATGAAAAAACCATATTTTGGTGAGGAACATTTTTAAAGGCGGGATATTAATTGCTTAATCTAGATCCATCATGATATCTAAGTCACATTTGAGCAATTACGAGCGCCGCCTACCCAAACATGACATATACGGACTAACAAATATTTGGGCACTGTCTACCCAAGCATTTAATACGGTCCGACAAATATTGGGTGCCGCCTACCCAAACAGTTATAATGTGGACTTAAATTGCTTTAACGAATTTAAACGAGTAAACAAGTTAACAGTGGGTTTTAATAAATCCTTTTAGAAAACCGAATTTTAAATTCATTTAAAAAATTCAATTTTAAGATTATTAAATATGATTAATCCAATTAATCTTCTTGGTCCAACCAATTTTAATTTCAGAATTAAATCTAATAAAATTCCAAAAATTAAATTTTAATTATTTTATTTTCGGGGGCTCAGGTGCAATTTTTGAAATTTGCACGGGAGGGCATGTCTCAAATCGAATTTGCAAAACAGTCCTCCTACATCATCACCCTTCCAAATCGAATCCAATCCGAAAAACCAAAACACCCAAATCATTCAAATTCCAGAATATCAGGTTCATCACAATCAATCTAATTAATTAATCCCATTAAATCGAACTAGGAACCAAAAACAAAATTTTCCAGATTCATGTTCGAAAAATAGGGGCGACAGAAACAGGCGAAGCGACGCGACGAGCACGGCCACTCGAATAGGCGCGAGTCGCCATCGCTGCTCTTCGCGTGCGGGCGACTCGCCGCCGTGAATGAGAGCGTAGCGGAAGGGGCGCGCGCGGAGTGCGGCCCCTTAATCGAACTGGTTCGAAACCAGAGCGAGACGAGGAAGATGATCGAGTTGGCGGCGTGGCGCCACTGATTCGCCTCAATTCCGGTGGTGCACCACCTTGAGACGCATCAAGATGGACACACCGGTCAAGCCTCGAAGATGCCCAAGCAGTGGAAACCCTAAATCGGAACAAATTGGTGGCGTACCGCCGCGAAACGATCCGAAATAGAGGGAGGCGTACCGCCATGAAAAGAGGCAGAATGGCAAGCTTCTCGAAGACGATTTGCAGAGGAGCAGAGTTGCAAGGCGCGGCGCCTAGCGCTGGCCTTCAGCGACACGGCGTAGCACCGCCGGTCAAATGGGGTAAGACATGCAGTGCAGTGGCGAATCCCCAAAGGGGAAACCCTAATTTTGGGAAAAAGGGGACGAAGCCGAGCGACCAAATAAAATAACAAAGGGGGTGTGGTTTTTGTCCAACAAAACCGTGCCCCAGGTTTTAATTTTTTTTTAATTAAAACCAGTTTTAATATGCAATTAAAAACAAGAGCCTGAAGCTCTGATACCACTGTTGGAATTTAGAGGCACGTAAACACGTAATACTTGTGCAACGGAATTAAACAGTTCACCAACAACGAACATATAATTGCATAAACGATTACGAATAAACATAACAAGAAATCTTACAGTAATTCAAGAGCAGATTTCTCAACTATGGTATCCACGTAATCCCCGTTCACAGACTTGCACAGATTTGCCAGCGTTGAATCCCGAGATGAACTTGCTAGGAAAATTCTAACTCTAGATTTTATGGAGAGAATTTGAACAAATGTTTTATGGATTCCCAAGAGCTCATATATATAGGAGAGGCCCAACTTAAATCTTAAGATAACTTGATTAGGAAATAAAATCCCTAATCTTTATTTTAATAAATCTCTTAGATTTATTTCCTACATATAAAATCTCTGCGGATTTAATTCCCATATATGTCAAATCTCTACTATTTATTTCCATATATATTAAATCCTACAATAATATTCCATATATTATTATTGGGAATTCATATTTAATTAAATCTAATTTAATTAAATATTAATAATAATTAATTCTAAATTAATCCATTATTAATTAATTCTCCATAAATTAAATATTAAATCCAATTTAACATTTAATCAACCAACTATAATCTGTAAAAGGGAATTACTTGTTGTGTGACCCATAGGCCCTCATATATCGAGCGATTAGTCAAACTAATGGTCTTAATTGAACCCTAGACAATAAATCAGACATTCTCAATATATGAGGTACGTTGCGAGAAATGTGCAACTACCTGTAACTGTAACATGGGCTATTGCGATTTCCTCCTTTTATTCACGAATACTCGATTAGTCTTGAACATGATGAAGTGTCTATTCAAATAATTAAATCAATTTATCTCTAATCACTAATTGATCACTCGTGTCACACTTGGCCACAAAGTCCAAGTTGACGTGCATTGGCCAATGACTTTGATCCAATTATGATGAGAAGATGAGTATTCTCTCTAAATCCACTTTGAGGAATGAATCATTTTCTTGGCTCAACTACCACGCACATACACTTCGTGATGAACCCATTCCAAGCCATATCTACCCATGGAAGGGTGCAAGCGTCGGTCATGGTCAAAGTTCATCACTCCACACATGTCGTGCGTATTGACCTCAAGTCAAAGGACTATCGTATCGCTCCCACTAACTGAGACATCCGTAGACACATATAGTGGAACTACATCAAACGGTTTCTCGGATGGGTATATCAATACCCTCTAAGGTATTTGTGCATCCATCATGAGATACCTAGTATCTCGTATTAAGTGAGATCTTACTACACTCTCTAAGAGTATGATGCAGATCGCACACCAATCTCCATTGCATCATCAATATCCCATTCTTGATGATCCTCGATTGGGGCTATTTGAGAATCACGCTTAAGTCATCTGAGTTCTCACACACTCAATGACAGCACTGACTCAAGGGAACACAGATAAGAACAAATGCAAACAATCAAACATAATATTCTAATAAGTGCAACGCCGTATATTTAATATTAAATAAATAATAATATTAAACCAACACTGAATATTATCTGAGTATTATGTCCTTACAATGGATTGTCTCTAGGACACTAACACTAACAACTATCACTGCCTTAATCTTTTCATGATGCTCAATTACAATTTGTAACACTAGACATGCAGCCGAATCAAGAATCTGATTTGGTAAAACTAAAAACTCCAAGAAACAGAGGGTTCAAGAAACAAAAATCAGAATTAGTACTTTGCCAATGAAAATTGAAAAAATAAAAAACTGCATATCTGCGGCGGGTTGCGAGGGCGGAGGGAGGACGGCGTCGGGCGGTGCAGGGCACGGGGGTGAGCGCTGCATCATCCGGTGGCAGGAGAACGGTTGCAAAGGCAGTGGGCGGCGGTGATGGCAGAGAGAACAACAAATGTTTTTTCTTCTGACCTTTCGTCTTGTTCTCTGAGAGAATACGTAGAAATCTCTGGTTGTTAGAAGAGATTTTGGAGAGTGAAATCTATTTATAATTTTGGAAGAGAATCAAAGAAAATCCATAGAGTATTAAAATCCATAGACTGTTGAATACCTAAAGGCTCCATTTGGATGGATGGATTTGGAAATCCATGGATTTCACACATAAATCATACTCTCCAATGGATTTACAAATACTTAGATGTGAGTTTAGGGAAGAGTTAAGGGGGAGCAAAAACTTGTATGCAATATTGCATAGAAGTGATATGTGCAATTATAGGTGAATTGAGTTTTTTTTTTTTTTTTTTCGGGCTTGGATCCCTGGTTAGTTAGCAGATTTTTTTTCTTCTTCGTCGTCAATGTTAAATGCATCACGCCTTTCTTCTTCTTCTTCTTCTTCTTCTTCTTCTTCTTCTTCTTCTTCTTCTTCTTCTTCTTCTTCTTCTTCTTCTTCTTCTTCTTCTTCTTCTTCTTCTTCTTCTTCTTCCCAATAAACGCACTAGATCTCAATTGATTTTCACTACGTGACATCTCTAGGTTTTTCCTTCTCTTCTCTTGTTCTTCTTTTTCCTCTTTCAATCTGTAATTTTAGACTGAGATTTTTTTTCGAGATTGTACTGGTTTTGTTCATGTAGTAACACTCTTTTATTTATAGGGTAACACTCTTTTTTCATGTAGTAACACAACAGGTTGTTCTTTAAATATGTAATTTTGGACTTGAAATTTTTTGTCACGCTTGTACTGGTTTTGTTCATGTGGTAACACGTTTTTCTTCATAGGGTAACACTTTTTGTTCATGTAGTAACACTTATTTTTTTTAGTAATATGTAACATTGTATACATATCGTAATACTAAGTGAATACTCATGAGTTATGAACATTTAAGTGTTGCGTTATATTTTAGTACTTGTTATGTAAGATATGAAGTTATTTCAATATAAAAATGTAGTAACACTTACACATAGATGTAGTAATACACAAAAACCTGACAATTTTTTTTTAAAAAATTATGTGCTCAATAAGAATTGAGCCTAAGACCAAGTACATTAACAAGGTACCTAAATCACTAGGCTACAACACATATTTGATAAATATATAATTCAATAAATATATATTGGTTCGTCCAATCCCACCCCCGACCCGCGCCCGCCCCGGCCCAGACCCATGAATTTTTTAAATTTTTGTCTTATTTGTGTGGTACTGCACATAATACTATGGTGCAATATTTCACAAGAGACCTACTCTTAAGGGGGAGAGGGGGAAGGGGTAAAGATGAGGGGATTTAACAAATGACTAGGTGTTGGGATATTTAAGTTTTGATGAATTATGCCAAAATATTATCAACTTGTGTTATTCAAGCTAATTTACAGATAACAAGTTGAGGGGGAACGAAAGAACAAGTTAAGGGGGAACTCACGAAATCAGAAGAAGATGATCGAGATCAGACGAGGCTGCAGACGAGACTGATCGAGATCAGATGAGTTAAGATGAGTTCCGAGTTAACTGATGAGCTGTGCAAATCAAATGTGAAGAAAAGCTAAAGCCAGCAAATCAGAAAAGAAGGTTGCAGATCAGAAGATGAGCAGATGAGACTGATCAAGATCAGACGTGATCGAGATCAGATATGATAATCTGATATGCTAACCTGATGTACTGACCTGATGCTATCCTGAAGAAGTGTTGATCTGAAGAAGTGTTGATCTGATCAGTCGAGTTGATCAGATCAGGCAAGAAGAAATCAGATAGCCTGAGTCAAGTGACCTGAGGGTCAGGTTGTCTGAAGTCAGAAGAAGCTGAACTCAGTTAGCCTGAGTGTCAGTATGCCTGATCAGACAAGGTCCGCTAAAGAAAAGTCTGCTGAATCAAGAAACCTGAGACTCAGTAAGTTACTGAAGAAACTGGAGACTCAGATAAACCTGAAAGCTCAGATAAACCTGAAGGCTCAGATAAACCTGAAGACTCAGATAGAACTGAAGATCCTGAGACTCAGAAGAAACTGAAGATTATAGCCGTTAGAATTCAGCTGACGTGGACCAATGAGAGGAAGACAACAAGCCTGAAAAAGCTGCAAAAAGCTACAGAATAGTATGGATTTGAATGTGACTCCATCCAACGGTAACATTCAAATCCACACTATAAATACAAGTTCTTCCTTCATTATTCGTGGTGGAAGTGTGTGAAATGCGTGAAAACACCATTGAAGCTACAAAGCCAAATCATCTAGCATTTTCGCCATAGAACACTGAGCAAGAAATACACGCATATATTCAAGAGTGTTCTACCCTAGATCTAAGCACAAATGTAATATCCTAAGCTTAGAGAGATTTTCCCAACCTTAGCATTGAGGCTAAACAAATGTAAGGGAAAATCTCAATCTAGTTGGAAACCAAACAAACCTTACCCAAATCAGTTTGGTAGGATAAGTTTGTAGGTGAGTGTGAACTCGGTAAACATCTAGCAATCCTGAAAGGGAGGGTAGGCAATCCCGTGAGGGAGATAAGCCCCGTTTGAGTGTGAACTCGGTAAACATTTGTTGGGTGTTGGACTAACACGTTAAACTAAGTCCAGTCGGTTAAGTTGGTGCCCTTGATGATAGGGAAGAGTGGATGTAAGAGTTGGACTCCGAACCACTATAAAATCGTGTGTTCTTTACTGCTTTATGTTTATACTTGTCATATGCATTTGATTATAAGCAAAACACACACATTGGTTCTTAAAAGCAAAAAATTGGAATCACTCTGCCCTCACCCCTGTTTTATATGCATTACATGGTATTTTCCGCACATGGATTTTCCAAAACGGGACCAACACTAGGTTTTGATGAGGATTTGAAATTCCTCCATTTTAAACTAGCTTGTCAAATCTAAATATTTGTAAATTCATTGAAGAGTGATGATTTGTGTGTGAAATTCATGAATTTCAAATCCATTCATCCAAATGGAGCCAAAGATTTTTAAAACTTTTTAAAATCCGTATTGAATACCTAAGGATTTTTAAAGACTTTTGAAAATCCGGATTGAATACCCCCCGGACTTTAAAAGTCTAAAAAAATCATATAGACTCCACAACCAATACACTCCCTACATCTCCATCCATCAAATATAGTCACCTTTTAGACTTTACAAATAGATTAAGAAAAATCAATAAATATGGCCAAATTCAGCTAATATGTTTATTTCATCCTACTAAAGTTTTGATAGTTCAAATTCAAGATAATTATGTTACGATATTAAATTCATGATAATTATGTTAAATTTACTTGAGCGTAAAATTGTCACCTACTTCCCGTCAAAAAAAAAAAATTTGTCACCTAAATGTTTACTTACGCAAAAAGAGGATATGTGGCTATAATTTTTGACATTAAAAAAATGCGGCTATATAAGAGATGGAGGAAGTATAATCATTTTCTCTTTTTCACTGTACAGGAATGCTTGAGAGAGAACGAATTAAATCTACATAGCAGTACAATAAAATATCGTTAGACTGTTTGTTTTAGAATTTAAGTGTGCAGGGTAAGTCAAAGTTTTAAAATCTAGGACTTTAGAATTCTTTATGAATAGTAAATGAATGCGTTTGTTTTGAGATTTGAGTAGAATGTGATTTAATTTTATATCAAATTAATGTTTAATAGTGATTGATATGATATTATTATATTATATTGAAAAGAGTAGTAAAGTGTGATGTATTGAAAAGAAGAATAATAATATGTTTTATAGGTATTTATAGGTGTGAATTGAATGTTAGATTTGAGGCTTGAGAGTGTGCTCCTCACTAGGTCTCAGGTTCGAACACCCTAAAGTGCGATCAATTCTTGAGATGAGTCAGTTCATACAAAGTTAAACTCTAACTTGAAGTGAGGGCGCCGTTAATAGACGGTGGGTTCTGATCCCCTATATAAAAAATAAAAATAAAAATTATTCATTGATTTGTATTAGTTGTTTCTAACTAAATATTAGTATTAGTTTTTAAATTTGAAGTACATTAATTTGTGCGCCAAAATACAAATTGATATAAGGACCATAATACAAATTGTAAATTGATATAACATAAATATCTGAGCTTATGTCCGACCCTAGATATGGGAGGACTTTGGTACTTGTCTGGGGAGGGTGTGACGACGGGGAAGGAATTCGGTGACGTGTGAGTGTGTGTGATCCAACGATATGTGTGCACAGGAGGGTGCTGTAAAACACCAGATCTAAATCCGTGACCACGTGATGATGGAATCTTAGACCATCCACCTTCGTAACCTGTGCCAATCCGGTTGAAAGAAGAAGACAAAAAGAACTTTTAAAAAAAAATGGTCATGACCTTATGCAGCCCACAAACTCAAATCATACCCAAGGTCACCCAACCTGGCCAACCATCATGCAAGAATTAATAAAATGAGAAGTGTCATATTTTAATTTGTTGAGTTATATTTTATTTGTATAAAATTTAGATGGTTAATATTATGGATAATAATATATATTTATAAAAAATTATATGAAAATTCAAAAAAAAAATTAATTACAAAATTCAAATTGTTATATTATCATTAAATAGATATCAATGTTGACATATTTTGAAGTACAATTTAAAACTCTATTTTCTTTTTTAAGTTTTTACCATTTCTCTCATATCATTTAAGTATAAGAAATACTAATTATAAATAATATGCAATTAACAAGTAATGAAAAAATTAATTAATTTAAATTGTAGATTGTGCAGTGGATGAGAGAGAAATAATTTGTTAGATTGACTTGAGTTATAGATGTAAATGAAATTAGGTTGGATTATAAATTATGCAAGTATAATGGAGAGAAATGAATATTTTATTAAAAGGTTAAACTGGTTTGGATCATGTATTTAGATAATCTCTCTGTTTATTCAGGAATTCAGGAATTTTAAAATTCTTGATAAATAGTAAATGTATGTATTTATTTTGATATTTGAGTAGAGTGGGATTTAACTTTATGTCAAATTAATATTTAATACTGATTGTTGTTGTTTTATTATATTATATTGAGCTCGAACTCATCCAAGCCTTACTCGAAGTAGTTAGTGAGCCCTTTATCATTTTTTTGAGCAGTTCTTTGAGCATTGAAATATTCTGGGAGTTCTAACTGTAATCGTGCACTGTTAAAATTATGGGAGAGAAGTGTATCTTTGTTGTATCTGCTTTTGGGTATATCTTATACCCCATTAATAAAATTCCTTTTACTGTTCAAAAAAAAATTCTTAATAAATAGTAAATGTATGTGTTTGTTTTGAGATTTGAGTAGGGTGAGATTTAACTTTATGTCAAATCAATATTTAATACTGATTGTTGTTGTATTATTATATTATATTGAGAAGAGTAATAAAGTGTATAAAGTGTGATGTATTGAGAAAAATTATAATACTAGATTTTATAGGTATTTTTAGATGTGGATTGAATGTGAGATTTAAAAAATAGACTCTAAATCTCAGACTCGTATGAGACGAGGAGGACAAAGTCCTAAATTCATCCGTGTGAGTCCCAAAACAAGAGTTGGTATACTGTAAAACTTGTTCACCGTGAAATTAATTTATTTATTTTTACAGGCATACACTTTAGTAATATAAGTCACACCCTTCAGTTATCGCTACGATAACCTCTGCTATAATATAAGTCACACCCTTCATTTTTATGAGTAATATTCTTTATAGTAAAAAGTCACACCTTTTATAATAAAAAGTCACACTCTTTATTAATATAAGTCACACTAGTTAATCAGTTTCACCGTGAAACTTGTTCACTCTATACTTTGTCCAAGACAAACATTTTGGTTGACGGGACGGAGGCACTTGCCACGCGTAAAGGGTTGGAACTGACCAAATTAGAATACCGACGCTTCATCGAACTTGAAACTGATTCTCTAACTCTTTCAATTTATATAATATTTTTTGAGTCACTCTCCTGTGCACCCCATGCATCAATTCAAATTGGTGTACTCTAAACCCTAACCCCTAAACAATGAACCCTAAATCATATATGAACTCTTCGGGTCGGGTGAACCATGAACCACTTGGTCCAAGTGAACCATGAACCACTCGGGCCGGGTTTTGGGTCGGGTCGGGTATTTAAAAAAACCATCTAAAACTGAAATTAAAATTAAAAGAAAATTGAAATTGAAAAAAGAAAAAAAAAAGTCAAAACTAAAAAAAAATTAGAAAAAAAGTTTTTAAAATTAAATTGCACCAATTTTATTGGTGCATGTGGTGCACAAGAGAATTTGCCATATTTTTTTATAGGTTGAGTGAAATTTGTTCATAATATAAATTTCATATGGTTATATTTGTAAATTAATATCAATATAATTTACAAATTAATATATAATATTAAATGTTATTAATATTGATTAAATCTTGTATTCATCCATGTGTACCATATATTTATAGAGCATTTTAGAATCATGTAACTTGTTATATGAAAAGATACAAATTTATTTACACTCAACTGTGCAATCTATTAATATAGAAAAATATTTGCACTGTTCAGTGTAAACAAGTTGTATCTTTCAATATAATATGTTGTATATTTCTAAAATGTACGGTGCACCTAAATGCACATGAGACTCACTTATTAATATTAATTTATAAATATAATGATATTAATTTATAAATATAATTTTATCAATGTCATACTATGAATAAGTTTCATAAAAAAATTTGTGTTATTGTGTATTTTCACTCAGTGTTCTTTAGTTTTAGCCTTTTAGGCATCCCTAGTCCAGTAATCATGTTTTATTTGTACGAGTCAAATTATGTTTTGAGATGGTAATATCTTACATTCACAAAAAATTCTTAACAATTAAACGTATCCACAACGAGGGTGTTTGTAAAAAAATATCATTTTAAAGAATTAATTAAAATTAGTGATTATGAGAAAATTGATTAATAGTATAAATTGACAATGTTTGTAAAAAAAGTTTTAAAAAATATTAATATTAGTTGCAAAAAAATACTATCTCCGTCCCAAACTCGATTGCCACATTACTGTGTGCTCGGGTTTTAAGAAAAAGTGATAAAGTATTGAGGTAGAAAGAGTTGTTTATTAGTATTTTATGTGATAAATTGATAAAGTGATGGGTAGTTGGGGTTAAAAAAAGTTGTTTATTAGTGTTTTATGTGATAAAGTGATAAAGTGAGAAATTTTTTTTTTTTGGTCTCATAACTTATGCACTGTCCATTTTTCGTCACAAAAAAAATTAATGTCCAATTTTAGTCCCACAACAAAATAAATTGTCCAATTTTGGTCTCATTTTCACTGAAAATTGGGAAAAACGTCATTTTCGGTCTCACGCAAGTCACGTGCCGATAAAATTTAGCCGTTCTTATATTTATAGATTTTAAATTTTAGTTTTAATTAAATTTATTGGATTATTTACACATGTGTAATTTAATTGATTGAAAAATATAAAAAAATTAAAAGAAATAAATAGTCACCGTTCATGTCATCGAGGGTATAGAGAACCTTTAGATTTTACTGGCACGTGACTTACACGTCATCAGAACGGCGTTGTTCGCGATTTTTCGACAAAAATGAGACCAAAATTGAACAATCAATTCAGTTATGGGACCAAAATTAGACAGTTAATTTTTTTGGGACGAAAAATGAATAGTAGATAAGTTATGGGACCAAAAAATTTTATTTCTCAATAAAGTGATAAAGTGGGTATTTCCATTTAAGAAAAGTGGTAATCAAATATGGGACGCTCGAAACGAAAATGTGACAATCGAGTTTGAGACGGAGGGAGTATATAATACTTAAAAAATGCTCATAAGCTACCAGTCCAAAAGCACCATCCTTTTAACTTTTAACTTATAACTTTTAAGAGATTATTTAATTTAATAAAAAAAAAACACTTTAAATTGATTATGAACACAATTCTAAATCACTATAATCACTTATAAATTCTTGCAAACACCCAATATATGAGATGATAAATCATATTATAGTGGGATGGAGGGAGCAATAATTTTTTTTTTTTTAACACTAGATTTTCACGTAAGACATTAGACGTAGAGAGGACCACCCACACTATCCATTGCTGCTTGGAAAAAGAAAAAGAAAAAAGACAGGGACTATCTTACTTTTCTTTTTTAAAAGGAAACAGACTTTTTCCTTTGAATAATCCATTAACTCTGCAGCAAGTCTCCAACACGATCATCTTATGGAAAAGAACATGACATTTTACTTTTTAATATCAGTCTCATACAAGTTTTTGTGTTAATTTGACAGGAATTTACGGTCCCTAACAATGACATATACTGGGCTGGGTCAATTTATGTTGGGGGGAAATTAGGAAGCATTATATACAAAGCAAGTTCACTATACATGCACCAACAAGAAAATCAGGGTCAATATATACAGCAGTTGAAGGAATTGTGGAATAATTAATTTCAAAGAGATGGATGAACGGTCGGTGGCAACAGGGGCAGAATGGTCATGTAACAAAGTACGATACGCTTAATACTTGTAATTTAAGATTAAAAAAAAAATCCATTCACATGATTTGTAAACAAGTAAATTATATACACATAATTCACCTACAAAGCAGGATGGTACCCGATACTGGCATTCGCTTCTACCCTTTGCACTACTCGTCTTACGTTCCATTCTTGGCAGAACTCCAGGCCAAGTCGAAGAGCTGTTATTAGTCCCAGCACGACAATCACTCCTACATAACATAGTTTTCAGTTAAAGATAGGCAGAGTGAGTTTTGAGTTTATTTATTTAAGCTGATTGTGTGAAAGAATTAGGTACCGATAATGATGTTGACAGGGAGAGCAGAAACACCGAGAGTTACAGAGATCAGCACATCCATCAAAAGACCACCAACAAGAATCGAAAATGCCACCCACAGAGGACTAAAACACCCCTGTGATGAAGCACCAATTGATAATTTAGTAGTAGTGATTTTGGATAATATTATTTTTAGTGCCTAAAGTTTATATTTCCGGATTTTTTCCTACTTTTGGTCCTGCATTCAGTTGACTGACGGAATCAACTATTTGGGATGATAAATGAGATAATTAAAAGTTTTGTACTTAATTGTAACTATTTAAAAATTCTGTTGAATTTTTTATTCTTTCTATAATCACGATTAAGTACAAATCTTTTAAATAATTAAATTTAGCACCCCCAAATATGATTCCTTTAGTCAACAAGCAGTCAATTGACGGCGGGGCCAAAAGTGGGAGCAAAAGTGAACTTTCATAACCAATTTTGAGAGTGAGTGAAACAGGGAGGACCAAATCTGGAAAGAAAGTCAACTTTAGGGACTAAAACTGATATTTCCCCTAGTGGTTTTATAAGAGAGTTGTTAGAACTGCTTGCAAAATAGCAAGGAAAATATGGCTTCTTTACCCTTTCACGATTTTGAGCTCTAAGGGCTGGATCTACCCTCCAAACCCAGTAATTAGTCTGTTACAGAAAAGAATCAAGTCAGAGATTGTCTCATGCCTCAGATTCATACCACAAGAAACGACATATGCTTAATGAAGATTAATGGATTATGGACTATTCACAAAAAAAATATAGCAATTTCAGAATCAGCACAAACAAAATATAGCAAATTCAGAATCAGCACCAAAAGCGTTGTATGATTTCCTTCGCGTCACTAAGGAAAATTTTGTAATAAATTCGCATATAGCAATGGACTGGAATCATAAAACAGTACCTAAGGCTATGTTTATTTTGAGATGATGGTGGATAGTAGAAATCCGGATGGTGAATCTAGGATTTCAAAATCCTGATGAATAGTGATAGTGTGTGTTCGTTTTGAGATTTTGAGTTAGGTTGGATGTAACTTTATGTCAAATCAAGTATGTAAGAGTAGATGATGTGATATTATTATTTGTTGTTGGAGAAACTTTGTCAAAGCAAGTGTGTATGAGTGGTGATGTGGTATTAATATATGATTATTGGAATTTTTTTATCTCAAATCAATTGTGTAAGAGTGTTTAGGTTTTTTAGTGGTGAATGTGGTTGGATTTTGAAATCCAGATTTTAAATCTCAAACTAGAACAAGAAGGGGGACGTAACATCCCACGTTCAGACTGAGAGCTCCACTAGCTTAGTATGTGTCAGAAAAAGCCCGCCAAAATAGGCTATCCTAATAAGTTTAAAAGTAATAGAGATAGAATAACAAACAGTTCCTCGAGCATTTCGTATAAAGTATCAGAACCTAGATAGTACCAAGACTTGCCTGAGAATCAGGAGGTACTACATTTGCAGCTACTTGCCTACATGAGAAATGTGAGGCTCATTATCATCCCTCGTGGACTCAGCTAGATTATTCAGAAAATTTTTAATCCCGTTAAAAATAGGTTATTGTTCAACTAGTCAGGTTTCGATACTTAACTGGCAAATCTCACATTTATTTGAACCTCGAGTACTGAACCACTTGATTATGCATGACTGGTGAGCTTTTGCAAGACCACCTCTACATTGACATCCAAGATTGATCAAAACTTCTTCGTTTTCCTCCTGGCATACCCTGAAAAAGGAAGTGTCATTATAATCCATTAAGAAGATTCTCTACTTTCTTAAACAGTTTTGAAAAGGCCTAATAAATACACTCTCATCACTCCACTGCTTTCTATGAGATGATGCTATCTATAGATCACACCACTAGTTGATATTAATTCTTTCAAACTTTGAGGAGTAGTTGCATTACATTAATAAATATAGGAGCAACTTTTTTTGTCTAATCAGTAATATTAAATCACCCAGCCTTATAAATTAATTGAAACCAATTCATTAGCATAAGTTCAACAAATTAATTAACGACAATTGGATCATTTCAGGAAATGAATGGAGTTGCTGAAGCAAGAATTTTAGTCTTAGGTTCACCAGGAAGTTAGTAATACGCTCATCACTCTTGAGATTTGTTTATACAATCAAAATTTACACCTTACTTTGTGTGGAAAGCTTACTCACATCTATTGATAATAAGCTAAAGGATTTTATAGCTCTCATTTTAAATTTATAAACAATTTAAAGTTTATCATATCTTAAAAGATTAACCCATAACCATCTGCCATACCCTAAATCCGGCAGGTTGATGATCACCAGTTATATAAAATAATTGGTTAAATACGACAGTCGTCACTGTGCTGCCACAAGCTTTTTATCATACATTTGTTATAAATATATACTTTCCTAGAGAGGTTGATTTTGAAAGTTTAAATTTTTATATGGATAATGAGGGGGTGTTTGTGTTAGCTTTTAGCAGATTTGAGTGTTTCCTAATTGAATGCTTCTATATAACTTGATCATCTAGATTCCACAATATAAAAGCAGGGAAGGGACTGTTATTACCTGATTTTGTTTCTACCAATTTACTTAAATTAAATATTTTACCAAACACTCAACAACTACTTTTTTACAATTTTTGCAACACTTGCAACTTTACTATAAAGTTTTTTTTTTCCTCAAAATCACTAAATTAAATCACTACCTAAAAAATAATTTTTTTTTTTTTTGCGAACCCCCTTGATTCACATATGGCATATTCAAGAGTTGTTCTTCTAGAGTTTGTCCTATAATTAACTTTTACGCTGATTATAACTGGAAGAGTCAAAAAACAAAAGAGAAGGAAAGATAAGAAAAGAAAAGGCATCATTTTAAATTTGGTCTAAATATTTGAATTTGTCAATATCATATTGACGAACAATTACACATAGGATAAATCAGTAATGCAAGCATAATGTATTTACTTTGTCTTAGTTTTCCTAACTAACCCATAGAATACATTATCCAGGTCAGAAAAGAAATTGTCAAGGCAAAATAAAGTAGTTGAGCATGGGATTTTGGGCTAGAACTCCTTGTATGTTCCATCGCTATTTAGATTTCAATCTCTCATTTTGCACTGAAACAGAAGGAATTGAATAGATGGGGGGGAATTCATAAAGAACATAAAATGATTCCTGTTGAAAGGAGTCAAAATTTACTATACCGGCTAAAAAATTGTTCAATATCAGAGCTCAGGATTTCAAATCCATAAATATGAAAATATGCACACAAAGTTAAAGAACTAAGATTATGAATTTCATACCTATCTATTCAATAGAGCCTTGTAGATTTCTTTCTATGCATATGTAACTATCATTGCTATATAATAAAGTAATAATGGCCCCATTGAACTAGGATTATAAATCTCAAGCTTTGATAGGAGGAAGATCATAAACCAGCATTATAATTTGACTTGAGAAGTATAGAATTATGTCTTCAATAGTAAGTCCAAGCGAAAATCACTCAAAAATGACAAACATCAAACTGTTAAATTTATCTTTCAATTGGATCAAGAATTGACTTATATAGTAGTATATAAGTAATCTTGAAAGTATACAGTGCTACTCCTCAGATAACAATTCATGAAAAGAGAATTTTGAATCTCCTCAAAAGTCATGTTTATGTCAAAAAATACCCATTCGATTTCCCCAACACATAGCATGCCCTAAAAATACACATATATGTTCCTCCAAACTTTAATCACCAATTTGAGTTTGCAGATAGGAACTGAACGTAGATTGCAACTACCCACGGTGAACTTCTACACACACAGAGAAACACACAAAATCAAAGCCACACACCTCGTTTCTAAACTATGCATTAAGCCAAATTTTACCAACACCATAGCACAAGTAGTCAAAAACACCAATTCCAGGAATTAGTCACAATTTACAGCAACAAGTACTAGTTAACGAAGGAAAACGCTAATCAATTAACAAGAGATCATCAACCCTAGTAACTCTTAGTGTGAAAAGCGATATACCTGCATTCTTCATGAGAAGTCGAATCCCTCTCGTCCTTAATCTGGCAGTCTATAACCACCTCAATAGCTTTCTCCACCAACTCCTCAGATCGAACGACTCCTGCATTCTCCGCTAACTCTCCGCCGCCGCTGCCACTGCCGCCCGTTCCGTCACTCTGTTGCCTCTCGATATCGGCGCCGGGAAATTCACCGGCCACGGAAGCAGCACCATCATTCCGCATTTACTTCGCCGTTGAAACAAATTGAAGGTCGATTTACTGACGTAAGTAGAAGTTTGGATTTGGATGAAGACAAAAGGGAAAGCATAAAAGACAATTGAGAGTAGCTGAAAGTTTGTTGCAGAAATTACATCACACAAAGACGCAAGGAATGCGAGAGAGACATGCCTTTTGATCCTGATTTTACTTTATCCGAAATAAAGCTTTATTTTCGGGAAAGGAAATTAGTATAACTACTTTTATTGGGTGGATTTTGGTTTGATTTCGTTACTATAATCCGTTTCCTACTTTCATAATTTAATACTCACTAGTCACTCCCTCCGTCTTTAAGACGTTCACGTGCAATTTATAGTACATTTTAAAAAATATAATTTATTGCATTGAAACATACAATTTATTAACTTAAAACTTGTAACGTTCTTATAAAGTAAGTTACACATTTTAATAAAAAATAAATTATATATTTTTAAAATATAGTACCTGGTGCACCCGCACATTTGGTACATACAAGACATGGTCTTAAAATTATACCTGCACTTTCGGGTATAAATATTATGAAAAAAATAGATAACGTGAAAGGTATTGTGGTATCTATTTATAAATAAAGTGATTATTTGTAAAGTGGGTCTCATGTACACCCATTCATAGTGCATTTTAAAATCGTGCAACTTGTTATATAAAAAAGTGCAACTTATTTATATTGAATTGTGCAACTATTTTTTTTATATTAATAATTACACGGTTTAGTATAAATAGGTTGCATTTTTTAATATAACAAGTTGCACAATTCTAAATACACTATGAATGCACGGTGCATCTGAATGCATACAAAATTTACCCCTTGTAAGAATAAAGTGAAATAAAAATAACAATTAAAATAATTAAATAATTATTAAAAGATAAAAATAAAATATTTGTTTTCACAAAAATATATGAGTAAATTTGGTAGGCAGGCTAATAAATCACGAGTGCAGATTTGGTGGAGTGATGAATATGTTTCTTTTTTTTACATTGTAATTTGTATCATAAACAATTTATAGGATCAGGAAATTCACGAGGCAGTCAGGCAGGTTCGGGTGGCGCTAAATGTCCATAATGGACATCCAGAAAATGATAATCCTGTAATATTAATGTTTTGTGTCACTTAAATTGTCTAAAATACCATCCTTTAAAGAAAAGTAATTAAATATTATTTTTAACTGTTTCTCTCTCCAACTTTAAGGCGCACAAGTTCCAAATGTTCTTTTTACTCCAATTCTTTTTATATTATTAATATTTATATTCCATTCTTTTAAAGGAATAGTTGTTCATAAAAATAAAATTCTTATATTTCTCTAATAATTTTAATATTGGTTTTTTAAGCAGTTTTCTTTCTTTTTCTAACATCCGGATCTAATTTGAAAATTTTAATTACTTGAATTTTAATAAATTAATTGATCACTATATACATTAATCTAAATATTGATTATACAATTATTTAGCAATTTTAAATTTTAAATTTTAAATTTTAAATTTTTTTTGGATATAGATCATTTAGTGACATTCTTAATTATTATGAATATTATTAGTTCTTTCCATGTGGTTTGTGATTTTTTTTTTATTTAGAGTGGTACGATATGATTTGTGGTTTTTGATTTGGAGTTCAATGATTTGACTATTAAATCGAGACTCGCAATATGACACTATTATTTTTTTTTTTTTCATATCTTATTACAACAATGACACTATTAATTTTGTTTATTGCATTATAATATAAAAAAAATAGATAAGCATAGTAATTTTTGGAGAAATTTTAATTTAGAGTGGTTTGCTAGAGTTTGTGGTTTATATTTACTCTTCGATTTTTCGACCAGCATACCAAGACTAACTAAAGAGTGATTCAATTCATTCTTAATTTTATTTTTTTCATATCTAATTGTAAAATAAATAAGAATTAGATAAAAATAGTCATTTGGTTTTTTTTTTTAATTTAATGTGTATAATAATAATAAGGTTCATGGTTTATAATTTATAGTTCGATAATTCGATTAGTGAATCGAGACTCACCAAATAATATCACTACTATTTTTGTCATATCTAATTATAATATAAATAAACTTATATAAACACATAATTTATAGAGAATTTAATTTAGATTATTACAAAAGTAATTGTGATTTACGATTTTAGGTTCGATAGTCCGATTAATGTGTCGAGATACACAAGATAATGATACTACTACTCTTTTTTTATTGCACATCAAATCCCTTTATTTACTAAAGGCGAATCACCCCCAATTCATATCGTGACTTTATTTAAAATCTCTGAATTTTTGTGAGAAATTATTTATGATATTATTATTATTTTTTTAATTTATTAATCTCAGTAAAATCATTATTTAATTTTGATCTCTACCTTTTGTTTATCTCTTATCTGTTAATTATGAATCATCTCCTATTAATTGGGTTGTTAACTTGCTATATTTCAAATCATTTGGATTTTAATGAGAAGTTACTTATGGTATTAATAATATAATTTTTAATCATTAATATTAGTTTTTCTAATCTAAATTATTCTCTCTCATTCTTCTTAATGTCTCTTTAGTCTATTAGAATATTTACAATAATATATATCGTTATGATATTTTCTCCCTTCATTACATCATTTTAGCACGTAACCCTGCGCACTACGTGGGATTCAAAAAATTTATTATTAATTTTAAATTAAATATTTTAAATATTTAATTAATTTGATTAATTGCAGGTATATTTTTTATATTCTAATATTGTTTGTGCATATTTTCATTCAATTTTTTATTCTAAATTACTTCCTCCCATTAAAATTAAATATCATACTCATTTCGGTCTTATATATTATTTACATATATAATGCACGCCGTTTTGACATTTTTACCCCTTATTATCTCATATATACCCTTCATGATTACTTTTCATGGTTATTATATTTTTTTTCTACAAATATGTTGTGTGAATAATTTTTTCAGCCAAAAGTAATTTTAGAAATATTTAATTATAAAAAATTAAGGTTAATGTTGGCATAAGAAAATTTAAATGACCATAAAAATTAATTATTATGGGTATATATAATATAATGAAGGGAGAAAATATCAGAACGATATTTATTATATAAATATTCTAATAGACTAAAAAGACATTAGGAGGAATGGGAGGGAGTAATTTAAAATAAAAAATTAATAAAAATATGCACATACATTATTAGAAATTAAAAAGTATATTTATAATTGAATTAATAAAATTACTTAAATATTTAATTTAAAATTAATAATAAAAATATTATTTTGAATTCCGCGTAGTACACGGGTTACGTGCTAGTATGATATAATAAAGAGAGAAAATATCAGAATGATATTTATTATTGTAAATATTCTAATAGACTAAAAAGACATTATGAAGAATAAGAGATAATAATTTAAATTAAAAAATAAAAATTATGTCTATAATTGAATTAATCAAACTAATTAAATATTTAAAGTATTTAATTTAAAATTAATGATATAAAAACTATTTTCAATCTCGCGTTGTATAACGGGTTACATGCTAGTGATATTTAAAAAGAATAAAAGGGAGTATAAATTAATAAATTATGGAGTGATATTTAAAAATGAATTACCTTAGAAACCTCTATGAATCTTACAATAAATGTCTTCAGAAAAAGATGAGATGAAAAAAAAAACTTAATATAGACGAAGAAAGTCCTTAGACAGACTCGATAAAAAAATTTGGTAAAAGATAAGAATTAGAATATTTATATCAACTCTATTATACAAAAGATTGAATGACATAGATTAAATTAAAAAAAATTAATATTAATGATTAAAAATTATATTATTAATACCATAAATAACTTCTCATAAAAATCCAAATGATTTGAAATATAGCAAGTTAGCAACCGAATTAATAGGGGTGATTCATAATTAATAGATAAGAGATAAATGGAAGGTAGAGATCAAAATTAAATAATGAATTATTGAGATTAAAAAATTAAAAAACTAATAATAATATCATAAATAATTTCTCAAAAAAAATCAGAGATTTGAAATAAAGTCACCATATGAATTGGGGGTGATTTGCCTTAAATAGATAAGGGATATTGTTATTTTTTACCGTCAAAATAAAACGATATATACAAAAAAACCTATTTTTATTGTTTTAAGGTATAATTATATTTTATATTTGCAAGTAGATATTTTTAGTATATATATTTTCTAAATAGTGTATAGCAAAAAATATAAATAAGTAACATTTATCAAAAAAATCTACACATAGTAAAATTATAAAAATCAGCATCACGCTTAACAAATCTGCACAGTGTATTTGCTTATAAATTAATTGAAATATTTAATTTATGCATTTAATGTGTCATTTAAATAAGTTAATATTATAATCTTGAAACTCTTATATTTTCTCGGTAGTTGGAGAGTCTGCCTAAGAAGAAGGAAAATGTGGTTATTATTCACTAAATAAAAGTTAAACAAATTAAGGGTATTGAAGTAATTTATAATTTATTTTGACTTTAATTAATTCATATTTTATTTCTGGATGTCCAGAATATGTATACCCATATTTACCGGGTTCCAATGTTCCATATGTGGCTATAATCATAAAAGGCGAGTTCCCGTAATATTTAATTAATTTTGACTTAAAAAATATATTTATTCGTGTGATTTGACTTTATGAAATGCAATCAATTTCATAAAATAAGATTTGTATGACAATCACAAAGATACTTTAAAATTATGGAAAGTTTTTGTATCCAACCATTGTAGTTTTCAATTTAAATGTATTTTTTAAATATACAATTATTATTTTTAAATATATAAGTAACTTATTTATAAAAAAATATGTTATTTATTTTAATTGATATAATTTGCATCTTTCAAACTAACAAGTTGTATATTTTAAAAATACATTTGAATTGCATGATACACTTGGTGCACAAGAGACTTGCTCAAAAATTAATTTAGCTATATAAATACTTTATAAAGGTTGGATAAATATAACCAAACCACCAATTTATAAAAAATCATGCCTTTATGGGTAGAGTATAAATATATGTGTTATACCCGGTGGTATCACAGGAGCTCTTGGTCGTTGGCGACCAAGGTAATAACCAAGACGACTTTAGGAGTACGAGTAACATGGTCGCCAACATGGCGATCATTCGACAAGAAGAGTGACCAAAGGGTTGTTCGACTCACGTGCAAGAAGTCGAGGAATAACTCCCACTACAAAAAAGATGATTTTTATCGACATTTTTTGCGACGGCAAAAACCATCGCCAAGAAGTTTAGCGACGGTTTTGACGATGGTTGGAAAAACTATGATTTTTTTAACCGTCGCACAATTGCGACGGTTCTAACCGTCTCAAATTGACCCATTATGAAATACCATCAACAAATCCGTCAAAAAATCGTCGCTAAATTACGACGAGAAAAACCGTAGAAAATTTTGACGGTTAAACCGTCGGATATTACAATGATAAAATCGTCGGAAGTTGAAACGGTCATTTTCGTTGGAAAAATCGTCGCTAAATCACGACTAGAATAACCATCGGAGAAAACCATCGCAATTTATGACGGTAAAAACCGTCGCTAATTAGCGATTTATGAAAAAAAATGGCTCAGGGTGGTTCGTACCACCCGAGCCAAGGACCATCTTTAACATAACCACCAAGCATCTCATATATAACATTCATCAAGCCTTGCATATATAAGACAATTTTGAACACATGACCTCGCAGCGCCCAGGCGGCCGCTCGGACACTTGCTTTCTTGCGTTTATTTAATGAAATAAATTGTATATGTCCTAAAAATTCATTTTTTTTCAATTTTTTAATTATTTTATTCCAATTATATAATTTTTATTTAATAACATTTTAATATTATAATTATAATTTTTTTTACTTTATAAATTTTAATTAAATTATACCATATTATATTAAATTTGTATTTTTAATGGACATTTATTAAAATGAAATCATTTTTTTAATCTTAATTAATTTATTTCACTTGTCTAATTTAATTATTTAATAATCTTTAAAATTAAAATTATTTTTTTTTACTTTAAAATTATAAATAAATGATGATATATTCTTTTTAAATTGTATTTTTAATGGATCTTTACCAAAAATAAATCATTTTTTTAAAATTAATTAGTTTATTTCACATAACTAATTTAATTATTTCATAACCTTTTAAAATTATAATTATTATTTTATTTTTATGTTATTAATTATAATTAAATGTTGTTATATTTTTTAAAATTATGTTAAACATTTAAATGTCAAAATATGTAATATGCAAATATTTAAAGATTGTCAATGTGAATATTACAAATGAAGACAATGTAATTTTTGTTCGTCATCCTCATCGTTGTCCTCATCATGGTTATAATAGTCTTTGTTCTCCTCTTCCTCATCATCCTCATCTACATCCTCGTTATCTTCCTCCTTGTTATCTTCCTCCACGTTAACGTCCTCCTCACCGCTGACAATTTCTATCAAATCTGGATTTGCAGCTGTTAAGTCCACAAAAAGATAGAAATCTTATGTATGCACCTCAGTTTGAATCTCAACTTGTTCCATTTGGAATGAAATTTCGTCATCTTCGTCCTTTTTTGTTATTTTAGGAACTTCCACCAGTGATCTCGCCTTTACTTTGTAAACAGTCATCCAGTCATTATTTGCTTTCGACCACCGGGTACGTGTAGTAGTATACTTGGGATACCTGAGTAGCAAACACAAACGGATCATACCCGGGATATTTCATTTTTCTATGAACATCAACTAGTTTGTAGTCGGGATGAATCCTCATTCTTGAATCAGATGGATCAAACCAATCACACTTGAACAACACTACACTCTTCTCGGGAAATTCTGGATATCCTACTTCAACGACTTCCTGCAGCTCTCCGAAGTAATCATGAGTATCTTCATTGAAGCTTTCACTCTTAATGCAAACACTGTTGTTTGTAGTAGTTTTGGTTGATGCATACTCAACTGTATGGAACTTGTAACTATTTACACAATAACAGGAATACATGTTGACCCAATGTAGTTGTCCTCTACTGAGATCCCGTATAAATGGGTTCTCAATGTATTTAGACTGACACTGTAACGATTTATGTTAAATATATTTGTAAACATATTTTGAATTATTTTTTTATATATATAATAATAAAGTAGATAATACTCATATAGTTTTGGAACCATAGTACAAAATTACGAGTAATATATCCACCTACTTTAGCATCTGAGATGTTTGGATTTTGATGTTGTAGCTTTGTAGTATAGATCCTAAGTGAAAGCAATATACAATTATTAATCTATTTATTATATAATAATATACTATTTATTTAAATGATACATATATGAAATACTTACTGTTGAGAAATTTAGAGTTTTGATAAAAGTTCCAAAACACTTGTAATAGGACAAATCCGAACCTGTTAGCTGACTGATAAGCTAGATATCGGGTTAGGATGACCAGTTGATAATTATTGTATAGAACAACTGATGTAATAGATAGGTCACATAATGAGGGGGAACTCAATAAAGTCTTGAAGAAGATCATATCAGACCATCAGTCAGATGATCAGGTGAAGAAATGAAGATAAAGAACCAGATGACCTGAAGATCAGATAACTACCAGAAGATCAAGACCAGAAGACCTACATCAGTCGAGTCTGCTAAGTTGAAGTTAGGACAACTTGCACCAAAAGACTATCAGGTAGACTGATCAGTTTTATCTGATCAGGTCAGCTCTCAACTGGTGTCAACTGTTTCATACACCAGATCATACGTACTATCAGACAAGAAGAATGTCAACCTTAGTTGGTATACCAAACACTGAATCAGTGTATCTATTAACCAATGAGATCAAGACACGTACGTACAGAGCTGAAAATGCGGGATTTGGCGCTGCAAAATCAAACGGCTAGAAAGGACAAACATACATGCTTTTTCGCCATGCCGCCCCTCAAGACGCCACATCACCCTCAAAAACTACTAAATATAGCCTAAAATTCAAATTGCTCTCCAACGGCTCTTTGATTTCGAGGTCTATAAATATGGGATTGCTCTTCAGAGTGAACACACAGAATTTATCGTCAAGCTTAAGCCATATCAAGATTTCTGCACGAAGAACATAAATTTCAAGTTTATTTTATAAGTGTTCATCCCATTAGTTCTTAGCATATAATTCTTATCCTCTAGCTTAAGGCTACTTCAAAACTAGGATAGAATTCCAGTTGGAACAAACAACAAATCTTTACTCAAACTCAAAAGTTAAGTTAAGTTTGTTTAGCAAGATTTTAGACTAGGGTTTCTAGTTCTGATTTATGGGATGGGTTGAGTGAGAACTCTTTAAACATCTGTTGGATGTAATGTGTTGGACTAACACAATAAACTAAGTCCAGTTGGTTAAGGTGGTGCCCTTGATAGGAAGAGCGACGAGGACCGGTTGTCCGAACCACTATAAAAATCTTGTGTGCATTTACTTGCTCTTAACTGCTTTACACTACTGCACAATACTTGGTTTAAACTGCATACATATTCTCGAAAGTTAGATCACCAGATCAAGAAACCGATCCGACCGGGCTTTGACACTTTAGTCATCCGATTGAAAAATGATCGCAGAATCGATTTCTTAAAACCGGTTTTTCACAAGGGTTAAAATCTAGCTTCCGCGACATCGCTTAAACCGATAGACACCGAATCGATCCGCCATCTAAATATCAAGAAGTTGGATATCGATTCAAATCGATTCACACGCACTCGATCATCGTGCAACTGCTATCACACCCGATCTTGACGAAAAGTTTTTCGTAAGTCTATTCACCCATCCTCTAGACTTCGCCCCTCACAAACCCGCTCAGACCTACAAGTGGTATCGAGCAAAGGGTTCTACGGACCACCGGGCTTTTGAGTATCATCGGTTCTTGAGGAAGAACCATTGTGGTCACTTGAACAGATCTTGAAAAATCGTTTTTAAAACTTCATCTGTTTTCAAAACTCATTAAGCATGGATAATACATCTGGTATGTATCATGATCTACCCAAGTTTTCTATTGATGATTATGCAGATTGGGTCATACTTATGAGCAATCATCTGGGAGCTATAAGCAGCAGAATGATGGAAGTTCTTGAACAAGGACTTATCATTATCTACTACAATAATCCAAATTGAAGGAGGTGATCCGAAATTTCGGTTGGAGCCGTAATCGAAAAGAGTCCTTCTCTCGATGGATCTTTGAGGAAAGAAAATTGTCCAATCTGATATCTTGTGGCGGATTACATCTGTTGGGGAATAAGTTGCACGGATCTATTCGGGATAAATATTTAAATACAAATTTAATTCTGATAATTATTACTAGCATGAATCAATCCTATATTAATTCAAATAATAATTCAACAACAAATCATGCATATAAGCAGTTCACGTAAATCCTACGCATGCGGAATTACTACGAGTTAAAGTGAACGTACCTCTTGGAATGACAATGGCCTCGTTGATTAGACACACCAAAAAAACCTTCCCAAGTATTTCCTTAATCCTTGCTCGACAATCCGGTGGTAGGATGCTCGCGAATAATTAACAAAAGGAAAATAAACTTTGTTGCACCACCTTTGTGGATTTACTAATTTTTCCAGCACATGGAATTGTACTTGGAATGAAAGAATCATCCCCTATTTATAGATGGGGTGGTGGTCGATTTTTAGGGGAAAAACCAAAGTGGGAAAATGTTGGTCCCGGTGCAAACGAGTCTTACACGTGTATGGGGGGGAATACATGTGTTCAGTGTTTTTAAAACTTTTTTCTTTCGAGGTCACTTGGGTCGATAATCCTCAAGATTAGGTTCGAGAAGCTACATATCGCTCTGAAGTCAAAGTTCATCGAGACAAAGGATCCCGAAATCGCTTTAAAACCTCGAGATAATCCCAACCGAGTCCTCGAGTGTCGAGATCCTGAAGTTGCTTGGATCGATAACTAACTTATTGAACCCTCGTAAGAGTATGTTCAATTTGGTAACTATCTGTTCTAGCTACTTTCGGTTGTGCCAGGAATGGTTGGCCCTTAGTTTATACTGCTTTTTAAGCTTTGTTTAAAAAACCTTCCCTTTATGAAATAGTGATTAGGTGTGATTCACTTATGCAACTTCAAATGATTGATTCCAAAATATCGCTGAAAAGTATGCTTTCAAAATCAAGTCAATGCAAATGATAAGCACGTATAAGGAAAGCAATAAAGAACACAACAATTATAGTGGTTCGTAGACTCAAGCTCCTACGCCCACTCTCTCCGACTCTTCGTAAAAAATTCACTATCAACTTCGAGCTTTTCGACTACCTCGTGTTTACTTACTCAACTTCGGCCACGAAGTTTTCTACTACTCCACGTAGTTTACTTACTCAACCCGACCTTGAGCTTTCGACTACCTCCGTAGTTTACTTACTCAATCACACACAAGCTTTCAGACTACCCTCAGCTTACTAACTTCTCCTCTAGAGTTTTCTCGACTACTCCGTAGTTTACTAACTCTTTTACAAAGACTTCTCACCAACAAACACACTCCAACTACCTTCACAAGGGTTTGGGGTTTTCTTGGTTGGTTTCCAACTAGGATGAGATATCCTTTACAATGAAGCACAATGCAAAGGGTTAGGATATCTCGACTAAGCTTTGATAATTCTTATCAAGCTAGGCTTTAGTATAGTGAGCTCTCTTCAATATTGAAGCACTTGGGGAAATTCTAAGTTTTTCGAGTGCTTTTAACTTTTACAAGAATAGGCTTGAGCTCTTAAGTTTCGCGGATAAATTTCCGTAACCTTACAATGTAGAGGGTCACCAAAGATTTATAGGCATACACCAAGGTCACTCTTGAAAACTATCCGTTGGAGAGACAAATTGTGAGTTCCCTCTTGTGGTGTGTGAAACGGCTATATTTAGGGTTTGAAACTCCCTAACACTTCCTAGGCAATAGCCTTTCATGTAGCCGGGTCTTCACTTTTTGCGATCTGGAACTTTTGTACATCCGACATCTTTTTTTCGAGACCCTATCACTATCGATTAAAGATGGCATGTTGTGTTGTCTTCTCTTTTTGACTTTTGTCTCCGGTTAAAGGTAAACACCTTCAACGACTCTTTTTGGTTACAAACCCCGAGTTTGATATAACCTTAACAACACTTCCGACTTAGTTCCTTTTATGCGCATTTGAATGTCTTGGCGGATATCTAACTTTCTAAGAATCGCGATCTTCTCGATTATTGCATCCTTCGATAGATATATTCAAAGCCTCGGAACATTCGGGTTCATCTTGAAAGCATTCAAGACCTCACCGATTCTACAAGAATTACCGTGCCTTCAAAAGATTCTTGATCTTTAGTTTCTCAGTCTTCAGTCTTTGTGTCTTCAGAGTCTTCTGAGTCTTCAGGGTCTTCTGAGTCTTCAGGGTCTCCTGAATTTTCAGGGTCTTCTGAATCTTTGTAGTTTATAATTGACCGATGTCTTTGAGTCTTCTCACCGAAGTCTTCGATTTTCAAGATCCTCATCGAGTCTTCAATAATTATCCTGAACTATATCTGGCGACTATACATTCTGCAGATAACATCCTGAATATTCTAAAAACTGAATCCTGACTCAACTATCAAGATCTTTCTGAACATGTCATACTCAGGGGTTTTGGGATCTAATCAAAATCATAAATCTTTATTAAAATTCATCTCCCAATAGAAAATCTTTTCTTGATATCCAAGAAATCTTGAATATATCTCCTATATTCTTTTTCCCATAATTAAAATATTCCATAAAAAATCCCACCTCATCATGTTATGGTGATTTTTGAAAAAAGAGGGAACAAGAATCCAAGATTTCGATCTTCTTGAATTTATGAGATATTCTTGTATTTCAAGAAATACATATCTTCATAATATCTTTTCAAGAAAATCAAGAAAATCTTTCTTTCCCCCTTTTCTTCAAAATTTTGAAATTACTATATGGATAACCAAGTGGGAGATTTCTTGAATTTAATGAGATAATCTTGTATTCCAAGAATACATATCTTCATTCCATAACAAAATTCAAAGAAAATCTTTCTCCCCTTTTAATCCATAATTTTCGAAAAATAGAGAGGAAAAATAAGGCAACAATATTTATTTTATTTTAAACACTTTTTTCAGTTATTGGACTTTATGTTGGGCTACTTAAGGGGCCTTTAGGAGAATTAAGATTGGACCTTCCAATGGATCTTGAATTATCAATATTGAGCCTCAATATTATTCAAGCCCATAAATATTAATTAATTCCACTACATAATTAATATTGCACTATCCATCTTAACCCATATTACAGTCAATATGGCTCCCGGTTATTATTTCCCGTGTTTAAGATTATCTAGCCCACTAATTAATTCAAGCCACTGAAATAGCTTTCCATTAATTAATATCTTTTGTCCTTGGTTAAGGAACGGTTCAACATTATTATCCATACCGGAAACTAGTTCCACTTGCAAGATTTGGTATGATAAAGCTTATGAACCTCCCAAGGGGGCAAATCGAACAAGCGTACTTGCACACGATTCTCCGTATTAAATCTTAGCAATCACATGTGACCAATAATATTGCCCAAGATAAAAGTATTGAATCTCGTTGATTCTCTACCCATGATAAGTCAAAGCAATAGTTACCAACCACACGTGATCCTATTTAAAGGATTTAAGATTAAGAAATAACGAACCACCGAGGTCTAATTCTTCCTTGTCCGATTCAAGAATTTGTCCTCCTCAGAGGTCCTATTCAAAGGCATCGATCATGCACTAGTGTAATCTCTTGGTCAAGACAAGCCAATCTCGAGCCTTTACACTTTAACCTTTCACGATGGATTGTTCATTTCCATCTAGGTTGTGAATGGTGTACTTTTTGTTACAAGGGACCGTTTAATTTAATCTTCGTGATCCGGTATCACTAAATTAACTACAATGTAACACGATACTATTTATTGAACAGTTATATCAAAGAAATATATGTAACATTCGATGATATTTAAAGCATCGATGATAAACTATTTATTTCAAAGAATAAGTCCGAAATTCGTTTTTGATTATACAAAGTAAAATCATACTTTCCAGTATAATCCCAACAATCTCCCACTTATACTCAAAGTCTGCTTTTAAGTATACTACAACATGTCTCGTGTAGTTCCTAATACGTGACATCTAATGTCACCTACAAGAACCTAATAATTTCTCCCACTTATACTCAAAGCAGATTGGTAACTGTCTTGACACCCATTCCTTCCACATGTCTCTCGAATGTATTCAAAGGCAGACCCTTTGTGAATGGATCTGCTAGGTTGTCTTCTGACGCTATCTTTGCCACCTCTATATCTCCTCTCTTAACGATATCTCGTATAAGATGGTATTTCCTTTCAATGTGTTTGCTGGCCTTGTGGGCTCTTGGTTCCCTTGAATTTGCAACTGCTCCGGCATTATCACAATAAACAGTGATTCTGGTGGGCAAATTCGGAACTACATTCAAGTCCACTAGGAAGTTCTTGAGCCAAACCACTTCTTTCGCTGCCTCACAAGCAGCTACATATTCGGCTTCCATGGTAGAATCTGCGACGCATTTCTGCTTGACGCTTCTCCATGTCATGGCTCCTCCCCCCATGCAAAACACACTACCGGAGGTAGATTTTCTGGAATCTAAGTCTGATTGGAAATCCGAGTCCGTGTAGCCGATGGGGATTAGATTATCTGACTGATAAATTAACATTATATCTCGAGTTCTTTTCAGATACTTCAGGATGTTTTTAATCGCCATTCAATGTTCTTTTTTTCCCGTTACTTTTGATATCTTGCCACCATACCAACGGTAAAGCCGGATATCCGGTCTCAGACACAACATTGCATACATAAGGCTTTTGACACCGGCATATGGAATGCCTCTCATGTCATCTATCTCCTTTTTTGGTCTTAGGGCACATTTTCTTGGATAGATGGATTCCATGTCTGAAAGGTACGGATCCTTTCTTGGAATCCTGCATGATGAATCATTTCAAGACAGTGTCTATGTATGAAGCTTCTTGATAAGCCTATCATCATTTTTTTGCGATCTCGAAAGTGATCTTGATCCCAAGGATGTGTCGCGGCTTCCCCTAAGTCCTTCATATCAAACTGCTTTTGAAAGCCATGCCCTTACATCCGATAACACCTTTACATCGTTCCCGATGATCGAAATGTCATCTACGATATAGTACTAAGAATACCAATGCGCTTCCGACACACTTTTTATACACACAACTTTCGAACTTGTTTTGATCAAACCCATAAGACTTTATAACATGATAAAAACATTGGTTCCAAGCTCGATGCTGTTTGAGTCCGTAAAAATGGACTTCATGAGCTTACAAACTAGGTGTTCTTGGCCTTTTTCAATGAAGCCTTGGGGTTGTTGCATATAGATCTCTTCATCAAGACTTCCGTTAAGGAAAGTTGTCTTGACATCCATTTGCCGATTTCAAAGTCGAGATCTTGTGATGTCGATAAGAGAATTCGGATGGACTTGAGCATGGCTACGAGGCGAAAAAAAAGTTTTCTCATAATCGATCCCTTCTTTTCGAGTATAACCTTTCGCCACAAGTCTTGCCTTGAAGGTTTCCACCTTCCCGTCCGGTCCTCTTTTTCTCTTGTACACCCACTTGCAACCAATGGGTTTGACCACATTAAGTGGTTCGACTAGCTCCCACACTCTGTTATGATCCATAGAACCCATTTCGGCTTTCATTGCTGTTTGCCAAGAAACTGCATCCTTGTCTTGGATTGCCTCGTCATATGTCCATGGGTCTGATTAGTCTTGACCGGGGATCAAGTCCGAGGACTCTCCTATCCCCATGAATCTCTCGGGCTATTTCACAACCCTTCCACTATGACGAGGTTTCGGTTGTGTAAGTGTGTCGTTTGGTATGTCATCTTGTACAGTTGGCACTGAGGTTAGCCCCCTTAGGTCATTTTAAGGTAATCTCACTTCTGGGTCTTCTTTTGTTCATATAGTCTTCTTCCAAAAATCTAAAGTGGGTGCTTATTACCACCTTTTGATCTTCGGGACCATAGATCATACACCCTTTTGTTCCCTCGGGGTATCCCACAAACAACCTTAATTCTGATCGAGGATCCAATTTACCGGCTTCCTTGTCCACCACTTAGGCCGGACACCCCCAAATCTTCATGTGTCTCAAACAGGGCTTGCACCGGGTCCACAATTCTTTGGGAGTTTTGGGAACCGATTTGGATGGCACCAAGTTCAGAATGTAGGCTGCTGTTTCCAAGGCATGACCCCAGAACGACTTGGGAAGATCCGCATAACTCATCATAGATCTAACCATTTCCAAAAGAGTTATGTTTCTTCGCTCTGCAACCCCATTTTGTTGAGGGGTTCCCGGTGCAGTTAGCTGGGATGCAATCCCTTTATCAGACAAGTAGTTCAAAAACTCATCGCTGAGGTATTCACCTCCACGATCGGATCGTAGAGACTTGATACGTTTTTCACTATGATTCTCTGCTTGAGCCTTAAATTCTTTGAATTTCTCAAAGGTCTCAGATTTATGCTATTAGGAAAATAACTGTACCTTGAGTAGTCATCAATAAAAGTGACGAAATACTCATAACCTCCTCTTGCTTTGGTTGACATTGGACCACATACATCTGTGTGAACGATTTCTAACACTTCTTTGGCTCTATTCCCCCTTGGCTCCGAATGCCCTCTTGGTCATTTTACCCTCCAAACATGATTCGCAGGTTGGAATTGGTTCGACTTGGAGAAACTCCAGTGAACCGTCTTTCACCAACCTTTGGATCCTCTTTGGATTAATATGTCCCAATCTTAGATGCTATAGAAGTGTCTCGTTCACGTCTGATGAATATTTTCTTTTCTCGGAAACAGTTGATGTGTTATAGGATGCATTTTGTGAGTGGTGTGCATAGTTAATTGTATAGAGATTATTCGACAACGTTCCATGACAGATAAATTTATCAAAAAGAGAAATGGTAACAACTTTATTAAAAAGTAACCGAATATCCATCAAGAAAAAGTTTAGAAACCGAAATTAAATTCTTTCTAAAATTCGAACGTAAAGAACATCTCTTAAAATTAAAACTTTGTCTTCAAAAGACAGGGTGCACTTCTCCCATCGCTTCACCGCCACTCTCGTAAAGCATTGCCCAAAGGTGATGAGGATCTCACTCTCACTAAGTTGCCGAGTCCGCTTGAACCCCTCAGAAAGTGAAACAAACATGATCGATGGACCCCAGATCCACTACCCATAAATGGGAGGCATACGCCGCTAAGCAAGTTTCAACAACTAGTGCGTGAGAATTACCTTTCTTTCCATTCCTTTTGGGTTTGGAACAGTGACCTCAAATGTCCTTTTTTTTTCACCGCAGCTTGAAGCACTTCCCCTTAGGGGCTTGCTCACCGCTCCACCCTTCTTCACCTTTTCTTTGCCATTGGCAACACTTGAGTTCACTTGCTTGTGGCTTTTGTCCTTTTTTCTTGTTCTTACCACCCCTTGGCCTAGAAGAAGAAGAGGGTCCATTCGCCACCAAAGCTTGGCTCTTTTGCCTCCCCAATATCGCCTCTGCCGAGACTAAAGCTTGCAATAGATCGCATCGAGAACTTCGATTATTCATCCGGTAGTTCACCTGAATGCTCAAAACTTTTCGGCAGAGAGTCGAGCACAAAATCGATTTGGGTCTTGATGTCGATTTCAAACCAAGTACCTCAAGTTTGTTAAGGTGAGCCATCATTTGGAGAACGCGTGTTCCCTTACGGGTTTCCTCCACCATTTTCATAGAGAGCAAGTCCCTCATGGTGATCTGACGAACCACACGGTTCTGATGTTGAAACATCTCTTTAAGACTAGTCATGATGTCTGCGGCAATGTCTCAATATTCGGTGTTGGTGTTGCAACACATCCGACATAGAAGCCAAGATGGTACACTTTGCCATTTTGTTGAACGCCTCCCGGTCAAGATACTCTTTCTTAACCGCTTTTAGTTGACTCATCTTTTGGCTTTTCGGTTTAGGTGTAGTGAGAACCCGGTTATGGCTTTGTCAGCAAAGGAGGACAATAGTAAGTTTACGATTCCAATCAACGAAGTTTTCACCAGTAAGCAAATTGTCTTTAAGTATATTGAACAGTGGATTAAAAGGTTGCGACATGATGAACTGAAATAAATAATAATATGCATAAGCACAAATATATCACAAAATTCGATCACATGTATCATATTAAAATCTCAAAAAAAAATATGAACATGCATCAGCCAACATCTCAAAACAGTTTAAATAAGCCACGTGGGGTGGGTCATTATTTAAACACATTCAAGCAGGTTACAAACAAGAACAATTATTAAACCTTTAATATCCAGATTAATAGTTGGCTCCCACTTGACCAACATAAAATTGACAGGGAGTTCGGGGAAGTATATGCATATCAATTTTATACCTAAGTAATAACCATGATTAAATACAGAATCATTATTTTGCTTTGAACGAGCCTCGTGGGGAGGGTCATCGTCACCACTAGTAATAATCCACAATCATCCATTTGGAATTCATTCATGTGAAAGCTAACTTTTGACCGTCCCGTGGGGGGAATTTCTCCAAAAGAATTCACAAATAAATAAATCATGGAGGTCAAAATTAATTCAATTTTATTATCCGGAATAAAATTGTCAATTAATTATTTAAACATACTTAGTAATTTTTTGATGGTGAGATTTTTCATTTGGCAACTCTCATGCAAACACATTTAAACAAATTAAATAAAGCACAAGAAAACACAATAATAAATCAAGCAAAACGGAAAAATAAACATATTGGGCACAAATTATCCAATTGTCATGGTTTGATTTTTCTTGGCTTGATTTTGAAGAAACGTCATCTTGAATTTCTCCCACTCGATCGTCTCGAAAAGAACTCCGTCTCGAAACGCCACGCCAAGTAGCTCGCAGCCGGGATGCACGCCCGCATCCGGCCGGCCACTTGGCCGAGTCAGCCTCAGCAGCTTCAGTACACCTCGGTAGGCTCTGCCCGCCCGTGCCTCGGCACACCTCAGCAGTAGCTCGGTAGCAGCTCGACAGGCAATGCACGTATCCGTGCGCATCCACACGCGCGAGCTCGCCAGCCTCGCCTCGCCCGCGGATCTCAGCAGTGCCCCGCGTCCCCAAGCGTGCTCACCTTCGCCCGTCCGTCCGCCTCGGCTGCTTCGAGCATGGTCCCATGCGTGCCCGTGCGCGTCGCCCATCCGTGCCCGACGCCTAGCATCGCGCCCGTGCGCATGGCGATGTCCGCGTCGCGCGCGTGCCTCCCTTGGCATGTTTCACGCGATGCATGTCGTCCGCGTACGGTTCTGGATCTATCCTTTAATTCTTCATCTCCGCCTCCGTTTCCGATCCGGTTACAATTTATTTATAAAAAATAAATAAACCTAGACCTAGACTAGCCTATTACATTGATCATATCAAACAAATCCTAATCTACTCGTGGATTTTCTCACGAGGCAAAACGAATTCGAACGAATCGAATTAAAAACCACAATTTATATGCATGCATTAATAAACACATTAAATTCCATGACAATTGGATATCTGCAAAAAAAGATCTAGCAATTCTACTATCCAATTTCAAATTTAATGATAACGAATTAAATTATAATTTAAAAATTCAGAGCCCGAAACCGAGGCTCTGATACCAGTTGTTGGGGAATAAGTTGCACGGATCTATTCGGGATAAATATTTAAATACAAATTTAATTCTGATAATTATTACTAGCATGAATCAATCCTATATTAATTCAAATAATAATTCAACAACAAATCATGCATATAAACAGTTCACGTAAATCCTACGCATGCGGAATTACTACGAGTTAACGTGAACGTACCTCTTGGAATGACAATGGCCTCGTTGATTAGACACACCAAAAAAATCTTCCCAAGTATTTCCTTAATCCTTGCTCGACAATCCGGTGGTAGGATGCTCGCGAACAATTAACAAAAGGAAAATAAACTTTGTTGCACCACCTTTGTGGATTTACTAATTTTTCCAGCACATGGAATTGTACTTGGGAATGAAAGAATCATCCCCTATTTATAGATGGGGTGGTGGTCGATTTTTAGGGGAAAAACCAATGTGGGAGAATCTTTTCTTGATCTCCAAGAAATCTTGAATATATCTCCTATATTCTTTTTTCCATAATTAAAAAATTCCACAAAAAATCCCACCTCATCATATTATGGTGATTTTCGAAAAAGAGGGAACAAGAATCCAAGATTTGAATCTTCTTGAATTTATGAGATATTCTTGTATTTCAAGAAATACATATCTTCATAATATCTTTTCAAGAAAATCAAGAAAATCTTTCTTTCCCCTTTTTCTTCAAAATTTCGAAATTACTATATGGATAACCAAGTGGGAGATTTCTTGAATTTAATGAGATAATCTTGTATTTCAAGAATACATATCTTCATTCCATAATTCAAAGAAAATCTTTCTCCCCTTTTAATCCATAATTTTCGAAAAATAGAGAGGAAAAATAAGGCAACAATATTTATTTTATTTTAAACACCTTTTTCAGTTATTAGACTTTATGTTGGGCTACTTAGGGGGCCTTTAGGAGAATTAAGATTGGACCTTCCAATGGATCTTGAATTATCAATATTGAGCCTCAAAATTATTCAAGCTCATAAATATTAATTAATCCCACTACATAATTAATATTGCACTATCCATCTTAACCCATATTACAGTCAATATGGCTCCCGATTATTATTTCCCGCGTTTAAGATTATCTAGCCCACTAATTAATTCAAGCCACTGAAATAACTTTCCATTAATTAATATCTTTTGTCCTTGGTTAAGGAACGGTTCAACATTATTATCCATACCGGAAACTAGTTCCACTTGCAAGATTTGGTATGATAAAGCTTATGAACCTCCCAAGGGGGCAAATCGAACAAGCGTGCTTGCACACGATTCTCCGTATTAAATCTTAGCAATCACATGTGACCAATAATATTGAAGATAAAAAGTATTGAATCTCGTTGATTCTCTACCCATGATAAGTCAAAGCAATAGTTACCAACCACACGTGATCCTATTTAAGGGACGAAGATTAAGAAATAACGAACCACTGAGGTCTAATTCTTCCTTGTTCAGTTCTGAAGAATTTGTCCTCCTGTAGGTCCTATTCAGTGCATCAGTCATGCACTAGTGTAATCTCTTGGTCAAGACTAGCCAATCTGAGCCTTACACTTCAACCTTTCACGATGGATTGTTCATTTCCATCTAGGTCATGAATGGTGTACTTTTGGTTATAAGGGACTGTTAATTTAATCTTCTGTGATCTGGTATCACTAAATTAACTACAATGTAACACGTACTATTTATTGAACAGTTATGCAGTAAATATATGTAACATTCGATGATATTTAAAGCATCAGTGATAAACTATTTATTTCAGTAAATAAGTCCGAAATTCAGTTTTGATTATACAAAGTAAAAGCATACTTTCCAGTATAATCCCAACAACATCATCATGAAGACGATGGACAAGATAACCAGAGAAAAGATCAAATACCTCAAGACTGTGAAGCAGATGTGAGATACTCTAGCTGAGATATGCGAAGGAAATGATCAGATAAAGGACAACAGATTACAGGCCGAACAGGTTAAGTTCGAGAAACTCAAGATGTTGCCCAACGAGACGATCAACCAGCTAGATGGAAGAATTACCATGCCTATCAACAAGCTCAGAGAATTGGGGCGAGAAATGACCGACAAAGACATCAACTACAAGATCTTGAGATCTTTAACGAAGAAATGGGATATGAAGGTTACGGTGATCAAGGACTGCCTGGATATAGCGAAGATGAAGCCGAGCAGTTTGTTCTTAAATCTGAAAGCCCATGAATTCGACCTGATTGAGAGAGGGCAAGAGGAAGATGATGAGTCATCTGCCGAAACCACACCTGCAACAACAAAAGTAGTAGCATTCAAAGCAGGCGGCAGCTGCTCAAAATCTTCTGAGCCTATTGGAAACATTGTTAGTCAAGCTGAACAGATTGCTCTACTCACCAGAAAGCTTGAAAGATCAAATATTCAATTAGGAAAGTATAGGAGATTCTACAAAGACTATCAGAATAGCAGAGGAAGAGAAAGAAGATCGTCTGACAGATCGCAGGAAAGAAACAGATCTGATGATAGAAGAGACGACTAAAGAGAAAAGATAAGAGAAGATCATGCTGAAGATCACAAATCAGAAAGGAGAAATTCAGATCAAAGGCTAAGAGGGAAGTCACCTGATAGATCATACAGAAGACATGACTCACCTGCCAGAAGAAGTTCTGTGGAGCGAGGAGTCTGCTTCAACTGCCAGAAACCAGGTCACTACAATGCAGACTGCCCTGACCTGACGCCTAGAGAAAGAGAAGATGAGAGGAACATGAGAGAGCAACGATACAGAGATAGGAAAGCTATGGTTGCTGATACTACTGGAATAGATGATTCTTATCTGCCATCAGAAGATTCTGGTTACTCATCTGTAGAGGATTTCTGCCTGATGAGCAATGCTGATGACTTCGACAACTTTGATGATATGATGTTCTCATCTGATGATGACATCTGTCTCATTGCCAAGGAAGAAGATCAATCTGAGGTATCTTCTAAACCATCTGTGTTTTCTGTTTCCACACCAGCTGTGCTGAGCACACCTGCTGGAGAGATTGACCTCGCACTCTACAAAGGAGCAATTGCTTGATGATCTCTCCAATGCAGTAGACACTTATACTATAGTGGAAGCTGAGAACGACAAACTAAGGATAGAGAATATTCAAATTTTGTTAAAGAAAATGCCGCAAAGAAAGGTCACGAATCAAATCACCGAGATCGTTTCGAAAAATGACTACAGAACTGGAGCTTCTGAAATTCAGTTCTTCTGATCAGGATAAACTGATTAAGGAACAGCTAGCCATTAACAAATTGCAAGCTGATGATCTCAAAATCCTTCAAGCTAAGTTTGATGAACTCTTCCGACTGCATGAGAGTCTAAAATCAACTGAGGATAGTTTGATTAAGAAAATAGAGGTCTTCACGAAATCATCTAAGACCATTCAAGATCTGAACAACTATTTTTGAACGTCAACTAATAAGAAGGGAATCGGGTATGAACACCCTTCTGCATCCTCAAAAGTCCCGTCTGGTTCACTTCAGAACAATGTAATCAAACGAGTTTCTGATCAAGATACACGAAAAGAAAAATTTGTATCAGATAAGGGAAAATGATCAGCTGACCAGGTAAGGCAAATGTCTGATCAGAAAGGGAACAAAAATGGACCCCAACTGATCAAGCATCAGCCGAGGAATCAACAGAAGAACCCAGTTCTCCTAAAGAAACCTCAACCTGATCAGCAGGTTAGGAATCAGATAAGACTACCTCTCAAGGGAAAATCAGATCTGAAACCTAATCAGATCAAGCTGCCTAACAAGCAAGCTAAGGGTAAACTGCTAAGACCATCTATGCCAAAAAGATATGAATCTTTTAATGGTAGCAGTCGTACCTACCCTTATAATCAGAAACCTAGGGTTGCTGCACCTGAGCCCCACTGGATTAAAATAAGACAAATATCAGTAAAAATTCCCAAGTCTTCTGATTCATCCAAGGCTCACACTAATGATCATACTGACCAGATATGAAGAGACGTATGATTATGTAGATGTTTATGGGAGACAAATCAAGCCCTCTGTTTTCAACAAAGGTGCCAGTTTTTTTTGGATCCCGAAAGGTACTTCTAACCCCCCAAAGACCCAATTCTACTAGGGTACCTAAAGCCTGATCTGATTGCAGGTTCGCATGGGTTTGGCCAATAAAGGAGGTGTACAAACAACTATCTGGTACATCGATAGTGGATGCTCAAGGCACATGATTGGAAGCAAACATCTCCTTAGCTCATACACAAAACAAGAAGGCCTACATGTACTCTTTGGTGATGATAACTTTGGTTTTACCAGAGGATTCGGAACCTTAGAGAATGATGATGTACATGTTACTGGAGTCTCGTATGTCGATGGTTTGAAGCATAACCTGTTATCGGTTTCACAATTCTGCGACAACGAATTCAGTGTTGAGTTCTCGACTGATCAGTGTACTATCAAGAATCGAGCTACTCAACAGATTTTGTTAACTGGTTCAAGGAAATGAACGATCTACACTGAAGATTGAAACAGTTGTCCAAGAAATGCATGCCTGATTGTTTAAGAGTTCCAAAAGCAGCAGTTGGCTCTGGCACAAGAGAATGAGTAATCTGAACTTTAAAACTCTTAACAAGATAGCAAGGATGTCCCTCGTTGAGGGTCTCCCGAATGAGGTATTCTCTAAGGATCAGACATGTGTCGCATGTCAGAAGGGAAAACAGGTAAAAGCTTCATTCAAGGGAATCCCAGGACCAACATCCAGCTGAGTATTGTAACTGCTCCATTTGGATTTATTCGAACCAGTTACCCCACTTAGTCTCAGCGGACGCAAATACAATCTGGTGATCGTGGATGATTATTCCAAGTTTACCTGGGTGGTATTCTTATATAAGAAGAATGAGACAACAACAAAGATAACCGAGCTGCTCAAGAAGTTACAAAATGAGAAGGGTGTCAGCATTGTGAAAATCAGATCCGATAAAGGTACATAATTTATGAACTCCTTTATTACTGACTTTTGCACTAAGTTTGGAATACAACATGAAACATCAGTTGCAAGAACACCACAACAGAATGGAGTAGCAGAACGGAGAAACAGAACACTTAAAGAAACTGCTCGTACTATGTTAGCTGAACATGTCACTCCAAACCGTTTCTGGGCAGAAGCCATCAACACTGCATGCCATACTCAGAACAGATGTTCTCTGACTAAGGCTCACTTCAAAACACCTTATGAACCGTGGAAGGGCAGAAAACCTCGTGTTTCTTACTTCCATGTTTTTAGGTGCAAGTGTTTCGTACACAACAATGGGAAGAGCCAGTTGAAAACCTTTGAGGCCAAGTCAGATGAGGGTATATTCTTAGGATATTCCTCAACCAACAAGGCTTTCAGGGTCAACAGGCGAACTCTAGTTGTGGAAGAAACACCACATGTGGTCTTTGATGAGACTTCTTCTGAACAAGAGAAATCTGCCTCAGAACAAGCCGTACCAGATCAACCGGTACCTGATGCACAGAAAATGGATCAGCTAAGTATTTAAGATAAGGGATCAGATCACGTAACAGTGTATGTTCCAAAGCTTGATCTTACTGATTCACCATGTCAATTAGACCCAAAGGTACGTACAACTGTCGATGAAGAAGCTGGTACAGCTGAGACAGTAGCAACTGAACCATCTGGTTCAGGGGGAACATATGATGTTTCTATGGGCAGACATCAGCATATGGTGATTCCAACATCAGCTGAGACTTGTCCATGTCAAGTGGATTCTATTACTGCACCACTCCCAACTATTAGTGACTCAATATCAGATGAGGATGATGACATCCAAACTGATATACATCAGAAAAGGAGGACTTGGTTATCTGACCATCCAACTGATCTGATAATTGGCAATCCGAATGCCCGAGTCCAGACTAGACATCAGGTTGGTGAAAGTGCCATGTATTGCTGTTATCTGTCTTTAAAGGAACCAACCACCATAGAAGAAGCTCTACAAGATGCTAGCTGGATCCTAGCCATGCAAGAAGAATTAGAGCAGTTTGAGAGGAATCAAGTGTGGAAACTAGTGGACAGACCAACTCATCAAGATGTGATAGGAACCAAGTGGGTATTCAAGAACAAGAGAGATGAGAATAATGTCATAACCAAAAATAAGGCAAGACTTATTTCTAAGGGATATTCACAATCAGAAGGAATTGATTATGATGAGACCTTTGCACCAGTTGCTCGCTTGGAAGCCATTCGGCTGTTTCTGGCTTATGCTGCCCACAGAGGGTTTATTATGTATCAGATGGATGTAAAGAGTGCATTCTTAAACGGGGTACTAGCTGAGGAAGTTTATGTTGAACAACCTCCTGACTTTGAAAAAGGCAACCAAGTGTACCGTTTAAGAAAAGCTCTTTATGGCCTGAAACAAGCTCCTAGAGCCTGGTATGATACACTATCTCAGTTCTTGATAAACAGTGGATTCACTAAAGGAATATTGGATAGAACCTTATTCAGAATAGAGGATGGAGAAGATATTCTGATGGTTCAGATCTATGTGGAAGACATCATCTTCGGATCTCCCAACAAGAACCTATGTGACAGATTCAGCAAACTGATGCAAGGGAAGTTCAAGATGTCTATGATGGGGTCAGATGAATTACTTTCTGGGTCTTCAAGTTAAGCAAAGTACAGAAGGGATATTCATCTGCCAAGCAAAGTACACCAGGAATTTGTTGGCTAAGTTTGGGATTCTGAATAGTAAGGAAGCCAAAATTCCTATGATGACTGGATTCAAGATGGATCCAGATGAAAATGGTCAGAAAACTAATCAGAAAGAATACAGGGCTCTCATTGGATCTCTACTATACCTGACTGCCAGCAGACCAGGTATAACTTTTGCAGTAGGTGTATGTGCCAGATTTCAGGCAAATCCAATGTAAAGCCACCTGGAAGCAGCTAAGCGGATTCTTAAGTATCTGAAGGGGAAAGTAAACCTTGGTTTATTCTACCCATCAGATGATAATCTAGAGCTTAGTGGGTATTCAGATTCTGATTATGGAGGTTGCGGAATAGATAGAAAATCAACCTCAGGTACATGTCAGTTCTTAGGAAGCAAACTGATCTCTTAGTTTTCAAAGAAGCAGACATCTGTTGCCACATCTACTACTGAAGCAGAATATATGGCTGCAGGAAGCTGTTGTTCCCAACTGCTCTGGCTTAGTCAGCAGCTGAGGGATTATGACATTATACCTACAAACGTACCTATATTCTGTGACAGTAATAGTGCTATTGCAATCACTCAGAATCATGTATTACATACAAGATGCAAGCATGTGGATGTCAGACATCATTTTATAAGAGATCATGTTGAGAAGAAGAACAACAGAATGGAAAAGATCCATACTGACAAGCAAAGAGCTGATATCTTAACTAAGCCACTAGCTGAAACCAGATTCAGAGAACTTAGTAATGAGCTAGGACTTCTGGACTTAGGAGAAAGTGCACCAGAAATGCTTGGTGGACTGGTCTCCAGAATCAGTTGGTTAAGAGACTAACCAGATAAGAAGGATCAGTTGAGTAAGGTACCTCAACTGATCAGAAAGGTCAGTCAGGAACTGATCAGAAAAGGGATATCAGAATAAGGGGGAACAAATCAGATTGAATAAGAAAGAAACCTGATAAGATAAATGGGATATTGTTGGGAAATATTAAGGTTAGGCAGAAACTAAGATCAACAGAAATCAGTCAGACCTATACCTACAAGTGCTCTCAGTCAACCAAATACGCATTTATGTTCCTTTATTTTTTTTATTACTTATCTGCAATTATCCGATAATATTTGTTTTTACTGTGCATACACTTTTATGACGTGTACCCTGCAAAGCATTTAATGCGGACGTGGGGGAATATGTATTAATTGTCATTAACTGCGTTTTTAAAATCCAAAGGGAAACCGCGTGTACAAATCCTGACCGCACCATCAATTTATGTGTAAACCTCTCTTAATCCGAATCGTTTATTCGTTTCAAACCTTTGGTTTTTCAATCTCGATTTTCCCTCCTTTCCCTTATATAGATTTCATCGAAACCCTTCCAAATCTCTCTTCTAAAAATTCTTGTGATTTACACTCACAAATACTCTAAAATTTCAAAGCTTATACTGAGAATCTGTTGCTTCAAAATCACTCAACAAATTCCTGTAAGATGTGGTTATTTGTTGAATTTATTCCATTAAATGATTACTCATTTAGTGTGTTTATACCGTCTCTAATGCTTGGTCTCTGTGTGAGTATGATATAGAATGATTCAATCGTTTATTTGTTCGGCAAAATAGATAGGTGATTTTTTTTTACTCACATAGTTTCTTCTTAATATAGATGGCTACTCACGGTATTGGCAAAATCATGTGTAACTATACAAGTTTGGCAAATCAAATTGTGGAAGACAAATATGTAATGTTTGGAGTTACACGGATCCAGAATCGATGGAGGTGGAACAACTTCTGAGGAGGTGCGGCCACGAAAAATACTGTGCTGCACACTCCAATCCAGTGATGCAGTATGAGGCACTGGAATTCTTGAGAAATTTGGATGTGGCGACCCCTGGGGATGAACTTGTTTCATTGGTAAATGGAGAAGAGATCAAGGTTACTAATGCAGATATTACTCGACTGTTCAATCTGCCGAAAGGGAAGATCTCACCTGCCCATTACAGAGAAAATGAAGATGAGCTGATCAGAAATGAACTCTTCCGGGAGGCTGACAAACACCATACCGCAAACTTTGTCAGGCCGATATTGAAAAGGAAATTCCGCCTGTTGTTTGACATTTTGTCAAAAACAATTATGGGTATATCTTTCAGCCCGGACAGTTTAACGACTGTGAAGATGCATTGTTTGGCTGCTATCATCGATGGAGCCAAAAATATCAACTGGGCTGGGTTTCTGAAGGCCATTCTACTCCAAGAACATGAGAAATTTTGAGTGAATGAACAGAGGCAGGTCTTCCTGAAGAAGAGAATAAGCAATCTCAACAAGGTTGCAGTCATTCTGATGGACAAATTGCTCAATGTTGAATGGGATCAGAATGAACTGAAGTTCTACAAAGTTTTTCTCTCCACCACAACTGTCATCTATGGCCCGGCAGATGATGATCTGCGGGTCACAATCAGAAAAGGGAAGAGCAAGGAGGCTGCCACTTCAGTAACTGCTGCCCCTCAGAAAAAGAAGAGGCATCTGGTGAAGGCTCAGGAAAAAAGGCCAAAGAAAGCAAAACAGGCGCCGATGACTCTCTTCTTGGAAGACGAGTCAGATGAAGAAGAGGCTGCAGTTCAACCTGTTGCTCAAAGCACATCAGTTGCCAAATCTGCTGAGCATGGATCGCAGGTGGAAAGCTCTCCGGAGCAGTCCGAAGGGGAACAGGAGAAGGGCAAAGACGAGGCCAGATCACCTTCTCCTCAGCGCATGACTCCCTCCCCTTCTCCAGTCCACGAGCAGGTCAAGTCCCCGGTGGAGGAGCCAGATCAACCATTGCTCATAGGTTGGCATCAACCCGCTGATCTGCCACCACCAGAAACCTCCTCCACACAACCTCCAATTCCAACTGAACAGTCTATTCCAGAGTCCAGATCTTCGAAGACCATCACTGGGAAGTTGGCACGAATGTGGATTGCGTGAGAAATTGATGAACTATACCCATAACTGGAAGCTCATCCGGCTGTAAGGGACGACGTTCTGGAGATCCTGATCCGGAGAGATCTCTGCTTGAAGAACTTCTCCGACTTCATAATTATTATTGAACAAATGGGAGGAGCTGCTGAATTCACTGACTACGACTTTGATATGAGAAAGTCTACTAAGGTCAATTCCCCAGCTGAGCTAATTTCTACCAAAGCTGTTAAAGCCTTGATCAACAGGAAGCTGGGAAAAGTCGATACGGTTGAATTGGAATCAGAGGAGGAAGCCCCACAACCCGAGATGGATGCTCATATGAAGGATGCAGGAGCTGCCGATGAAGGTGAGCCTGGTGCTACAGTTCATGACTAGCCACCGGAGGCACAAACAACTGGCACTGATCAGGTGGTTCAAGATATTCCTGCTACTCACATAACCACAGATCAGTTGCGAGAGATCAGATCGTGCTTCAAAGATCTCCTCAAGGAAGAAGTAGAAGGGGTGTTGGCTAACGCGGTTAGCAACACTATAGCAGATCAGAGGCAGGCGGGCCTCAGGGAAATAAAGGATCAAAGGGAATTTGTTATTTCCTAGATTGAGACGATCAAAGATCAGTTTTCCCAAACCTTGACCACCCTGACCACTGATATTAAGAAGACTTTTGACGAGAAGTTGGTCCAGGCTGATCAAAATCAGGTTTCTCTTCTGATGGTCACCGAAAAACTTGAGAAGACAGAGGAGAAACTTGACAAGCTCATTCTTACCTCTCGACTGCCGTCGAATCTGCCAAATCTGAGCTGATTTCAAAGATCCAAGATTTAACTACTCAAGCTCAAGGATTAAATGCTTCTGATCTAAACAAGGCCATATCCGTCAGCTTTGGCTCCCTGACTTCCCACCTCACTGCACTTTTTAATCAAACCAAAAAGGGGGAAGGCCAGGTTGAGAAACCAACTGATTATATTAAAACAACAGAGGAGCTAATCCAAACAGTTGAGACTTATGGCCAAAGACTAGACCATCTTGATCTATTCGCGAATGAAGTTTCTGAAAAGATGGAGAAGTATGGCAAGGAAGATGGCCGTCGGAGCTGGAACATCTAAAGCTACTGATCCTGCTTCTCAAGCAAAAGAGTTACAAGAAGCACGGCGGGCCAGATACAAGCTGATAAGGAGCTGGCAGAGAAACTCTCCAAAGAGCAAATTATTGAAGAAGCTTGGTTAAGTGAAGAGGAGAAGAGAGCAGAAAAAATGGCCGAGGCAGAAGGTCTTAAAAAGAAATACAGATCGAGGGCAAAGAAAGGTCTAGCCGAAAGTCGAGCAGAAACCACAACCGGCAAAGAAGAATCGGCGAAAATCATTCCAAAAACTGCTGCTCATGCTGATAAGTTTGAAGAATGGAATAAGATAAGAGGTGAATGGCTCCTGGATGCCTTTGTTCTGGAATTAGTGCCGAAAGAAGAATCACCAGATGAGGAATTTCTCAACTGGTTGGAGAACAAACATCCAAACTTTCTGAAGTATCTGGAGAATGAGGCCAGAAAGATAAATGTAAGAATAGCCCATCAAGATTATGAGGTGATGGACTACTCGAAGAAGGCAGATGGCTCATTCGATAGATTGGCCTTTCAAAGATTCTACTTTGACATCCTGAGCAAGTCACAAATAACTGATCCTCAGCAGATCAACGATGTCAAGTGGAAACTGTACCGGATATTCAACGTGCCTCAAGATCAACGAGAGATGCCAGAAGGCTACATTCCAAGAGGGTGAAGATCAGAAGACTTTTAGGATCAGTTGTACTTAATATTCTTAAACTTTTCAGATGTAACATGTAAACGACAAATCAGTTAAATGAAAAGTTTATTTTTACTGATCCTAAGAAAAATTCTCATTGTCTTCTGATTTTCTGTTCTTTACTATTTTATAATAATGATCAACTGTTGTTGGTTTCTCAGATGTTTTGGTTTCATCAAAAATGGGAAAATTGTTGGGAAATTTAGAGTTTTGATGAAAGTTCCAAAACACTTGTAATAGTACAAATCAGAACCTGTTAACTGACTGATAAGCTAGATATTGGGTTAGGATGACCAGTTGATAATTATTGTATAGAACAACTGATGTAATAGATAGGTCACATATTGAGAGGGAACTCAATAAAGTCTTGAAGAAGATCAGATCAGACCATCAGTTAGATGATCAGGTGAAGAAATGAAGATAAAGAACCAGATGACCTGAAGATCAGATAACTACCAGAAGATCAAGACCAGAAGACCTACATCAGTCGAGTCTGCTAAGTTGAAGCTAACACAACTTGCACCAAAAGACTATCAGGTAGACTGATCAGTTTTATCTGATCAGGTCAGCTCTCAACTGGTGTCAACTGTTTCATGCACCAGATCATACGTACTATCAGAAAAGAAGAATGTCAACCTTAGTTGGTATACCAAACACTGAATCAGTGTATCTATTAACCAATGAGATCAAGACACGTACGTACAAAGCTAAAAATATAGGATTTGGCGCTGCGAAATCAAACGGCTAGAAAGGACAAACATACATGCTTTCGGCCATGCCGTCCCTGAAGCACGTCACATCACCCTGCAAAACTACCAAATATAGCCTGAAATTTAAATTGCTCTCCAACGGCTTTTTGATTTCGAGGTCTATAATTATGGGATTGCTCTTCAGAGTGAACACACAGAAATTATCATCAAGCTCAAGCCATATCAAGATTTTCGCACGAAGAACATAAATTTCAAGTTTATTTTATAAGTGTTCATCCCATTAGTTATTAGCATAAAATTATTATCCTCTAGCTTAAGGCTACTTCAAAACTAGGATAGAATTCCAGTTGGAACAAACAACAAATCTTTACCCAAACTCAAAAGTTAGGTTAAGTTTGTTTAGCAAGATTTCAGACTAGGGTTTCTAGTTCTGATTTTTGGGATCTGTTGAGTGAGGGCTCTTTAAATATCTATTGGATGTAATGTGTTGGACTAACACAATAAACTAAGTCTAGTTGGTTAAGGTGGTGCCCCTTGTGATAGGGAAGAGTGGACGTAGGACTGGTTGTCAGAACCACTATAAAAATCTTGTGTGCATTTACTTGCTCTTAACTACTTTACACTATTGCACACAACTTGGTTTAAACTGCATACATATTCTGAGTTAGGATCAGTCTGCATCAAGCAACTGATCTGATCAGTTTGACACTTTAGTCATCTGATTGAAAACAGACTGCAAAATCTGATTTCTTAAAACTGGTATTTCACATGAGTTAAAAATAGCTTCCGCACATCAGTTAAACTGATAGACACCGAACTAATCTGCCATTGGACGATCAGTAAGTTGGATATCAGTTCAAACTAATTCACACGCACTCTGATTAGGCAAACTGCTATCACACCTGATCTTGCACGAAAAGTTTTTCAGAAGTTTATTCACCCATCCCCTCTAGACTTCTGCCCTCACAAAACCCGTTCGGGACCTACGCTTACTGAATGTATGGTTGGACTTCAACACAATTCAATAACACATATGTATGTGTAGTTTCAATCTCTTGTCGGGATAACCAGGACCGTTTATTTTTGCTCCCAAATGTCGACTTTTAAACTTAAATACGAACAACTTAAACCTCAATATCTTCGGGGGCATTGTCTATGCCTCTACCATTATAATTATGAGGTTCATTTCTCAACCTTTCTTTAACATAATCCTCGAAATAGTAAGAACAAAATGATGTAACCTCCTCACTCAAGTAGGCAATAACAATCGATGTTTCAACCTTTGCCTTCTGTTTAGCATTGATCTTCAAATTATGAATATACCTATAGATAGATAATAAATTGTATGGTTCAATTTAATACATACATATAATAAAAATAGATACATTTGTATACATAATGAAAATATATATGAAAAGTTACCTCTCAAATGGATACATCCATTGCACTGGACCAACAATTTTTGCTTCATACGCTAAGTGGACCGTTCATTTTTTTTGCTCCCAAATGTGTTTGTTTCCCAGTTGTCCTCCACCCGGACAACATAGAATACGCAGGATAGTCACAACACATCAGCCTTCATCATGAAGTTCTTCTTTCTTGATACATCATAAGTCTGCACTCCCGTCTCCCACAGATATATCAAGTTTTTTATTAGAGGCTGAAGATAAACATCTAGTTTATCCTTTGGATTCTTTGGGCCAGGAACCAATACTGTGAGAAACATTGTTTGGGGATTCACGAACATCCACAAAGGTAGATTATACGGAGTCAATATAACTGGTCATAAGGAATACTGCTTACCATGCATTCCAAATGGACAAAAACCATCAGTGTTGAGACCTAACCGAACGTTCCTATGTTCATTTGCAAAATTAGGAAATACCGAGTCAAGATGTTTCCAGGCCATCGAATCAGCAGGGAACCTCATCTTTCCCGAATCAGGATCAGATGACTCGGTTGCATGCCATGTCATGTCTTTAGTTGTGGCACTAGATTGATAAAATCTCATTAGACAAGGAATGATAAGGAGGTAATGCATTTTTTTATTTGCCACTTTCTTCTTCTTATTCTGCTTTATTCGATCGTCAGTCCGTTTCCAACGAGATACCTTGTACCGAGATTGTTTAGAAATCCTACACTTATTTAACTTACCGTCTTTATCACCCCAGAATAAGATGCAACTATTGACACAACAATCAATACTCTCAACAAGTAGACCCATACTCTTCAACAAACACTTGGCTTGATATTTTGTTTTAGGCACCTTATTACCTAGAGGACGACCTTCACTGAACAACCCACTAATCTGATTATAAGGTCTTTGAAAAAGTTTATTCTCAACTTTGATAGCCATGAGACGAGCATTGAATGACAACAAAAAGTGAGTATCATATCCATCATACAAATCTTGATCAACTGCTTTGAGTATTTTGTAAAATTGAGATGCTTCATCATTTGGTTCCTCCTCCATATCTGAAAATTGAAACCCTGAGCATTATTAAAGCTAACTTCCATGATCATTGTGTGATATATATTCGATGTCTTCACTGCAGGTATCTCGTGCTGGACTACAAGATCATAAGAACTACTACAACCAACGTGTGTCTTGTTCTCCACTGTAGCATTATAATAAACTCAAAGATCAGTAAAATCAACATCCCATTGTTGTTCACCATGGCGTGTCCAGTTTTAGTAGTAAGGAACAAAGTCATTCATCTAGATATGTGTCTAAACATCGTCAATGGTTTTGAATAATTTGTTTTGACAATTTCTTAAATTACATGAACATCTTATACGACATGTTGATCTCTTGTATGATGGCTAGTTGCAAAATTAATGAAGTTATTAACTTCATTAAAGAACTCAACACTAATAAATATGTTGATCATTCGAGGAGTCGAATACATCCATTGACGATTCGGATATTGTATCTATTTCAAATCATATCAACATGTCAATTCTACAAAAAATTGGACAGAGTTACTTCTGTATATGCAAATATCCAAATAATATTTTTTGTCAAATAATATTAATTCAACAAACAGATCGATCAAATAAATTATTTATCACAATATTAATTTAACATAAACTATCTATCACAATATTAAATCAACAAACTAATCAAACTATATAATAATAATTTTAAACGGTAAAAATGTGAAAACGTACAGTGAAATCGGCCTCGACTGTGAAACAAGTCCAGTAGCAATAAACACTTCCAAAACTTGAGTTTTTGAGAATTTTGAGTGTTGGGACGAGAATGGGCAAAATCTGAAAAATGTAGGGGAGTTTAATAGGAAATTTGCGGCGGTTTTGCGACGGTTATTTGACCGTCGCAAAATCCCTCCAAAAGTTGCGACGAATTAACGGCGGTTTAAACCGTCGCAAAATCTCCCCCAATTTGCAACGATTTTTTCAACCGTCGCAAATTTCAATAATTTTAATTTTATTAATTAAATGATAAACAAATGTTACCGTTTAGTTAAAACCAATAATACTGTTAACTAAAAACAAGTATTACTGTTTAGCATTAAAACAACTAATAATGTTAAGAGAAAAAGTTTTATTGTTTAGCATTGAAACAAGTAATATTGTTCAATGTAATTAATTAATATTGTTAAATATGCCTACACAACAAAATATATTTTGATACGATGAAATATAAATGAATTGAACAATAATATATAGATAAGCTGCACGGAAATATAAAATGTTTAAACATAAATCACAACTTGTTCAAGAAAAATAATAATAACAATATTTAAAATAAAAATCATCTATCATGCATGTGTGCTCTAAACCGCCACAATGGAGTTCCATACATCCGACCCAAGCATATCTGATAGGTCCAGCCCTTCATCTCTCCAGGCAACACGCCACTTATGCATCTGATCATAGTATCGTTCATGAACAACCTTACAAAATGCCTTGAAAAGTTCCTCAGTCGGGAGATCGGGCCTCAACATCGTATGTTTCTGTATTTTGTTTATAATACAACAAATTAATTTTAATATATATATATATATATTTGAAATAAAATATTAATTAAATTTTATATCGTAAACTACTCGAAATAGATTCGACAATGGTCAGCTAACACGTATTTCCAATTGTGAGTGTTAACTCCCCATTCAAGATGGAGTTAGTGACTAACAAGCAGCCTCTTGACCGGGTATAATCCTGAAACATTAAAAAAATACACAATTAATATTTAATATTATATTAATTATATAATTAAACAAAAAAAAAAACTTACCACTCGTCAGAGAGGTCGATAAACAAACGGGATGAAGGTCTAAGAGCTGGGCCGTTATTACTACCTTGACCAATCATCTAAATTAAATATTAAATTAATTGATTAATTAAATTACAATACAACTAATTATAGTTAAATAAACGGATAAAAAAAATTTACTATTAAATTGAAGAAAACAGAGGGATTAACTCTTTTGCGTGCACAATTCATTCCGTTCTTGCACCTCGACAGTGGAAAAAAGAGGGGATGAAGACAAACTATTGTAGGAAAAACAAATTTTTTATGCGTATAAATAAAGCCAGATTTAGCGACGATTATTGAAAATAATCCAGGGGGGGTGGGGGGGGGGGGTTTACAACCCTTAATTGGCGGTGGCCCAAAGCTAAAACCATCGAAACTTGCGATGTATATCCGTACCGTCGGTAAATTCGTTGACTTTGATCATTACCATCGCAAGTTGCGACGATTTTCTTAACCGTCGCTAAATACAGTCGTTAAAATGCACATTTTTTGTAGTGTTGATCAAGTATCAATCTCCGATAGGATCTGATAATAAGAGTGGCGAAGAGCGACGTGGTCGAGCTTGCCAAATATGTACATGTCAGAGATCTTCCCAAAAAGGTAAGGAATCAACCGACCATACTGACAAGACAGTGGCAGGTAGCTGGTTGCGAAAAGAGATCAAAGACTTCATGAGTCGTCCTAACATAGGTTTCAGATGGCGGAATGCCAGTGGATGACTTAACACAAGGCAATACTCATACATTAAATGCATGTGATGACTTTAGGCCCAAGAAAGGAGAAGCCCTAACTTTTGTAATTATAAATAGGGGCACATGCACCCATAATAAATGGTCTAATTTATTACTCAAGAACTTTTTTTCTTGCATTTACTATTAAGCTTTTATTTAAGAACAAACATTCCATTTGCTCTTCATTTATTACCCAAAGTTGTTATACTTATTAATCTCCTTAGGAATGTTGTTTTATTAGCCAAATAACTGGTCACATCATGTTATTCACTTTCATTATATTTTGATTATCAACAATTGACGATAGAAGAAAGGTATTTCACTGGATTTTTACTAGAAATTTTTTTGAGATTTCCCTTTGAATTTTCAAATCTTCAAACCTTTAATTTGTCGAAAAAACCCATTACCCGAAATGGAACCTACCGAAAGGCAAGTCTCCGATAATCCGAAGGGGTCTTCTTCCCAAAAAGGATCCCTAAAAAATATTGACAAGATCAAAACCTCGGAGGATGTCCGGGTGGCGATGGCGTTCCTCCACAGACGCCAAGAGGAGCTCAAGGAGAGCCGAGCGGGCCCCATCGTCCCGGAAAGGAGTAGCAAGCCCAAAACTCAAAGGCCTTGTTTGTTTATGATGTGGGAAACCACTTATAGAATTTCAAATCTCAATCCTTGTTTGTTTATCCGGATTTGGGTATATAGGATTTTAAATCCTCTAAAATTCTACTCTATAATATATTTATTTTACTTTTTTCCAAAGGGAAAATTGATTTTTTCGTCCTGTAAGTTCGACCTATTTTGATATTTGTCCTAGTAACTTTGGTTGTTTGATTTTCGTCCTATAACTTTGTAAAATTCAACTTTTTGGTCCTATGATCTGCTATCAAAGGTGGTCTTTCAGGTAAATCTGACATATATTTTTTTCCTTTTTTTAATTAAAATAAATACACAACTGGCAAAAAAACACTTAAATCCTAATTTGAAGCCCACAAAACACCTAAATCCCTAAATTCTTAAAGCCTGTAAAACATAAAACAATGTCTGTTGGAGAATTGACGGTGCAGTGAAGAAAATTGAAGTTCGTAGGTAATGCGACACTGTCTTAACAATTTTTTGTTTTCCTTATTCACCAAAATTTGGGCGCAAAGTTATTAGAAAAATCAATGGATTCTCTCAAAACCATTTTGCTTTTAATGACCTTTTCTGAGATTTTTTTCGTAGCAATTCAAATTCACACCGCGGCTTTTATGTTTTGCGCGCTTTAAGAATTCAGGGATTTAGGTGTTTTGCGGGCTTCAAATTAGGATTTAAGTGTTTTTTTTGCCAGATGTGTATTAATTTAATTAAAAAAAAGAAAAAAAATCAACGTCAAATTTACTTGAAAGACTATCTTTGATAGCAGGTCATAGGACCAAAAAGTTGAATTTTACAAAGTTATATGATGAAATTAAATAGCCAAAATTACTAGGACCAAGATCAAAATAGGTCGAACTTACAGGACAGAAAAAATCAATTTTCCCTTTTCCAAACACAAATTTTAATACACTATCAATCATCTGTCACATACTTTTTAATTATTATTATCTACACAACTCAACACTCTCTCCTCATTTTCTACTTTACATATTATCTCACCTACTTTACACACAATTTCCAATACATAATCAATCATTTATCGTATACTTTTTAAAATTCTACCCTATTAAATCCTACAAAATTTATACTCCCAAACATATACTACCTCCGTCCCAAAATTATTTACCCATTTGCTTTTAATATGAGTTTTTGATTGGGACGGAGGGAGTAGAGTTTAAAGTGATAAAGTGATTTTTGATTGAGGGTATTGTAATTCTATATATGTTATTGCTAAAACGGATGATTTTTTTGAGTAAAAGTAATGACATGAGATATAATTTTGAAATATCGTGACGGGTCATTTTTTAAAAGGGGTAAATAACTTTGGGACGGAGGGGGTACAAAATAAAAATACATCTTTTACTATATTTCAAATTGTCCTTATAGGATTTCAAATCCCCGCAAAACTAGAAACAAACAACCCGAAAGAGCAAGAGAAAAGTAAGGGAATAAGATCGCCCCAAAAGTTAAATCAGTGGGCTCTGCCATACCTACCGCTCGAGGGAGAGCAGGAGGCCACGCCACGATGAGGATCATAACACTAATTCTTGCTGCACGCCCCACCTGCAAGAGAACCTAAGACCTCGCCGAGGAGATCCTATCTTTGACCGTCTGGGAAACGATGTTCCCAGGACCTCTCGCCAATGCGAGTCAAATGCTAGATCTAGACCAATTAGACAGAACGAAGTCGATTCTTTGCAAGGAGAGAATCACATCCAAGGTCGCGCAATAAAGGGACTGAGGGTCTCCGTGCATGATTGGGTAGGTTCATAGGCACCCATCCAACCTCCACAACCAAATAAAGACCAAATGGCAATCATGATGCAGGAAATCAAAAGATAAGTTCGACAATCAAGGCGGGCGAGTAGCCCCCAACACTACTTTGCCCAACTCGCCCTTGGCGCCTGTCGTGCTGCTCACTCCTACCCAGCTGAAGTTCAATGTCGTCTCTGTCACCCCCTACAATGGTGAATCAAATCTTATGGTCCATATAAGCAATTACTTGATCTATATGGTCTCGATGGGGGTGACTGATGCCACCCAGTGTTGCCTGTTTCCCCACACTCTCGGCAACCAAGCTCATCGATGGTTCACCTCGCTCACACCGGGCTCGATCGAATCCTTTCATCAACTAGGCCAGCTCTTCCTCGGCCATTTCTCAACCATGGATGCTCGCGCAGCTCCAAAGCAAAGGTTGGTGAATGTCAGACAAGGCCAAGAAGAGTCTGACAGAGTGTATCTCGACTGAGTCGATAAGCTCATTCTCGAAAGGGAGACATTGGATGACGAGGCAAAGGTCTTGGGAGCTGTAGGTTCCAAGCTGTGGAAACTGATGAACACTCAGTACCTGTCACACCCTAATTTTCAAAAGACAAACTTTTTAATATTTAGTTAAAATAACTAACTTTAATGTGACACACATTTTACAACATTAACGTAAATTTTGAAAAGGCTATTAATGAAAAAAATAAACGCATTAATTTGTGGCAGCGAAATGTCAAAATTCATATTATTTATTTAGCATTAAAAAATGGCATTTAAGCGGTTGTCATCCATCCTCACCCCTCATTGCCCAACTCCTAAACCTGAAATTGTAAATGAACTGAGTGAGTATGCAAGCACACTCGGTGGGACCCAAATATTCAAACTAAATATTAAACATGAGTATCTAAAAGATTGTAAAACTATCAATTTAATATTTTAAATTTTTTTTAACGATTCAAAATTTGAAAAATAAAAAAATTATTAATTTGAGATTTAAAAAATAAAAATTACTATCATTTTGGTCTCGCTCATTTTAAAATCATGTTCGATATCTTATAATTCCTAATTATCCAATTATATTTTTATAAACTCAATTTCAATAAAGCAAAAGATATATTAATTCAAGCATTAGGAAAAACTCAAAAAAAAAAAGTAATAATAAAAAATAATAATATATTTTAATAAATTAGGATACAAACTAGTACTATAAAATATCAAATATGGTCTTAATATTTTTTAATCTTGAAGTAATAGCTTTTGTTTTTCAAATCCTACATTGATAGTTTTCTTGTCCTCGAAATTCTAAATCACTAAGAAAAATATGTAAATCTTAAATTGATATTTTTTCAAATTTAATTTCAAACACTGATTTTAAATCTTAAATTGATATTTTTTTCAAATTCAATTTCAAACACTGATAAAATAGAAAGAAAGAATACAATGAACATCAGAATGCATATGTTAATACGATCATTATAGCAAAAGGTGAAACCTCTCGCCTCCCGGGCCTTCACCCTTCGGCCCAATATGAATAATGGATGTGGTAAATCATGATGACTCAGTGACCCATTAGGTAGGAGGATCAATGTCTGGTGCCCACAAGGAGCTATCCCCCACATTAAAGGGATAAAATTTACACTGCTGCTGCCAAAACTCAATTCTACTTCCTTATAGCAATCTGTCACTCAGATATCAACTGAGCTACGGCCGGGCGGGATGTTAATACGACCATTACCATACGAATTGCCGCTTGAGCTGCCGCTTCGATATCTGTTACATTTCGTATTCAATCTTAATATTATTAAATTTTCTTACACGTGTCATTGATAAAATACTATGTACAGGCCTAAATGCCTATATACGTGTCCTAATACAATGTACACATTATTATATAAATCTCCTCAATTGTCTATTGTCTTATCACTCTTGCCGTAAGGGGCAACTTGATTATCCTGTTAAAAAGGGGGGGGGGGGGGTAAGATAATGATTATCATCATTCTGTATGATTTTTATTTATCAGATTATTTTAGAAATCGAATCTAGTTTTAATTTGCTACTTTCTAAAAGATACTACTACATATAATTTTTTTGAGGCACTCTTACGTAAGACCGTCTCACGATAAGATGGAGTGTAATTTGAGTATTGACATTTTAACAATTTGAGAGAAATGAATATTAATTGTACTAAGTTGTACTCCGTCTCATGCATGAGACCGTCTCATACGAATTTTTATCAATTTTTTTAATTTTTTTTTTAAAACATAAGTAATTTATTTTTTTATTTTAAAGGATGAATCCTTGAAATTTTAATAAATTTTGGAGGAACGAAAGTTCTTTCTTCTAAACATGCGTGAAATGGGTATTCATCATTTTCTGAAATTTTTATTCTCATACCAAACATGTATTTTGAATTTCATGTAAATAAGTTTTTTTCTTGCAACTAGATCAACTTTATTAAATGATCATAAATGATAGAGCGGAAATTTAGATAATATAATTTTGGTATTTACAAACTCTAGTGGAAGAGGCATAAATAGGGATAAAAAAAATTTACGTCTTATAACTTTGTAACTTTTTCAAAAACGTCCCAAAAAAGTTAATTTTTCCAATTACATCTCAAAATTCAGCTAATTGTACAATTTATGTCCCAATTTACGTCCCAAGCTTATGTGGACACACGTGGCATGCTGACTGGATAATTTGGCCAATAAAAAAAAGAAGAAATCGATAATTAATAACAAAATACACCTAAAAAAAAAAAAAAAAACTAATTAATAACAAAATATAAAATTAAAATTTAAAACACCTCTCAATTCAGAAAGAAACCCGCGCATTTTCTAGGGTTTCTCATTCGCATCAGCGTTCTAGGAGAAAAAAATTATATCTCAAATATAGACCAAAACATACTTGAACTGTTTCAGATTCTTAAAGTAAAGGGTGGTGGGTGTGCGCACGAAATGATTTTTTAGCATAGTAGATGTGCGAGGGAGTGTTCCCTCCCAAACTATGGTAAATTTTTCTCTTTTCACTAAAGTAGAGGCTGAATTTGTTTTTTTTTTAAAGGTAATAGATGTATTAGTGGAATACAAGGGGTACTCAACCCATACAAACAAGAGGTTACAAAGGTAGAGAAAGAGTTCGTAAGTAAAATTAAGAGAGAGCAAAAGGGAAACAATCCACTGGACTATTGAACCAATCATTTAGGGAGTAACAGAAAGTTGCAGGATATCTTCTTTTGATCCATTTCCATGTACGAATCTTTACTTTTTCTACTATGATAGCAGTTGATGGTTCTGAACCATTGAAGAATTGATCATTCCTCGCCCTCCAAATGCTCCAAAGAGTGCATTGCCAAATTAAATTAAGCAAGGTTTTTGCGACTTTCCCATGTCTGCAGTTGATGAAGTGAAAGAAGTGATCGCAAAATGGCATAACTGGCGTGAAGGGTTGCTCTAACCAGATTACGATATCGAGCCAGATTGAAGAAGAGAGGGGGCAAGAGAGGAATAAATGGTGAGCAGAATCCGGAGCCAGAAGGCAGAAAGAGCAGAGCAACTGAGCAGGATCGTTGATGATGTTGCGGGCAGCGAGGTTGTCTCTCGAGGGAAGACGATTTAGCAGAACTCTCCAAGTGAATGCGGATACCTTGCACGGAATTGTTTTGCACCAGATTAACTTGAAGATGGTGATGGTTTCAGCAGGTGTAGATAGGTCCTTTTGGAGAATGAAGTAGATAGAACTCGTCGAGAACATTCCAGATTTTGTAGAAGACCAGCCAAAAGAGTCCGGAGAAGAAGCTTTTGGAATGAATCTGCAAATATCCGACCAAAGATTGATAAAATCAAGGAAATCATCAGTAGAAAGATTTCTAAACTATTTAAAGGACCAAATCCAAATTTCCCCACTAAATCTACCCATATCATCTACCTTGAAGTTCTTTTGAGTAGATGAATAAAAAAGACGAGGATATTTATCACTCAAAACAGTGTTTTTGTTAACCCAAGGATCGAGCCAAAATCGGGCTCGATTGCCTTTCCCCAATGAATAGAAAATGTTTTAACAAAACAATTTTCCCTCTTTACTCCTAACTAAAGAACAAAAATCTCTCCACCAAAGTGAAGATTTGGAGACAGACGCCCTAGAAACCAGATTTGAACTCAACGACCCATATCTTGATTTGAGAATTCTAAACCACAAAGCATCTTCAGTGGTTAGCCATCTCCAAAACCATTTGCACATTAGTGAAATGTTAAAAGTTCTAATGTTTTTTACGCCTAGACCTCCCTCATCTTTTCTCTCACATATTTTATCCCATTTGACCCATGAATATTTTTTGCAATCCCTTTAACCCCCCCACCCAAATAAAAAATTGCGTTGAAGTTGGGTGATAGAATGGTTAACACTCATAGGGGCTTTAAAGAAAGATAAGTAGTAGAGTGGCATAGCAGTGAGCACCGAGTTGAGAAGGATAATTCTGCCCCCAATTGAGAGATTGATTCTCTCCCAGCCTGAAAGTTTTTTTCGAACTCTATCCAATAATGGTTTCTAAGATTCTTTTTTCCTATGGTTTGATCCGATAGGAAGCCCGAGGTAGGAGAAGGGCCATGTGCCCGTGTTGCAGCCGATGATATTTGCTAAAGATGTAAGTTCGCCCTGGGAAAGATGAATGCCATAAAGGGAGCTCTTCGAAAAGTTAACTTTTAGGCCCGAGGTAGCTTCAAAGAGGCGTAAAACTCCCTTGATGATTTGAGCATTGTTCGAAGAGGCTTTGCCAAGAATAACGGTGTTGTCTGCGAACTGAAGATGGCTAAATTTGACGTTGTCTGTACCAATCTCGACACTCTCGAAAAGATTTTTATCATCTGATTCTTGCATTAAGACACTGAAACCTTCGGCTGCTAAGAGAAAGAGAAGTGGGGAGAGAGGGTCCCCTTGTCTTAATCCTTTTTGGAGAGGGAAGACATCTGATGGGCTACCATTTACAAGGATGGACATGGCAGCTGAGTATAAGCATCCTTTTATCCATAACCTCCATTTGTGGCAAAAGTTCATTCCCTCCAAGGCTTCATCCAAATATTCCCAAATTACAGAATCAAAGGCTTTTTCAAAGTCAACCTTAAAGATGATGCTTTTCTTTTTTTCTCGAGACAGAAAATCAGACGCCTCGTTTAGAACTAGTATGCTATCGAGGATTTGTTTGTCGCCGACGAACGCACTTTGGTTGATCGAGATCACCTTTCCCACAACTTTTGATAATCTGTTGGATAGGACCTTTGCAAGAATTTTATACAGGCATCCTATGAGGGATATTGGTCGCAAATCATTGATAGACTGTGAATTGCCTTTCTTTGGTATAAGAGTAACGAAGCAAGGGTTGCCACCTTTCACTATTTTGCCAGTTTTATGAAAGTCTATCATGAATTTCATGATATCCGATTTCGAAATGGCCACATGCTTCTGATAAAATTGAACGTGAATCCATCAGGCCCAGGGCTCTTGTTGCCACCGCACTTCCAGACTGCATCCCGAACTTCGGCTTCAGTGAAAGGCTTGGTGAGCATGGTGTTGTCGTCGAGATCAAGCTTCCTTTTGAAGAGCTCTTTGATGTTTGGCCTGCTCGAATGATGTGAAGTGAAAAGGTTTTTGAAGTGGTTGAATATCTCTCTTTTTACAGTGTTGAAAACATCGGACCAAACATTATTGATGATGAGGCCTTCAATACTGTTTGATTTATTGCGATGGTTAATTCGCCGATGAAAGAAGGAGATATTTGCATCGCCTTCTTTGATCCATTGAGATCTGGATTTCTGGAAAGAGTAACTTTCTCTGATATTTTTCCAGTGGAGAGAGTTAGCCTTCATATCTCGGAAAGTCTTGATTTCAGAGTCGCTCAGATTTCTAGATTCTTGAAGTCTATCAAGCCTGTCAAGTTCTTTTTCTGCAGATTCGATTTTACTATCAAGGTCACCGTATTTTGATCGACTCCATTCTTTGACATCATCTTCAGAAGCTTTAGTTTTTCTTTGGCTATGAACCCATCTCTACCTTAGATGTGTAGCTGTTCCATTTATTCTCCACGAGAGATTTCAGGCTTGGAATTTTCAACCAGGCATTGAAGAACTTGAAGGGTTTGGGTCCCCAGTTTTGCAAGTTCGAATATAATAGGATGGGGCAGTGGTCTGAAATTCCTTTTGAGAGACCCATCAATTTACTTCCTTCCCAATTGGATAACCAAGAATCTGAGACAATGACTCGATCAATTCTGCTACATACTGAGTCATTTAGACGGGACCGTGTATTTTCTGCCTAGTAGTGGTAGATCGCAAAAACCAAAATCTTGTATGAACTCGACAAATATCTTCATGCTGGATGTTTCGATTGCATTGACATTGGCCCCTTTTCTATCAGAAAGAGTGCAGACTTCGTTAAAGTCTCCGACTAAACTCCAACAATCATAGTTACTGCAAAGAATTTTTCTGAGTAGGAAGCTCCAAAGGTCAGTTTTACCTCTATAATCACATGGGATGTAAATGTTGGCGATTACGCAGAGTTTACCTAATTCTAACCATTCACCTTCGATTCCAACAACTCCATCTTCGGACCAGGAGTTTAAAATTTTGAATTTTCTCAGTGCGCCAAGAGATCTCTATTCCCCTGAATTTCCTTGTGCGTTTCTAGCTCTCCATTGGATATCAGTGTTTCCCCAAATAGATGGACTCCACAGATTGTTGTGATTTGTTAGCTTTGTTTCCTGAATACACAGAATATCTGGATGAAATTTCAATACTAACTTCCTCAGCTCGGACTTTTTAATACTCCCACCCAAACCTCTTATGTTTTAGGATATAATCTTCATTAAGACACAGTTGCGGGGTTCTCCTTCATCTGGACATATTCCAATTCTCTGATCTTTTCCAAGATTTCATCCTCATTATCTTTGTGGATGATGCCTAAATCCTTCCCAAGATCCCAAATGTCCTTCGGCGACATGGCATTGTGGATGTTGAAACAAACCGTAGGCTCAATATCAGGGGTTTCAGAAGGTGTTTTGATTACCTTCTTTCCTTTTCTTTTTGCTGCTTGTTTGGGTGTATTGGAATTTCTTTTCATAAGTTGTTTTTCCGCTGAGCCTGGGAGATCTATGACAAAGTTTGACCATATTTCTTTTATCCTTTTGGCTTCCCTTCTTCGCTTCATTTTGTTCAGTCTCTTTCGGTGAGCTTTTCTGCAATTGTCAGGGTTTTGAGTAAAGTTGGGAGAAAGTGAGTCTCCCGAATCCTCTGCAGGATCAAGGTTTTGGATTGAGAGAGTTTTTAAAGGTGGGGGAGGGGTCGAATTATGGTGGAGAGAGGGGGATAGGGAAAAGCTGACACCGAGGGAAAGATTAGGGGAGGAGATCGGATGAGGTTCGAAAAATTTGAGACCGGAAGGGGAGTAATGTATAGAATTGCGGAGATTTGGGATGGAGGAAGAGGTAAGACGAAGGGGATTTATGCAGAGAGTGAGAGATTGAGGTTGAGGTTGGGGGAGGGGAGAAGTAGGACGGTTAAATGAGAAAGAGTGAGGGGAAAGACTATGACTATTAGGGGGAGAAGAATGTTATATTGAAGAAGAGGGCCTGAATGTGGAGTGATGATGGGATGTGTAAGATAATAGAGAAGGAGAAGAGGTGGGATTTGTGGGGGAGAGGGCTTTTTCAGTGGTATGAAATGGGTCGATGGGAATAATGGGCTGGTGATCCAATAGATCGAAATTGTTATGTGTAGGGAAAGGGTTTTCTTTGGGTGAGTTGATGACGCGTGTTTCAATAAAGTCGGCCTCGAGAATATCTATTTCGCCACCTGCATTGATTGGATTGTTATCGAGAACCGAATTCCCATTGGCCTAGAGAGACGCAACATTCCCATGAGAATTGGTATTTCTAGTGCGGTTGCAATTAATGGATACTTCTTTCGCCGATTTTTCATCTTCCGATAATCCAAAGTCGGATTTTGGCACGGCGGAGAGGTTTGATGATGAGTCGGAGTCCGATGAAGAGCTATCATCATTTGGATTATTGAAATTTGATTCCAAAATTCTGTCGCAAAGCTCTTTCCACTCCTGAAAATTTGCGATTTCTTCCTTGACTTACATCTCAAATTGGACTGATTTTGATCTGAAAATGACTTCTTTGTAAATCGGTGTGAATTTGGATGATCGAATTTTTACCCTTGCGATGTCGTGCCTTTTTCAACTGGATGTTAGTTGGTCAAGTTCAATTATTACTCCATCGGAACCTATAGCCCATTGAAAAAAGCTAATATTCCAGAGATGGAGAGGCACCCCAACAATATGTACCCAAGTTGTCCTGTTTGATATTCCATCGCATACTTCCCATGGATGCCAATCAAGAAACCATTCGTTGCACCATTCTATTTATTTTTCTTCGAGATTGATGATTTTTGATTGCGTTTCTTCGAAAATAAGTCATTGGTCGTCGTTCAGAGGGCTAATCTTTATGTTGGGGTAGCCTTTATCTCTAAACTCTTCTTCAACTTTTGGCCATTCTGAATAGGATTTAGATCTTCCAACTATTGCATTTTTGAGCCAGCTTCTATCCTCTTCTGACTCACTGTAGATAAGGTCGTAATCCCTTGCGGTGTTGTTTATTATTTCTACCATCTTAGGTGGATAGATTGGACCTGAAGGCAGTCTTTTTCTGACAGCATCTGCGAAACTAACTTCATTGATACAAAATGATGGCTTATGTATCACATGAGAGTTGTTTGGTCGGGGTTTGGATGATGGTGGGGTGAGTTTTGAGGGGTGGGTTTGTGGGGTTATTTTAGGATGGAGGGGTCTATTTTTTTGCGGTGCTCTCTCAAATCTGGGGATGTTTACACGAAGTTTAAAGCTTCCAATCCAGATTTTATCCAGTGACTTTTCCAAATCAAGTTTGTTGGAACAATCTAAAAATCGAGCGAAGGCAAATCGCTTACCGATTTTGCTTCTCTTGATTGGGATAAACACTTCTTCTATTTTTCCATATCTGCTTAGGACTTCTTTGATGTCCACTGCACTCCAATTATTCGGGAAGTTGGTTACGAAAAAGTTGCATGTGTTAGTGTTTCCATGGTGGTTTGTTGCAGGTTTGTTGTTGGTGTCGGATACGTACCTGTTCGATCTGTCAATTTGGGGCTTGGTATTCTTCCTGTCGATCTTCTCTGTTTCTGCCACTCTACTCCATATCAGGGTTTTGGGATATTTGCTCACGTTTACAGTCGTGGGTTTTGGGTAAAGGCCAGGGAAAGAAGGGAGGGGAATGTGTTTTCTCTCGCTCACCATCGCTCAGTTTGTTCAATTGGTTGTTAATTCATGTATATTATTAGAGGCTAAATTTGTTTATTGGTTTGTCTTTAATGTAAGCAGATACCTTGTTGTTTATTAATTGTTGGTATATTGTGTATTCTTAGTGGGTATTATTTGGGAGTTGGGCTTGTATTTAAGTATTATTGTTACTTTTGGATCGGTATTATTTATTTTATTCTAAAATGTGCCCTTTTTGTTTGTTTGTGCAGATCCCACAAGTAAATACATTACTGTTGTTTTGTATTTTGGGGGAAATTTTGAAAATATGCCATTCACTGAGTATGTTGGGGGGATACACTAATGTTTGACTGGGTCAAGGCTGATGAATTAAAAAAATTTGACTTAGATGATTTTAAGAAAGCAGGGTTAAATGGTGAGAGAAAATACTTTATAAGGATTGTAGATAAGGCCTTTAAGTTTTGTATTGATGATGAAGATCTTAGGGAATGGGCAAATAGGTTTGTTGGTTTTAGAAAAATTGATATATTTGTTGAAAATGTGATGCAAGTAGAGGTTGAATTTGAGAGGAGTGAGCAAGTACGAATTGATTATGACATCCTTGAGGATGAAGATCCAGACTTTATAATAGGAAATGAATTAATTGACGATGATGAGATATATAAGAGTACTCGTGATGTGGGTAGCAGATTTGTTAGACTAGACCTTCTTGATCAGTGGGATGAAAGGGGTAAACAAGCTTTAGTGGATGAAGATAGTGAGAGTGAGGGTGATCCTGACCTTCTTGATCAGTGGGATGAAGTTGATTTTGATGAGTACGGAATATCTGATGAAGATAATGATGATCCTAATTTTCCTGTATTTAACCCAAAAACTACCTTTAACCCAGAGTTCTATATTACTCAGATTTTTTCCTCTAAGCAAGAGTTTAGGAAGGCTGCCCAATCACATGCTATTAAGGTCAAGAGAAATATCCCTTTCCCAAAGAATGATACTAGGAGAATTTATGCTAAGTGTTTAGATGAAAATTGTGAGTGGAAGATTCATGCCTTGAAAATGAAAGATGAAATGCAATACCAGATTAGGAAATATGTGGACAAACACACATGTGCACATACTCAAAAGGTCAAAAACCTAACCTCCACTTAGTTAAGTGAGAAATTCATACAGAAATTTCACTCTGATAAAAATAGGGATGTGGTTGGGTTTATGCGTGATGCTTACCATGATACAAGATGCCATGTGAGTAGGCAACAAGCTTACAAAGCTAAGATAAAGGCTTTGTTAAAGATCCAAGGTGATCCTGACCTTCAATACTCCAAGTTGTGGTCATACATTGATGAACTTAGAAAAACTAATCCTGGCTCTACCATACTCTTAGGGACTGAACTAGACAATGGGGTAATAAGGTTCAGTAGGCTATATGTGTTTTTTGATGCCCTAAAAAAAGGGTAGTTGGCTGGGTGTAGACGCATTATAGGGGTTGATGGGTGTCATCTGAAAAGCAAACATGGGGGTATACTTCTGACTGTAGTTGGGGTAGATGGGAATAACAATTTGTTTCCAATTGCATATGCTGTAGTTGAGAAAGAAAATGGAGATAATTGGGAGTGGTTCCTTACCGTACTGAAAAAAGACCTGTCTCTTAAGGTTGATGAAACAACCTTTTTGTCTAATAAACAAAAGGGTTTGATTCAAGCATTTCAATATGTCTTCCTGGCTCATATCATAGGTTTTGTGTTAGGCATCTACATAATAACTTTAAGAGGGTTGGGTTTACAGGACAATTGTTAAAGAATGCTCTTTGGAAGGCTGCTTGTAGCACCACACAAGGTGAGTTCAACTTAAGGATGAGGGAGCTTAAGGATCTAAATTAGGCAGCTTGGGAATGGTTCCTTGATAAGCCTCCAACTCAGTGGTGCAAGGCTTTTTTTTTCTGAAAAAAGTAAATGTGACATGCTATTGAATAATGTGTGTGAGTCATTCAACTCTAACATTGGTGATGCAAGAGACAAATCCATTATTACTATGATGGAATGGATTAGGGAGCATTTGATGAAAAGATTACAGAAGAACAGGGATAGGGCTAGTGCTAAATGGAAGAGGAAATTGTGTCCTAGGATACATACCATTTTGGAGAGAAATATGGACAGGGTGGCTGATCATTTCGGTATTAAGTGCAGTCACACTCATTATCAAGTGTCTTCCTCTGAGAGTGGTAGGCAATACACAGTTGATTTGCAGAAACGTGAATGCTCTTGCAGATCCTGAAAGTTAACTGGCATACCATGTACACATGGAATCTGTGGAATTATTAGTCAAGGCCAAGACCCTGTGGATTTTGTAGATGAGGCATATAGTGTTGAGAAATATCTAAAGGCGTATGAGAATCCTATCATGGGCATCAACTATGAGGCATTATGGGGTGAGACCATGTATATCCCCCCATTGCCCCCCAATTTTGGTGCAAGGTCTAAAAGAGGAAGAAAAATAACAAAAAGGAGGCTCGAGCCTGATGAAAAAGCTAAAAAGAACGGCAACAAGCCTAAGAGAATGAGAAGACAACAAACCACTGTCACATGTAGTAAATGTAAAATAAAGGGTCATAATGCAGCTGGATGTCAAAGAAAAGGGGTAAACACTATATATTGCTTATCTTTAATTTGTTGATATATACATAACATTACTGATGGGTTGTTTCTGTGTAGATGAAAAACTTGTCTACATCAAAAGCTACAGCTGCAAAGAAGGGCATTTGTGCAAGTTTGCCAATTGAGCGAGAAGTCCCAGCATCAAACAACGATGAGAGCATTACCGAGGTAAATATTTTGTTAATTAGCTGAGTAATTGTCTAATTGATTTTTATGTGACTAATTCATTTTTTATTTTTAAATTATAGATTGCACCACCAATGTTTGTGAATGCACATCTTATTGATGAGTCTGAGATTACAGATCTCACTGTCAATGAAGAATGGTATAAACCACCTCCAACCCCTCATATGCAAGGTCCTTCCATGTACCAACAAATGGGTCAAAGTCATCTTCAACCAAGGGTTCAAATTAGAGCACCCCCACCTTCTAGGAATGGGTCAAAGTTCATGGACTTATCCTCCCAAGGTAGTACTGCAAACAAGAAAAACAAGAAAAAAACCAATTGAAAGCAAGGCAGACTTGTTTTCTAAGAAGTATCTTTTCTTGGTTTAGGTGTTTTTGTGGATGAATGTAACAATCACTCAGTGAGTGGAATTGTGGTTATTATCTTTTTGTGGTTTAGGTGTTTTCTGGATGAATGTATCAATCACTCAGTGAGTGGAATTGTGGATGTTTTATGTTTTATGTTTGCATTTTGAATAGTCATGAATTATGGTTGTTTTTGGGATATTGATGAATTATGAAGATTGATTTATAATTCATAATGAATACCTGTTTTTACCTATTAAAGGCTATGTAGATAATGATGATTTTTATTAAGTTTACACTTCTTTGTGAAGACTCTGTTTTTACATAATGACGACTTTATTTGTAAAACCCCTTTTTATGCACCTTTGTTTTATCATTTTGTTCATATGTTACTTTGTGCGTTCATTTTTAGCAATTACATACCAAACAAGATTAAATAAACTTACTAGATTAGTAAATACACTTCAATTAAACTGAAATAATAGTTCATTAACATTCATATTAAATACACTTCACTAATATTAGCAAATATGTACTCACATTAACAAAAAGTGTACACATTTGCATGATTAAAAACATATATAAAATATTAAAATTCAACCTAACATCAACCTATCATCTTCATCTACTTCCCTTCATCCAAACCAAGAAGTTGATACACCATATTCATGAAGCCAAAAAAGACTGCAAACATAATAGAGACTTTCATAATGAGCTTAAAATTACAGCTGAAGTTGATGCAATATTTTCTATTCTCTTCCTTCATCTTCATTATTTGACAAATCAGAATTTTATTTTCCTCCTTCAATCTCACTCTCCAACACTCGAGTCATTTCATTCAACTTTTCTGCAATCATCTCCATATTTCGTGTCTCCTCTCTCTATTCATTTACTCTTTTCAATAATTCGGGTATAATTTGTTTCGCCCGATCGCACAATGGTGGGTCAATCCAACGAAAGAAGTTACAATATCCATCATTCTAAACCACAAGCAATCGAGAAAAAATAAATTAGAACAACCAACAAATTGCAATGAGAGATTATTTCAGAAGAATGAAACATTAATTCGTACCGGGTATTTTTCGCATCCAAAGAAACGACGCCCAACATTCCCATCCTTCCAAGAGGTGGCAATGGCAGCTCCCCTCTGACAATAACATCTAGCTTGTCCAATTTGCGACATCTTTCATAAATTTTGCAGAAGAAAGAAAATAGGGTTCTATCAATGGGGAAGAATTCTGAGACCTTTCTTCTTCTTGGGAAAAATTTGGATGGGAAGGAGAAACCCTAGAATATGCGAGCGATTTCCTTCAGATTCTGAGAGTGAGAGATGTTTTATTTCTTTTAGATTTATTTTTGTTATTAATTAGTTTTTTTTTTAGGTGTATTTTGTTATTAATTAGCGATTTCTTTTTTTTTATTGGCCAAATTATCCAGTCAGCATGCCACGTGTGTCCACATAAGCTTGGGACGTAAATTGTACAATTAGCCGAATTTTGGGATGTAATAGGAAAAGTTAACTTTTTTGGGACGTTTTTGAAAAAGTTACAAAGTTATGGGACGAAAAAATTTATCCCGCATAAATACTTATTTTTTAAATTGTTCTTTCGCAATTTTAGCTTATAAGAAGTGTTTTTAGTTGTGAGTAGAGTTTGTAAACACCCCATTAATCTTTTAATATTTGTTTCAGCAAACCCCCAATTTTGTCAACACCCCATTGATCTCATTAAAAAAGTTCATTTTTGTCAATACTTTTAATATCATTATTTTCTAGCCAAGAGAATATTTCTTTGAGTGGGTAACTTTTCACTCCAAAATAGGACACCTTAGTACTAATAGGTGCAAGATTTTTTTTTTAATTACTATGAGGTCCAAAATCATGTTTAAAAAGACAAGAATACCCTTACTTTCCCCCACTCTCCTATTTTTAAATTGTCTCTTTTTTTATGTCACATTTCCTATTTTCAATTCTTGTCTTTTTTTATGTCACATTTCCTATTTTCAATTCTTGTCTTTTTTTATGTCACATCTCCTATTTTCAATTCTTATCTTCCCCTTAAAGGAGTAGATGAAATTAGAAATATGCATATGTGCATCTTGTTTCATCTACAAATTAAAATTTTCATATCCAAATTGACAAAAATATCAAATATTTACATTTACATATCTAAAATTCAAAATATTTACATACATAAGTCTTTCAAAAAATGCATAAAAATTAAAAATTACATATTTAAATCCAAAATATTACATATCATCTTTTAAGTTAAAAAATGTACATATCTTCGACATGTACAAATTCACGAATACATGAATATATGTAAAAAAAAAACATACATGCATAAGTTCACCCATTGATGAATCTATGCATTTTCAGTTTCAGATCCTCTAAATTAGGAGAAAATCACCAACCTAGATCCTCTATTTCCAAACCCATTGTCTTCTACCTTCATCATCAATCATCCATCTTGCAGAAAACCCAGAGACACCAAACTCACCGGAAATTGCAGAAAACATTAACTCTTAAAAAAATAGAAACCCAGATTTCCAACAACACAAAACCAGATCTTCCTCCATCCATCCTCTTGTAGAAAACACAAATCTGAACCCAAAATTTTTTTTTTGAAAAAAAACTAAAATTCATAGGCAAACCCAACAAATCTACTAGATCGTAACAACGGAAAATATCACAAACCTCGTTGCACACTATACGTTCCATTCATTTCTTTACCTCAAATGTTAATATCCTATCTGTTAACTAATTTGTCAAACACCATCCAGGCAAAAAACGACATCGCGTGCATTTCTCGTCACTGAACAAAAGTATTCATAGGCAAACCATCATCCTCATCGTAGCCTCAGGCCTCATCGTAGCCTCAGAGAACGTTTGCTTAGTCTTCGTCTCCACTGCCGACCCAAAAAATTTCCAAATCTATAACAAAAATGTATTAATGACCATGAAATCGAAACGAATGAAGGAAAATCTAGAAAATCAGAGTTACCTTGCAGTTGTAGAGCCGCCGCCATCGCTATTCTGGACCAATTCTCCGTCATCGTGATTTCGGACATGTTCGTCGCGGCCTTCGTCTCGTTTGCGACACAGGCAATAAACCATCGCCTCCAATGCCGCAGTATCTGACTACTCCTCCGTCTGCACGCAACGCCTGTGTTGGAGTGTGGTGGTGGTGCCGTCTGCAAGTTGGGTGATAGGCCGCTGGACGTCGCCGTGTGTTGGAGAGAGAGAGTGAAATAAGAGAAATGATTAATAGTGAGTGGACGGCTGATGATATTAGGGTTGGGGGCATTATGAAGTTTTTAACATCCATTTTGGACCTCTAAGTAATTAAAAAAGCAAGTTGGACCTCAAAATTTTTTAGTGAGCTTTCTTGGACCTCTAAGTCTTTAATTCTATTTCTTTTTACCAATTATACCCTTATCTCTCTTTTATTAAAAACATTGGGATTTTTTTTTCTCTCTCTCACTTTTTTATATTTTTCTTGGCCGCTACTACCTATACTTTTACAATCCTAGATCAAATTAAATTATTTCCTCCACGTTTCACTCGTCACTCACGCACGTTTATTCTGCCACCACTTGATCAAATAATCTGCCATCACTTGGTTATTATCGATTATGCCTCATGTCAATATTATTGAAGGTATTGCTCTTTCTATTAATTTTATTCAATAACTATGTGTTTCTTTTTCCTTTGGTTTTAATAATTAGAATTTAATGCTTCTCTCTCACGTCAAGCTTCAAGAAAGTTTTGTTCATTATTAGTTTTGTTCCCATTAGTTTTGTTCAATTATTGTGTTCGTCTTGATCATCCAGTTTCAATAATTGGAATTTAATACTTCTACCTCATTCTTTTTGAAAAAAAAAACAGTTTAAGGGTTTATAATATAAGATGATACAAGCTTAAAAATATTATTATAAATCAATAATGGTGGCACGGGGATGTATTAATGTTGGTACGAGGCTGAACATATGGTGTTCCGGGCAAAATATATGGCAGTAAATCTAAAATAATTATGGTACGGGCTTAATATATGATGTTGCGAGCTTAATATACGACAGTACGGGTTGAAATAATTGTGGTACAGGACTCATTAAAAGATGGTACGACTAAAATAATTATGGTATGGGCTTAATATATGGTGGTACGGGGCTATTTAAAAGGTAATTCTGCTAAATTAATTGTGATACGGACTTAATATATGATGGTACGAGCTGAATATATGGTGGTACGGCTAAAATAATTTTGGTACGGACTTAAACGGACTTAGTATATGGTGGTATGGGGTTATTTAAAAGGTGGTATGGGCTAAAAAATGGTGGTACAAACTAAAATAATTGTGGTACAAACTTAATATATGGTGGTACGAAGATAATTAAAATGTAGTACGGGTTGAATATATATCGGCACGAGTTAAAATAATTGTGGTACGAACTTAATATATGGTGGTACAAGTTAAAACAATTGTGGTATGGACTGAATATATGGTGGTATGCAGGGATGGATCCAGAAAATTTTCATGAAGGGAGCACAAAATAATATAAATATTAAATACATGAAAGATTCCATGAATCAAATTTATAGGGATAAATTTCGACAATAATATTTTGGGCATAAATATATTAGTTCGTCATCGTTATTGAGGATTGAAATTTGAACAGCGGGGTGGGGACGTGCAGCGGGAGTCTGGACACTGGACATAGGTGAACTAAGTTTTAAATTATAATTTTGTAAAATTTCCTGTGAAACTTGTTCTTAATATGCAAAATACTATTACATTTATAAATGATACCATTACTCTTGTAAATTAATACCAATAATATTCAATATTATGGTATTGGTTCATAAATATATTATTATCAATTAATAAATGTTGTGGTATTCGTGTTTATAAGTGTAATTTTATAAATTTAAGTACAAGAGACTTGCTCTTATAATTTATATCCTATAATTAATACTATATATATATATATATATATATATATAATATAATACTAGGTGTTAAGGGGTAAAGTGGGCCGGTTGGGCCCAAGATACTGGACTAGTGGTTGGTGGTTAATTTCAAACCATGCATCCAAATTTTAATTTATATATACTAATAATAAAAAAAAAAAATTATAACTTGCATATAATTAAACAATAGTACTAAATAAAATAAAGTTTTGGGGGCACATGCCCGCTCTACAAATAATGTATATTCATCTTTGGTGGTACGGGCTAAAACAATTGTGGTAGAAACATAAAAAATTGTGGCCCAAAGCTAAAATAATTATTGGTACAAGCTTAATATATGATGGTACGGGTTGAAACAATGATAGTACGAGGTGGTACTTGTTAAAATAATTGTGGTACAAGTTTAATATATAGTGGTACGGAATGAGACAATGATAATATATACTTAAACAAATGTGGTATGAGCTGAATATATATAATAATACGAGACTAATTTAAAAGTGTTACATAATGAAAAGTCATATGGAGTATCTATTTGTTCTTTTACATGGTTAAACATGCACACTTAAATAAACTACAACAATAAAAATAACAACTCTTTTATAGATATTCCTTTCTGCATAATCCTCTTATAAAACATTAATTTAATTTCGACAACATTTTTATTGAATTTAGCGCTAATCGAGCAGATTTGAAAGACCATCTTATATACATGACATTAGAGATCATGGCAAGAAAAATTGCCAAAAGATTATTAATAATTAACATAATCTAGTAATTGCCTCAAACTTCACCAAGCTGGAAAGAAAGATACACACATTTAGAAAAGGGTATTCTGGAAAAAAAAAAAAAAAAAAAAAAAAGAAACAAGAAAAAAAAAAAGCAGTATGGCAATTCTCAATTTCTAAATTTTAAAACCTGAAAAACAGAATTGCAAACAACTAGAGTGATACACATAGGGTAAAACGAAATTTCAAAAATCTACTCCCAAATATACGTCTAATACACAAAAATGAAATTGCAAAATCTCATTGTCTAATTAATTCATCAGGTCATGATAACATCATCATGAAGAACATCACTTGGGGGTGTAGGACATTTTCTTTTATTGTGTCCAGTTTCTCGACATGCGCTATAGTGTCTTGTTTTTTTACGTCCAACTGATGATTTACCAACATTTTCATTTGTGGGACTTCCAATGATGTTTGTACAAGTTACTCTCTTATGTCTTGGTTACTTGCTGTCGCGAGTCTTTTTTTTTATGGAGGATATTATGTGGCTAATTTGATAACAACTCACAAACAAAATAAATATGCGTAAATAACAGGAAATTGTTGACCCAGTTCGTCAGTAAATGACTACTCTGGGGGCATTCCAAGTCAGGGATGTCATCATATGCGGTTGGTGTATACAGTACATGACAATACTTCTCATGCATATACGGATTTGAGAAATATATGTGAGTTTTTCGGGAATTTTTTCTGAATCTAACCACTCTGGGAAATTTTTTTGTGAACCCGTCTCTTGTTCTTTTTTCTTCTATTTATAGTACTTTGACAAGCATGAGCTGGTTTGGTAAGCATGAGCTGGAGACTTCGTGTCTTGCAAGAACTCATGTAATGCTGCCACGTTTTCAACTTCGTCTTCCTGGTTGACCTTTGCATTTATTTGTTTATAAGGCACTCTTTTGGTCGTCCAAATCAATCTTTTACTCGACTGGTTGTCCTGTTCGCCCTTTTGACCATATCAATTTTATACCGGAATTCCGTCCTCATCGAACATATCTGAGCCTTTCAGATTATCTGAGCCTTCAGGTTATCTGAGCCTTCAGGTTATCTGAGCCCTTCAGATTATCTGAGCCCTTCAGATTATCTGAGCCTTCAGGTTATCTGAGCCTTCAGGTTCTCTAAGCCTTCAAGTTACTCAAACTTCTTGAGTTCAAACTCTTCCGAGTTCGAACATCCCGACCCTCGGTCACTTGACTCAAAGCATCGATTTCTTTTTTGCCTAATCTGATCAGCTCGACGAATCAGATCAACATCTCTTCAGGATCATCTCAAGATAGCACCAGGTCATCATGCCCGATTTGGCGAGTTGGCGAACATACTCGCTTGTTCGGCGAGTGGCGAGCCGCCGAACAAACTTGCTTGTTCGGCGAGTGGCGAGCTAGCGAGCAAATATGTTTGGTCGGCAAGCAGCGAGCACATTTGTCCATCGAGCATGATTATTTTAACAGTTGATTAATACACATGTCCCTCCAACGTGTTCGATTAAATTGAGTAATTGTATCGAACACAACAATACCCCCCAGCCGGGTCGCTTTGTATTCATCATGGGGGCCCAGCTGTTGGATATATTGAGTGGGCCCTCGTGAGTGTCGTTTCATCTTCTGTGCCGAATTTTCAAAAAAATTTAAACCCGGTATCTATAAATACCTATTTTGCCGCCTCAGTGCCTTTTTTTTCTTTTCATCTTCTTCTCTTTCTCTTCAGCTTCCTTCCCGTCTGAAATTTCCGGCAAGGGTTCTCTTATTTCGGCGAAGGATTTCATTCAGGTAATTATTTCATACCCTCTTTAATTCCAATTATGGCTTCTCTTTCAAGTTCTTCTGCTTCAATAGAATCGAACCACCATAGTTCCTCCTCCCCCTCTTTCTGTACAATCTCCCGTAGCGACGCTAATGCGTCGGAGATGAATGCCTCGGGTTCAAGATCTCGTTGGCAAGTTCGGCAGCAATTTGCCGTTCTTTCATCGGATTCCGATGATGCCCTAAATGAATTAGATAGGGATTTATCCCGTACTGATTTTTTGGATGATTCGGTGACGATTTTTCGTCCCAACCCCAAACTAGGTCTAGGGTTGTATATATTCACAATGTAAATAGGGATGATGATTATACGAGGGGGGAGATTTTGGTGGCTGAGAATGTTATTGAGTCGGACAGAGGATTCGACGGCGAGCAGAACACGGAGCTCGACATCCCTGTTGGTCTTCCCCATAGCCCAACATATGCCGAGTACAGCGCTCGTTATGATTTTGATTGGCCTGAACAACCTCATAGGACCAGGGTTGAGAATGAATACCCGACGAGCAAAATTGAGAGCGTAATTGATGTTGATATGCTCGGCTAATTGTATAGGAATTATGATACCCATAAGATGTGTTTTTTCTGGCGCTGTCCCGATGAGCGAAAGCGAATCAGCCTCCCCGAGGGTTGTGTTCTTTGTGAATTTAGACCGCGATGGAAGCGGGTCTTGATTCCCACTTCATCCGCTATTACTACTTTGCTCGTAGAATGGAACATCACCATTACACACTAAAAGCCGAATGGGTGGCACATGATTATGAGCTTCTTAACTTTGTTCGCAAAAAGAAGCCCGTGTATTATCCTACAGCCAGAACTCTCACGACTAGTGCATTTGACTCGTCCCAAGGGCGAACATGGATGGTTGTTCATGCAGGCAAATGCCAAATGCAAGGTCATTGAGGATGTGCCGAACAAGATTACTGATTGGAAAGAGAAGTTCTGGTTCGTCGGGGGCGATTGGAAAAGCCCGGCTTCTGGATATGAACCAGATGCTCGCTTAGATATCCCTACGGATTTTGGGATTTGCCAAAGTAAGTATTTTTATGTTTTTTGCTCTTCACCTTGAACTGATTTTAACTTATTCTCAATTTTAGGAATTCAAGCTGCAACGGACAAAGAGACCAACGACGGTTATTTCAGCAGCATCTGGCAAATCGATCTCGAGCCCTACTCGGAACGGTCAGTGAAGACGTTGAATACTACCGATCAAAGGAAGAAGGGAGGATTGTACGTGGCCCCTCACCATCTTGTTGCCGTCAATCCTGCTGGTAAGAATTGTTTTTTGTATTTGCAAATGCGTTGTACCCTTTGTTCGCGGTTTTCTCTTTCTTTTTAAATATGTTCTTTTGTCTACAGCCTTTCCTGCCGTCACTGTTGCTGTAAGCACCTCCGAGCATACTGAAATGGCTCGAACTAAAAGACCTCAAGAGCTTGCACGAATCCAAGCTGAGAGAGATGCCCAGCGAGCAAGTAGGGGGGAGGCGAGCAGAGTGAGAAAAGTGAGCCGACCAGCCGCCAGCGCTGGACCCGAGAGTCGAAGCCGGCCAAGAGGACAACTCGTTCGGTCGAGCAGGGGGCGAGCGATCAAGCTCCCTCGCCAAAGAGATCAAGGAGGGCACCTGACGAGCAGGATCCGATAGCTCAGACGAGCATCGATGTCATTGAGGAGATCCCCACTACTGAAGCGATCAGAATGGCCGCCTCCGTGGTCGGTCCAATCGCCCAAATCCTTGAGATGGAGGTCGGTACATCTTCTCCACCTCCTGCAGGACCCCGAACTTGGACCCCTATGAACCCTCAGCTCCGGTCTCCCGAGGATAAATCATTTTTGGGATGGGACCCTGCTCGGGCGAACAGGTACGTTTGCTCGCCTATTGGAGAATTTCTTTTTTCATCAATTTTGGTCGCTTTATCACGTTTGTTTGCTCGTGTGAACATGCAAAGTTGAGCATATTAGGCCCTTTGATGCGAAATTGAAAGATTATTACTTTGCTTCTCAAGTGTTCGCAATGTTCCGGTCTTCCCGAGCATGTTCGTATAAGCGTCGCGAGACCCCATCCGAGCATGGACTACTGAGCTCGAAGAGGCCACTAAAGGTCCAACCCCTTTGGAAACCATGCGACTTGGCCTAGTGCACCATGGTCAATCTTTGGTCCTTCTTGAGAAAGCTTACGCCGAGTCCGCCAATCTTCATGCCAACTACTTGGCTCTTATCAGAAACTTTGAAGAGAAGGTGAACGAGCTGAACAAAACTCAAGATGAAGTGAAGTTGGCTCAGGGACAAGTATCCTCAAATTTCAAGGAGGCTCGCAAAAGCTCAAGAGGATGCTCGTCAAGCTCGGGAAGATGCTTCGCCAAAGTAGGGAAGAGCTAAGCCTTGCTCGGGAGGAGGTGATCGGCATTAGGAGAGTTCAAGATGAGATGAATGTTGAGCTCAGAAACTCGAATCGCATTAAGACCGTGGAATGCGAAAAGAGTTTGCTCGCCCAATAGCTCCTCACTGCTGAAGAGACCAACACTCGTTTGGGTCTTGAAAATTTAAAATTGCTCACTGAGGAGTATGTTGATTCCATGTCGAATTTCTCTTATATACACGCCTTTGCCGATGCCATCCGTTCTGCTAGACACACGCTCGCTTCCGAACAGATTGCCCCGCTCGTATCCCATTTTGAGAAGTACCTGATCGACAACCCCCCGGATCGCAATCTTCCAATATCTGATTTGAGTGATCTGTGCGATTTCTCCAATCTCCCTGATGGGATCGAGATTGATGATCCTATTTTGGATGAGGAAGATGGTTCGGATGCGGACATTGATGATGTTGTCGATCAAACTCACCGAGCTGAGCACGGGTTCGATCAGGTGTAGAACGAACAAAGGGTGCCTCCCGAAGTCGAGCAGAATGTGCTTCCTGATGAGCAAACCAGGCACGATGATGCTGGAGGAGTTGCTCCTGAAGGGGCCGAGCAGTCGAGGCAGGATTTGCTCGATACATCGCTTCCGCCTACCCCCAATAATGAATTTGTTCCTTAATTTTGCTTTTTATTTTGCTGAACAATTTCTTCTGAACTATTGTGTAATTTTTGTCTTCTTCTTTCTTGTTCGAACAATTTTGCTATTGAATGGCTAAATTTGCTTGTTGAACAATTTCCTCTAACCTGATCGTCGAGGATGAATTTTGTTGCTGATGAACGACTGATGTTTGTGTTTCTTGATGTTTGTTTTACTTTCTAGTTTATGCTTCTTTTCTTCTGAATGAATTCGAACATGATCTGTGTCTATGTTCCACCCTGACTTCTTTGGTTTTTGATTGTCTTATTGAGGTGCAATCAGGTTGATCGTCTTATTTAGCTGCGACCAGATAGGTTAACTTATATGCAACCCCCCCTTTCTTGTTTCGTGATCGTCTTATTTAGGCGCGATCACTATTCGTACTCGGGTCGTCTTATTTAGCTGCGACCCCGTACTCATCACTCGCTTTGCTGTGGGTATCTGTAAGTACGAGTCGTCTTATTTAGTTGCGACTGTGTATCCATCACTCGCTTTGCTGCGGGTATCTGAGTACGAACTGTTTCGTCAGGTGAACATAAACTTCAGCTCGTTCGTCTTTGTTCGGGTCGTCTGGCTTAGGTGCGACCTCTGATAGGCTTCAACTAGAAAAACTTAACAAATAAAAATGTTCTGCAACACATTGTATTCTATTACAACTTTTACATTTGAAGAATACTGCTTCTAATACAGATATCTTACATTTGAAGAAAACTGCTTCTATTATAGATATCTATATATATGAGACTATGGTTTTGAATTTAAACCTTGTCTTGAAATAGACATGAGCTGACCTCATCTCGTCCGCGGAATTGATGTTGACAAGCATGAGGCGGATCTGCCTGTCTACTCTTCTTCAAGTAATATGCTCAAGCAGCAGCAGCATAAGCGTTTGTCCCTCCTGGACAAGTTGTGATTATGCGGGCCGCCTCGGACATGAGCATGTGTCGAGCACACCTGCTCGCCTATATCAGGCGCGGGCAAAAACCTCTGCTCGCACCTTTTTATCCCCTTCTTTAGATGCCTGAGCATCAGCATCCGCACGTTGTTTTGTGCGGATGCTACGACATCCCACCCCCACGGAGGAGATTTTAGGGATGCGTAGGGGACTAGTGATTTACTACTGCATAAGCAGTAAGCAACGTGGAGTGACAACCATGACTCTGCCGAGCATCTTGAGTCCGTAACGAGCACCAACCTTTGCTCGGAGTGTCGTACGGGGTATAAAGCTCGTACTAGAGCAAGCGCCAAGACAGATGATCGATTCAGCAGAATGATAGCTGAGTCGAGTGCTGGATACTTTGTCCGGAGGCATACCAAACCAACTTTCTCTCAATAACTGGATTTTCTTCTACTATGTTTGGTTTCTTTTTTCTGTGTTTTTCTCCCACCTTCTTCAGCCACCAATACGCCTATTTATACCACTATCCCAAATAGGTGCTGGCATAGCAAGTTGGTGTTGGCCTTCTTGCTTTAAATCCTCACTTTGACATCTGTCCTTGTTCTTGCCAGATCTTATTCAAGGATTGACACGTACCTTTTCTGGTTGCCACTTCTCATCTTGTTTTGACACGTATCTTCTATCTTTTGATAGTGCTGGCCATAATTTCTTTTAGAAAATTTAGAAATTTATGTCGAACATAGTGTGTTCCTCCTTCATGATTGTCCTGCTCGTCTTAGTCGAATGGCTAATTATGCTCGGCCAGTTATGCTCGTCATTACTGATAATATTTTTTCAGATTTGGCGCATTCCATGAATAGGACAATGGGACTCCATCCAGGTCTTCCAAATCATAAGCCCCGTTTAACAAACGTTCTGTAACTCTGAATGGACCTTCCCATGCCGAACGAACACACCACTTAGCACCCCCGTTGCTCGTCTTAGAACCAGCTCACCCACGTTGAACCTTCGTGTTCGGACTTTGGAGTTGTAGAACTTTTCTGATCTTTTTTTATACATGGCGTTCTTGAAATCAGCCTCCATCATTCTTTCTTCCAACAGGTCTGCACTTAGGGCGAGTGCCTGGTCGTTGATGTGCTCTCCAAAAGTCATTGTCCGATGGCTCAAAATCTTTATTTCTGCGGGTATAACAGCTTCCGCACCAAATGCCAAGGTAAAAGGGGTTTTCGCAGTTGATGTTCTGAAAGTAGTTCGGTAGGCCCATAATATTTCGGGCAACTCTTCAGCCCATCCCCCCCTTGGAATTATCAAGTCTAGCCTTAAGGGTATGCTTGATAATTTTATTGACAGCTTCTACTTGTCCGTTTGATTGGGGGTAATACGGAGTAGAGTAATGCTTTTTTATGCCCCAGCGAGCACAATTTTGTCGGAATTCACTTCCATCGAACTGTTTGCCATTATTTGTTACCAAAGATTGGGGAAGCCCAAAACGAAAAATGATATTTTTCCAAACAAAGTTCCACATTCTTTGTTCGGTGGCTTTAACAATAGCTTCTGCTTCCGCCAATTTAGTTTAGTAATCAACGGCAACCACGACATATTTTACTCCCGATGTGCCAGTAGGAAATGGGCCAATCAAATCGATTCCCCATTTAGCAAATGGCCACGGGCTGTAAACCGACACTAGTTCTTCAGGTGGGCTATGGATAAGTGGGGCATGTACCTGACACTTATGACATCTTGGCGCATACACGCCGGAATCTTTCTTGAGAGTAGGCCAATAGTAACCTTGTCTGATAACTTTATGTGCCAGGACAAGCCCACCTGTATGGTTTCCGCATACTCCATCATGAATCTGTTCCAGAATCACATGACCCTCTTCAGGAGTAATACATTTCAATAATGGAAGTGAGAAACTTCTTTTGTATAAATGCCCTTCTAGGATAGTATAACGAGCAGCTTGTAATCTGAGGCGAGTAGCTTGTGCTTTATTTTCTGGGAGAAGTCCTTTTTGTAAGTAACTTAAAATTGGAGTCATCCAGGTTTCTTGCTCGCCTGTCACATGGGCGACCATAACTCTGGGAATTGATGGCGAACAAGTTGTGACAACCACAATGTCCGTCGTGCTCGTCACTCCTTCTGCCGTTGCAAATCGTGCCAAGGCATCAGCTAACGAATTATCCAATCGTGGTAATTGTGCTATGTAAACTTGTTCGAATTGTTCAAGCAACTCCTTTGCTAGTTGCTGATATTGTGCCATTTGTTCGCCTCGGGCCTCATACTCGCCTAATACTTGGTATACGATTATTTGAGAATCGCTATAAATCATCAGCCTCTGAATTCCCATTGTCATAGCCATGTGTAACCCAGCGATCAAAGCTTCGTACTCGGCTTCATTATTTGTGGCTGGGAAATCAAAACGGATAGCTGTCGTGAAAGTTTGTCGAGTTGGGCTGATGAGAACCACGCCTGCTCCGGCTCTTGAACTTGTTGATGAGCCGTCAACATACATGTGTCATGGTTGGTCGACACTTCTTTTGGGTATTTGCAGATATGTCAGTTCAACCATGAAATCGGCCATAGCCTGGCCCTTCATTGCTGTTCGTGGGGTGAATGTAATGCCAAATTGGCCTAACTCCACCGCCCATTTGAGTAATCTTCCCGCAGTGTCTGGTCGGTGGAGAACTTGTCGCAATGGGAATGTGGTCAACACCTCGACTGAGTGATCGAAAAAGTATGGTCGTAGTTTTCGGACACTCATTACGAGAGCATAGGCGAGTTTTTCCAGTGGAGGGTACCGGAGCTCGACTTCTTTGAGTACTTGGCTTACATAGTAAATGGGCAAGTGTGTCGTCCCCTCTGCCCGAACGAGCACAACGCTAATTGCATGCTCGGATGCAGCAAGATACAGATAAAGTTGTTCGCCTGGAACAGGCTTAGACAATGTTTGAGTATCTGCAAGGTATTGCTTTAATGACTCGAATGCGTTTTGGCAATACTCTGTCCATTGTAATTTCCCTTTCTTTAATGCATCAAAGAAAGGTTTGCATTTGTCTCCAGTTTGTGATATAAACCGGCTTACGGAAGCCAAATGTCGAGCATGGCTTGAATCTTTGATGGGTTCGCTTCAATCCCCCGTTGACTGACCATGTGTCCTAGGAATTTTCCTGAATGAACCCCAAAACTGCATTTCTTCGGATTTAATTTCATGTTATACCCTCTGAGAATATCAAACGTTTGTGCTAGGTAGGTGATGTGGTCTTCCTTATGCTCGCTTTTTACCAAAATGTCATCAATGTACACCTCAACTGTCCGACCTATGTGTTCGTCGAACATTTTGTTCACCAAACGTTGATACGTTGCTCCGGCATTCTTTAATCCGAATGGCATGCACCGCCAACAATACATATTCTTTTCGTTGTAGAAAGCCGTATTCATTTGATCGTCCGGATGCATGGGTATTTGGTGATAGCCAGCAAAAGCATCCATGAAGGTCATGAGCTCATGTCCTGCTGTGTTATCGACCAAGTAATCGATATGTGGCATCGGGAAATTATCTTTCGGGCATGCCTTGTTTGAATCAGTGAAATTTATGCATAGTCTCCAAGTTCCGTTAGACTTGCGGACAAGCACAAGGTTCGCAAGCCATCTTGGGCATTTTACTTCTCGAATCAGTTTATTATCGAGCAATTTCTTGATTTCACTATCCATAGCTGCATACTTCTCCGGAATGAACTTTCTGCGCTTCTGGATTACTGGAGTTTGTGTTGGATCAAGGTTAAGAGAGTGACATGCATGTTTAGGATCAATGCCAACCATGTCCTCGTGTGAACAAGCGAACACATCTAAGTTTGCTCGAAGATATGCGATCATTTCTGTTCGGAATGGTTCTGGTAATTCCGAACCAATGAATACTTCTAATTCCGGTCTGTTTGGGTCGATATTGACAGACTCCAGTTGTTCAACAGGCATTGCTCACTTCCTTTTTTGCTTCCACCGAGGATCTTGGATCGACCCCCGGTGTTTGTCAACTACCTCCATAGGATCAAAACCTATACGAGGTTCAAGATCCGGTAACTCATTTGGTGGATCAGTGTTCATGAGATCTGGAACATGAGTTACCATCCCGGATTCTGTGTTCGCGCGTGGAGGTGTGCTCGTCAGAGGAGGTGTAAGCGTTCTCGGCAATATATTCGCCTGTTGACTTGATTCTCCATGCTCCCATGTTTGCTCCATCATGTTAATGATATTTTGCTTTTCTGGCGCGCATGACATCAAACAATCTCGAGCTTTTTTATGGTCGCCTTTTACGCTACCCGTTCCCTCTTGAGTTGGAAATTTAACACAATAGTAATAAGTCGAACAGGCAGCTTTAAATTCCTGAATAAACGAGCGACCTAGAAACCCGTAATAAGTAGATGGAGCATCGACGATTACAAAATCTAGCATTCTAGTTCATCGGATCTACGGATTTAAAGTTGACTCTAGCTCGACTCCTAACCTGATCATACCATAGGGCCGGGTTACAGATTCCCCGAAACCCATGATGGTGTGATCACATGGTTCTATATAACTATTTAGGTCCCCAACTTGCTTCTCCATTTGGTGCAGAGTGTTAAGGAACAGAATGTTCGCATATGCACCAGTGTCGACCAGGAGGCGATGCACCTTTAAACCGAGAAGACGAGCACTGATGGTGAGAGAGTCATTGTGGGGGTGATTATGCTGTCGAGATCATCTTCCGAGAACATGATTTGGTGAGAGGGTGGCGTGCAAGTTGATGTGCTCGCCACCTTCACCTGATGGATGCTCTGCATGGCACGCTTCTCCATCTTCTTTCGTCTGTTCGATAATGTCGGAGCCTGATAGCATCCGCCCACTGGACCATAATCAGGATGAATCATGTTGATTTCTTGACTCTCCCGACCCCTACTCAGGGTTGGTGCTCCTCTTTTGGGTAATTCCGATCTCTTGCGGGATTCCTCGATCATCCTTGTCGATGCTTCTTCGGCCTTACGCTTACCCCTACGATCACCTGTCTTTTCTGTTCGGAAGTCTCTGCTCGCCGGCTTTTTGAGGAACTGCGTAAGACGATTCTCTTCATATAACTTCCAAAGTTGACGAAGTAAATCACGACATTCTTCGGTATTATGTCCGATGTACTCATGATAATCGCAAAAACTTGGAAGCATTAAGTTTATTTTTATCCATCATGATTCTTCGTGGCTTATCCAACATGTCCCGATCTTTAATTTGATTAAATATTGTTTCAATTTGAAACGCCTGAAGACTTCGTGGGGCATTTGCTTCCTTTCTTTCTTCAAAAGGTTTAAAAGATCCCGGGGTTTATATCCCCCCCTCATTCATTACTTTTTACCAAAAACTCTTTTTGGTGTTGCTTCTCCCGACCTAATCGTGATTGGGCGAAAGATCTGCATGGCTATAATCTTGGTTGCCGCTCTCGAATTCGGCATATGTGTTCGCCAATCTCGATGCATGGCTTTCCACATATCCGTATTCGTGGTCGCCTCCCACCACTATGAGGATCTTGGCATCCTCTTCTACTGGGGCTCCATCGTACAAAAATTTGTCAAATCTTTCAATGTATGCTCGATCTGACTCGCCCTTTAGCTGGGAGAAATGTGCCAACCTTTGTTTTGGTGCTGGGTGAGCACACATGGATGAGAAATGGGACATGAATTTCTGTCCCAGCTGAGTGAAAGATGTGATGGACGCAGCGGGCAAAGTGGAAAACCATCTGTGGGCGCGGTCGCCCAACGTCATGTGGAATGATCGGCACGCGCTGCGTTGTGTCGATTAAGCCCCTATGGAGATCATAAAGTCTGAATATTTGCTGAGGTGGACATGTGGGTCGGACTCAGCATCGAACATAGGGATTGGTGGTTGGACCTTTGCTACTTTTTCTTGTACTTCGGCTGCCATGATCGCCGGTGTTAATGGCGAGCACAACATTGTGCTTGCTCGAGGGAGCCCTTTTGTTGTGGCCAGGTCGGCCTATAAGCCCTCGATTGCTTTCTGCATTTCCGCAAATTTTGTGGAACTAACAGACTTAGATCGGGGTTGTGTCCCATCATGAGGACCCAGGGGGTCATGCTCATGATGGGGCAGTCCCCCTTTCCAAGTTCCTCCTTGGCTACCCAATCGGTGATGGATAGACAATTTAGTTCCAGCCGATCTTTGCGGTTCCGGCTGTCTTTCGGGATGTAGGCGATCATGAGGATCTGAGGGAGCCGGCATGTTCGTCGGCTGTTCCCTCCTGGGATCCTGACGCCTGTAATTGCCAATTCGGTCTTTAACGGAGAGCCTCAAACGTCCAAACGCTGATGGTCTAGACCCTTGAGGCTACTCGTTATCCGACATATCGTCAGCCTTTTTGTTGGCCCGCTTCCTCGCAGCTTTCATCTTAACTTGCTCGCTATCTCGATCATCATCATCTTGAACTTTCAACTTGGCCAACTCCTTTTCGGCCCTCTCTTTCTGTGCTCGCAGCAAGAAAGTGATGGCCTTTGTTGTGGCCGCCGGATCGTTGGCGATATCTTCAAGATTGATGGTTTCCGCATTCTGATTTTTGTGAGGCTGATGCTGAGCCTCTTTCTGAACGTGAGGTCGGCTCTGTCCCGACCTCTCCATCTGAGTATTCCTAGATTGAGGCATTATATTTCTTTTTTTTGCCTCGGCTATCTACGGGATTGTGTATAGGTTGGTTTTTCTACCCTCCTTCTAGCACCAATTGTCGCGAGTCATTTTTTTTATGGAGGATATTATGTGGCTAATTTGATAAAACTCACAAATAAAATAAATACGTGTAAATAACAGGAAATTGTTGACCCAGTTTGTCAGTAAATGGCTACTCTGGGGGCATTCCAAGCCAGGGATGTCATCATATGCGGTTGGCGTATATAATACATGACAATACTTCTCATGCAGATAGGGATTTGAGAAATATATGTGAGTTTTTCGAATTTTTTCTGAATCTAACCACTCTGGGAAATTTTTTTGTGAACCCGTCTCTTGTTCTTTTTTCTTCTATTTATAGTACTTTGACAAGCATGAGCTGGTTTGGTAAGCATGAGCTGGAGACTTCGTGTCTTGCAAGAACTCATGTAATGCTACCACGTTTTCAACTTCATCTTCCTGGTTGACCTTTGCATTTATTTGTTTATAAGGCACTCTTTTGGTCGTCCAAATCAATCTTTTGCTCGACTGGTTGCCCTGTTCGCCCTTTTGACCATATCAATTTTATACCGGAATTCCGTCCTCATCGAACATATCTGAGCCTTCAGATTATCTGAGCCTTTCAGATTATCTGAGCCTTCAGGTTATCTGAGCCTTCAGGTTATCTGAGCCCTTCAGATTATCTGAGCCTTCAGGTTATCTGAGCCTTGAGTTATCCCGAGCCTTCGGGTTATCTCGAGCCCCGTGTTACTCGAGGCTTCGAGTTCAACTCTTCTGAGTTCAGACATCCTGACCCTCAGGTCACTTGGCTCAAAGCATCCGATTTCTTTTTGATCGATCGATCAAATTTCGACGGATCAGATCAACATCTCTTCAGGATCATCTCAAGATAGCACCAGGTCATCATGCCCGATTTGGTGAGTTGGCGAACATACTCGCTTGTTCGGCGAGTGGCGAGTCGCCGAACAAACTTGCTTGTTCGGCGAGTGGCGAGCTGGCGAGCAAATATGTTTGGTCGGCAAGTAGCGAGCACATTTGTCCATCGAGCATGATTATTTTAACAGTTGATTAATACACGTGTCCCTCCAACGTGTTCGATTAAATTGAGTAATTGTATCGAACACAACACTTGCATTTTGAACATACTTGCAACCGACGATGTCTGTTTCGTCTTTCCCCCGTAGAAGGAACTCTCTTGCCTTTTGGTTTTCCTGGCGGCACTCGTCTGATTGGAGGCAAAACAACTCTATTTCTTACATGAATCGAAACTGACCAATCATCGGGATGACTAACAGGATAGATGCAACCAGATTCAATCAGTTTTTCTATATAATCAGATTTAGTTTACTTTTGTTTAAAGAAAAATATATGCATTTGATTATCGACACCATATTGAGGAGAATTAATTTGGTTATTTAATTTCATTTCATACTGAATTTGCTCATACTATTTCACTATTTTGTTTATGTTATGTCAAGATTAAGTTACACTTAAAATCTTTCATCTTTGATGCTTTCACATGTAGCAAAAATTGTATCACAATACATGAGTTTGTCATATTTTATCACATGAATACTTCTCTTGACATTAATTGATATAATAAAGCTTTGGTATAGGTAGTAAATATATCAATTTTAGGTTTATTGATTTCTCTAATTAAATTGATGCATGGTGAATGTATTTGTTTCACCATATTTTTATCCATTAAAAAAATGATCTAATGAGAAGAATTTTTTGACATAGGAAATACTAGCTAGTGATTGTGATTGTGATTGATGAATGAATTTTCTGCCCAGACACATTGGAACTCTACACTAACCATTAGTTTCCATCTACACCCTCAAATAGAAGATGAAATAACATTAATTAATACTTATTCCACATCAAATTAGCAACACCAAGAACCAATTATCTACTGATATTAAAACCTCATGCTCTTGCATCAACATAATCAATCAAATCAAATAAATCAATGGCATGCATGTAGTCTTCTATTATATTATATTTTTGCAAGATTCATACTATTTCAATATATATAACAAACAAACAAAAAAAGGAAAAAAAAAAAAGTATATTGTTAAAAAATTTAAAAAACCTCATTCTCTAGCATTTTTTCAAACACCTGTCAAGCAATATTTTTCACAATCTAAAAAAATTAAAAAATAATAAGCACATTCCACAATCACATTGTATGTAAACATATCGAAAGAGAAAATGCATATTGCTAAATCTAACTAAAACATTTGATTCGGGGACTTGAATTTTTCCTTTATAAACTGAACTTATCTTAAAAGAGGAGATGTCGTCTTGAACAGCGCCCTTGTTAGGAGATAGAGTGGGAGGACAGGAGATAGTGGGAGGCCGGAGATGAGCCCGTGGTGGGGGATAGAGTCGGATGAGCGGCGACAGTGAGAGGTCGGACGGTGAGAGGATTAGAGAATTATGCTCTTTATTTTAAGAAGACCGTGAATTTATTTTCTGATTTTTTGAATAATCGTGATTTTTTTTTATTATTCCATTAAGGGTATAGTGGGCCAAAAAATATCCTCTTGGGTAAAATAGAACAATTTATAATTTGATGACAAAAAAAAATGTTTCTTTTGTCATTGGGCCATTTATAACTCTATCCCTATTTGTTTATAGCCTAATGGAGAAGTTATCAAGTCCTCTTAACAATGGGTGTGTGTGAAGGGCCTATGGCTATTTGATTATTTAACTTGTTGGCTCATGGTTCTTTGGTCCATTCAAATCTTTATTTTCCATGTCTCTTGAGCCCAGTCTAGTGGTAAATATTTTTGTATTCTTCAAGTTTCATATCTCAGTTGATTCTCCTTCTTCCGTGTTAACGAAAAATGGGTCATATTAATATTGATCGATGATCTTTCCGACTATATATATCCGAATAACCTATGTCCAAGATATCCTGATTAAAAGTTATCATAATCACCCGTTTGCAGAAATAGAGTGAGAGTAGAGAGAGAGCTACCAAGGGTGGGTTGAGGGAGACGATCTTTGTGAGAACTCCAAATACCCCATCTGAAAATCCTCATTGAGATCCAAAGGTATTCTGAGCCCGTCGTTTTTCTATCTTCTATTTTTTTTTGTAATTTTCAGGATCAATTGGATGATGTCAAAGTTATGATGATGACGAGGTCACCCAATAGTAGTATCAAGAGCCGGGTTTGCCGCCTTCACCACACAGCTCTATTTGCTGCTTGCAGCGCCTTTCACATTTGTGTCCCACTGCCTGAAGTTCGATGCTCCACCACGAGAATCCCGAGTGCCGTTGTGAATCGAATGCCACCGCATAGACTATGTGAGTGAAACCGTCACTGCGCGGTCTGTCCCAGTCTTAGATCGACTGTTTACTAGTGTATTGGAGGCACACTGCCCTATCCTCTGTTCGCGTCCACCAGAGGTGTAAAGGTTGCCAAATAGCGACTGTTCCACTCAAGTATTTGTTGGACTTGGATATTGGTAACTGGTGGTCTTCTTGGTGGATATTTTGGAATCTTTATTTTAGGATTCCACTCTGGTATAAAAGCTTATCCATAATCTTTTACTGCTTTCATAGTGTAAGTTGGAATTTATTTGTTGTAAGATTATGCTTATTTGTTGAACATGTTTAAGTGATTCAACTAAATTGGAGTATCTGTGTGTTTTACTTTGTGAGTTTATTTGCGGTATTTGCCATTATGTTTGCTAATATTGTTGGAAAATAAGGGGTGCCCGGATCTTTTTGAGATGAATTTAAATACATATTTAAATTAATCAATTAATTACTAACATGAATTAATCCTAAATCAATTCAACGTAATAATTAAACAAGCAAATAAGTAACATGCGTACACGTAATTCATGTAAATCCTAAGCATGGGGAATCTAGGAGTTACGAGATTACATACCTCTTGTAGAGACAACCATTGAGACGATGGATCAACCTAAAGAGCCTTCCCAAATATGTCCCACGTCCACGAACATAATCCGGTGAAAGGATTCACACGAACGATTTTAATAAAGGAGAAAAATAAAATATTTTGCCACCACCTTTGTGGAGTTCTAATATTTCCAACACATGGAATTGCATTGGGGATGAAAAATTCATCCCCTATTTATAGAGCAAGGGGGGACGAAAATTTAGGTCAAATTGGGTCATTGGGAAATTTCATTGCTTCTTTCTCAAGATACAATCTTGAATATATCAAATATATTCTATTTCCCAAAATATCTCCCAACAAAATCTTCTCCTCCTTCTTACCTTGCTAATTTTCAAAAATTCTAATTAAATAGGGAAGGAAAAATATCTTTGACTTTTCTTGAATTTATGAGATAAACTTGTATCTCAAGAATACTTATTCCATAAAATCTTTCCAAGAAAATCAAGAAAATCTTTTCTTTCTCCTCTTAATATTTTCGAAAATATTGAAAAAATAAGGCAACAATATTTTCTTCTCCTTTTCATTAATTGGACTTTAATTAGGCTATTTGAGGGGCATTTAGGAGAATTAAGATTTGACCTCCAATGGGCTATGAAATTTTAATATTTAGCCAAAATATTATTCAAGCCCATTAATATTAATTTATTCCACTATAAAATTAATATTGAACTATCCATCTTAACCCATATTACGACTTCACAATAATATGACTCCCGGTCATTATTTCCCGTGTTTAAGATTATCTTAGTCCACTAATTAATTTGGCCACTGAACAAGCTTTATATTAATTAATATCTTTGTCCTTGGAGTAAAGAAAACTCAACATTATTATCCATACCGGAAATAAATTTTCACTTGCAAGATTTGGTATGATAAAGATTCTGAGCCCACCAAGGGGACAAATCAAGCAAGCCATACTTGCACACGATTCTCCGTATTAAATCTTAGCAATCGTCATGTAATCAATAATATTTCCCAAGATATAAGGTATCGAATCGCATTGATTCTCTTCTCATCATAAGTCAAAGCAATAGTTATTAATTTCACACGATCCTATTTAAGGGACGGAGATTAAGAAATAACGAACCACTTGTTAGCGTTAGTGTCCTAGAGATAATCTATTGTAAAGACATAATACTCAATGATATTCAGTTTGATTTAATATTATAGTTATTTTAATATTAATGTATGACAATACATTTGTTTGAATATTATATTTGATTATTTGCATTTATTCATGCAAGTGTTCCCATGAGTCATTGTTGTCTATGAGGTTGTGAGAACTCAGATGACTTAAGCATGATTCTCAAATGGGCCCGATCAAGGATCATCAAGAATGAGATATTGATGATGCAATGGAGATTGGTGTGCGGTCTGCATCATACTCTTAGAGAGTGTAGTAAGATCTCACTTACTACGAGATACTAGGTATCTCATGATGGATGCAAAAATACCTTAGAGGGTATTGGTATACCCATCCGAGAAAAAGTTTGATGTATTTCCACTATATGTGTCTACGGGTGTCTCGATTAGTGGGAGCGGTGCGATACTCCTTTGACTTGAGGTCAATACGCACGACATGTGTAGAGTGATGAACTTTGACCATGACCAACGCTTGCACCCTTCCATGGGTAGATACGACTTGGATTGGGTTCATCACGAAGTGCATGTGCGTGGTAGTTAGATGGGAACCACCAAGAATAGGATTCATTCCTCTATGTGGATTTAGAGAGAATACTCATTTTCTCACATAATTGGATCAAAGTCATCGGCCGATGCACGTCAACTTAGACTTTGTGGCTAAGTATGACATACATGATTAATTAGTGATTGGAGATAATATGATTAAGTTATTTGAATAGACACTTCATCATGTTCAAGACTTAATCGAGTATTCGCGAATGAAAGGAGGAAATCGTAATAGCCCATGTTTCAGCTACAGGTAGTTGCACATTTCTCGCAACGTACCTCATATATTGAGAATGTCTGATTTATTATCTAGGGTTCAATTAAGACCGTTAGTTGGACTAATCGCTCTATATATGAGGGCCTATGGGTCACACAATAAGTAGTTCTCTTTTACGGATTATAGTTGGTTGATTAAATGTTAAATTGGATTTAATATTTAATTTATGGAGAATTAATTAATAATAGATTAATTTGGAATTAATTATTATTAATATTTAATTAAATTGGATTTAATTAAATAGGATTCCCAATAATAATATATGGAATATTATTATAGGATTTAATATATATGGAATCAAATCCGTAAAGATTTGATATACATGGGAATTAAATCCGTAGAGATTTTATATGTGGGAAATAAATCTAAGAGATTTATTTAAATAAAGATTAGGGATTTTATTTCCCAATCAAGTTAGCTTAAGATTTAAGCTGGGCCTCTCCTATATATATGTGCTCTTGGGAATCCATAATAACGATAGTTCATATTTTCTCCATAAAATCTAGAGTTAGAATTTTCCTAGCAAATTCATCTCGAATTCAAAAAGCTGGCAAATCTGTGCAAGTCTGTGAACGGGGATTATGTGGATACCATAGAAGAGAAATATGTGTACGATTTACTGTAAGATTTCTCTTTATGTTTGTACGTATTCAATTATGCAATTATATGTTCGTTGTTGGTGAACTGTTTAATTTCGTTGTGCATGTATTACGTGTTTACGTGCCTCTAAATTCCAACACCACTGAGGTCTAATTATTGTATATTCAGTACCGAAGAATTTATCCTCCTGTAGGTCCTATTCAGCACATCACAATGCACTAGTGTAATCTCTTGGTCAAGACAAGTCAATCTGAGCCTTACACTTCAACCTTTCATGATGGATTGTTCATTTCCATCTGGGTTGTGAATTTCTACTTAGTCACGAGGAACTGTTAATTTGATCTTCTGTGATCTGGTATCACCAAATTAACTACAGCGTAATACGTACTTACTTATTGAACATGTTTGCAACAAATATATATAACATTCATTCATATTTAATGCAACAGTGATTAATAATTTATTTCAGTAAGTAAATAAGAAATTCAGTTTGGTTATACAAAGTAAAAAGCATACTTTTCAGTATAACCCCAACAAATATGACTTCGATCTTTTTTTATGGCATGCTTCCTTTTAATGGAAAAATTGATTTTAATATGTGAAAATTAAAAAATAAGTATGTTTTGGTTCAACAACATGTGTTTAAAGCTATAGATAAATCTTATGCTTCCACTGATACTGCTGAGGAAAAGAAAAAAATCAATTAACTTGCATTATCTGCTATCACCTTGCATTAATCTGATTATGTGCTTAGGAAAATGGGTGCGATGGACTAAGGAGTTATTGGAAAAATAAACAAAGTTTCGTAATAAGTTTTTCTTCTTGAAAAATTCTTCCATTTCATGCTTGATTTAATCAGAGTATTGAAAAAAAATTGGATGTGTTTACTAAAATGATTCAGGATATTAAGTTGACTGTTGATAAGCACATTGATAAATATTCTCCAGTTGTTTTGTTGAATGTTATTCCTAACTCTTATAATGATGTTAAATCTACTATTAAGTATGGTAGAAACCCTGTGACACTTGACATTGTAATAAATGACCTTAAGAGTAAGAAATAGATTTATAACAGAATTAGGGTAGGAATCCTTCAGGTGGTGTTATGTATGCTAGGGGGAAGGGTGGTAAGAAGTATGATGGTTCTAATGATGTGAACAATGAATCTAGTAGTAAGTCAAAACCTCGTGGTAAGCCTTGGGATTTGGAAGTGCTATAATTGTGGAGACCCTAGCCACAAGATTAGAGAGAGAACTAAGTATAATAAGAACCAACAACAAGATAATCGTGCTGATGTGACTGCTACTAAAGAAAATGTGGACTACATGTGATGTTCGTCTTTGCATCTTTGGGCCTTTGTGATTTTCTTTGTACCTTTATGTGATGTTTCTTTATGTATTATTTCTTTGTGCATTCGTGTTGGTTTCATTGTGCCTGCTTATATGCCTTTGTGCATGCTTTTGTTTTCGTTGTGCTCTTACGTATGTGAACTAACTTTGTCTATGATGACAAAATTCCTAGTTCTCAAAATAATAGGGTGATGGTGTATTTCAATATTGGACCAAGGAAGTGGAGATGTGATGAGCTTATGGGTATTTAATTATTTAAGTTATTGGCCCGTGGTTCATTGGTCCATTTGAACTTTAAAGAATGTCGAAAAGAATAATCCAGAATAATAGCACATAATTTGGGAATACATTAAATTGATTTGATTGTCTTTGTATTTGGTAAAAATTGTGTTGACCAAATCTAGTGTATCATGATATGTACACGTTAAATCAATCAATACATAATTCATCTCCACAATACATGCTGCATTTATTTCTCAAATATGGTATCATGAGACTAGTGAGACTCTACCGAGTAAATCTTCTTCCCTACAACACGCATGATTTTTTTTTCGATCATCCTCCTTGATCAATCATCAGAATGTCGCAAAATTCATCTTCATCTCACACCACTCAAACTACCACAACCAACCAGCCACAAAACCCCATCATCTCTATCAAACAGAACCTACGGAACAAATTCATCAATTCCAATTTTCCACCGTGGCGAGGGAACTTATCCGTGCTCCTTAACAACCTTAATCTCATTCGTCACTCAACAGTGCCTCTACTCCGGCGTCTGATTCCGCTACGTATTCCTACTGGCTCCAACATGACCAGTTGCTCTTGACCGTAATTCTCAGCTCCCTCTCTCTTGACATCCACTCGCTCATCGCCCTCTCAAAATCGGTGGTAGCCGCGTGGAACACACTCAGTCAGAGGTTTGCTAGTATGTCTCGATCTAGGGTTTTTCAACTAAAGAAAGACCGACAAAAATTCAATTGGGATCTCTCTCAGCTGCTGAATTTCTCCAACAAATTAAGGCCATTGTAGATGAACTTGCAGTCATCGACCGTCGATTATCCGATGATGGTGTGGTCCTCTATGTCTTAGATGTTCTGGGACCGAATTATACATAATTTGTATCATTCATCCAGGCTTGTTACACGCAAATCACCTTCTTTGAATTACACGATAAAGTTATTGCACAAGAAGCCTACTTCAAGCATATTGAAATCCACAACTCCAATCCTCAAGCAGATTGAAATCCAAAATTCTAATCTTGTAACATAAGCAAGCATTAATATAGGTTCTGGTGGGTCGAGTCACTCACCCAATCATTCCAACAACAATCAGCACTCATGCAACAACATTGGTCGAAACAATAAAAATCGTGGTGGTCGAAATCCGAATAATCGTGGTGGCTTTAACTCAGGCCATAGAAACCATGGTGGCCGAGGTGGACAGAATTCAAATAGTGGCTCTTCCAACGGTCGTGGCCCCATCATCTGACAACTTTGGGGCTACCCAGGCCATGTCGCTCCGAATTGCAGAAAATTAAATGAATTTTCTAATATTGCTCGCTCTCCTACCACTCAACCTCCGCCACAACCATGGATAGTTGACTCAGGGGCCTCCCACAATCTCACTGAAATGCTCAATAATCTCACAATTCATACTGAGTCTGATGGCACATAAGAAGTTCAAATGGCTAATGGTTCCGGACTCCCGATCCATATCACTGGTAAATATATTTTCAGTTTCCCTCCCAGACCTTTCATTTATCAAAAGTATTGCATGAACTCACTACTAAACAAAATTTATTATTTGTTCATCAATTCACTAAAGATAATGATGTATCCATGAAATTCTATTCGTCTCACTTCTTGTTAAGGACCAGGTTACGGGGGTGCCACTAGCTAGGGGTCAATGCAGTGATGAGGTATATCATATTCGTACACCATTATACTCGTTGAGGTCTAGAGTCAATATTGCAATCGTTGATGTTCGTACTAGTGAGTCGACCTGGCATGCCCGTCTAGGGCATTCATCTATGAAGATTGGTCATTTTGTTATTTTTACTTTTGATTTACCAGTGTCGAATAAAAGCACTTTGTTGATTGATACTTGTGATTCTTGTCACGTGTGTAAGAATCATCGTTTGACGTTTTATGACACATCTCTTGCTTATGTTCATCCATTACACTATATTTATTCTGATGTTTGGGGTCCTATTGATGCTTCAACTGATGGTTCTTGTTACTATGTCTTGTTTGTGGATCATTTCATGAAATATTGTTGGTTGTTCCCTATTGCAGCGAAATTGCACGTGTTTTCTATTTTCATCAATTGTTGGTGGAAAAGCAATTTGATCATTAGAATATAAACTTATATAGTGATAATGGCGGTGAGTTTCTAGCTCTATACTCGTACTTAACTGATTATGACATAAGTTGGCTCACTACAACCCTTTATACCCCACAACAGAATGGAAAGGCTAAGAGACGTCATCGTCATATTTTAGAAACTAGTAGTGCTTTATTGCGTCATGCTAGTCTTCCTATTAAATATTGGTAAAATTCTCTACATATAGCAATATACTTGATAAATTGCATGCCAACAGTTATCTTGCAGGATTGTACTCCATTTGAGGCTTTGTTTCAAAGACCGCCGAATTTACGAAAGCTTTGTGTTTTTGGTTGTTTATGCTTTCTATGGTTGAAGCCCTATACCAATGGAAAGCTTGATTATCCATCTCGACCATGCCTCTTTTTCAGATATTCAACAAGTCAAAGTGCCTACAAATGTCTCGACGTCGAGAATAATCATCTCTTTATATCTCAACATGTAAGATTTTTGGAGAACACATTCCCAACCACGACTTGGCTATCTCCACCAACCACTAATGACATCTCAACCTTGTCTTAATTACTTAAGTTGCCTCATTCTGAAATTTTGCATGATAATACACGTTCCATGCAAAGTCCCATGCAGGTTGACCAACTTAGCCATGCATCCACTGAGACGTCCTATGCCCTAACACCGTCTGACCCCATACATGCAAACTCGTCCTCTGCCTTGTCAAACTCAGCACCACAAACACAAAAGCTTCACCTCCATTGCCTCCTGTTGTACCGCCTATAGATCGATCTCACTGAATGGTAACTCGAAGTCAACATGGTATTTTCAAACCAAAGCTCCACGGTGTCGTTACCAAGTACCCCTTACCGAATGATATTGAGCCAACTTGCATCTCAAAGCCAATTTTGATCCCAGATGGCGTGTTGCCATGTCCGATAAAAAATTACGACTTTACTTAAGCATGGAACTTGAGACTTAGTCTCCCCTCCACCTAATGCCAACATCATAGGTTGTGAGTGGGTCTTTCGAATCAAGAAAAAGTTTGATGGTATTATAGATAAATTCAAGGCGAGGCTGGTGGCAAATGATTTTCATCAAAGCCCGTTCGTTGACTACAATGAAACCTTCAGTCCTATTGTGAAGCCTGTTACAATTCGAGTAGTGTTATCTATCGCTCTAATGTACAAATGGTCTATCCATCCATCAAGTCAACGTTAGTAACGAATTTCTACATGGAAATCTCGACAAATCCATCTACATGAGCCAACCACCTGGTTTTTAAGACTCCACGTTTCCATCTCAAATGTGCAAACTACAAAAATCTCTATATGGCCCCAAACTAGCACCTCGTGCTTGGTATCATGCCTTGGGTTTCTACATTGGTAGACTTTGAATTAACTTAATTTGTTGCAGATACATTCCTATTCATCGTGGTTCTCAACACATATTTGTACTGATATATGTGGATGATTTAATTGTTACAGGTTCAGACTCAACCTTAATTAACAATCTTATTCAACATCTACAGTCTTGATTTGTAGTTAAAGACTTGGATGCACTTTCCTACTTCCTTGGAGTTGAAGTAGCATCGTGCAAAGACGACCTCTTTCTTTCTCAACACAAGTATATTGTTGAACTTTTAAAAAGACACCACATGGATGGCGCCAAACCCTTGTCCACTCCGATGACTGCTCAACCACCCCACCGAGTCCGCCTCACCAATAGATCCTAGTGAGTACAGACGTGCAACTGTTTGGCTGCAATATTTAACCCTCACTCGTCCTGACATTGCTTTCACTGTCAACCGACTAGCTCAGTTCATGTCTTCGCCCACTAACCATGATTGGGCAGCTGTCAAGGGATTATTTTGGTACCTAAAGGGCACAATTCATCATGAACTTCTTTTACGACGACCTTCCAACTTATCAATCACTGCCTATTCTGATTCAGATTTTGGAGGCAATCTGGCATATGGTAAATCCACATAGCTTATGTTATATTTATGGGGTCCAATGCAATCTCTTGGCGATCTCGCAAGAAAATCGGGATTGTTCGCTCTTCAACAGAAGCAGAATATTGAACCTTAGCTTTGACAACATCTGAGGCTTGCTTGTTAGAGCACTTATTTCATGATCTGGGTATTGTGTCTCGTCTCACTCCGAGGTTACTTTGTGATAACATTAGTGCAACATGTCTCGCTTTACATCCAATTCTTCACTCGAGAATGAAGCATATCACCATTGATATCCACTCCGTCTGTGACCTCACCGAGAAGGACTTACTACGTGTCTCTCATGTCAACTCACTTGATCAGTTAGTTGATGTTCTCACTAAGTCCTTACCTTGACCAAGATTTGATGTTTTGCATTCCAAAGTCGTTGTTGTTGATGGAACATAGATTTTGCAGGGGCATATTAAGAAATATCCAAAAGAGTGATCCAAAAGAATCACACATAATTCGAGAATAAATTAAATTGATTTGATTATATTTATATTTGGTAAATATTGTGTTGACCAAGTCTAGTGTATTATGTATCTATGTGCACGTTTTTTATTCTTGTAAATCAATCAATACAAAATTCATCACCACAAAATACGTTGAGTTTATTGTTGGGGTTATACGTGAAAGTATGATTTTACTTTGTATAACCTATGTATTAAACACTTATTTACTGAAATAAATTATTTATCACTGTTGCCTTATATATGATTGAATGTTATATATATTTATTGCAAACTGTTCATAGAATATCACGTGTTACATTGTAGTTAACGTGGTGATATCAGATCACAGAAGATCACGTTAACAGACCCTTGTAAACAAGTGCGTGTTTCACAACTTAGATAGATTTGAACAATCTATTGGTAGAAGTTGATGTGTATGGCTCAGATTGACTTGTCTTGACCAAGAGATTACACTAGTGCATTTGATGATCTGAAGCGGACCTACAGAGAGGATAAACTCATTCGCATTGACTTATGGGATGAAGAGTTAGACCTCAGTGGTTGTTGATTTCATAATCTCTGTCACTTAATAAGGACTGTGTGCGATTAGTAATTATTGCTTTGACTTATAATGGGAAGAGAATCACTGTGACTTCGATACCCTATATCTTGGGCAATAATATTAATTACATGATAGTTGCTAAATTAATACAGAGAATCGTGTGCTTGGAGAGTCTTGCATGATTAGTCCCCTTGGTGGGCTCAGAACCTTTATCATACAAAATCTTGCAAGTGGAATTAATTTTACGGTATGGATAATAATGTTGAGATGTCCTTACTCCAAGAATAAATATATTAATTAATATAAAGCTTTTCAGTGGCTTAATTAATTAATGGACAAAATAATCTTAAATTACCGTAATATGGGTTGAGATGGATAGTGCAATATTAATTATATAGTGGAATTAATTAATATTAATGGGCTGAATAATATTGTGGCTCAATATTGGAATTCAGATGCCCATTGGGAGGTCCATATTAATTCTCGTAAAGGCCCCTCAAGTAGCCCAAATAAAGTTCATTAAATGAAAAGGTGTATAAAATAATTAAATATTTTGTTGCATATTTTTCCTTATTATTTTCGAAATTATTAAAGAAAAGAGGGAGAAGAATTTTCTTGAAAATATTTTATGGAAAGGAAATAAGTATTCTTGGAATACAAGATTATCCCATAAATTCAAGAAATGTCCCACTTGGTCTCTTTAATTGTAAATTTCGAAATTTTAGAGAAATAAAAGGGAAGAAAGATTTTCTTGAAAAGATATTATGGAAAAAGATATGTATTCTTGGAATACAAGAATATCTCATAAATTCAAGAAAGATCCAATCTTGAAAGTCCCCTATTATTTTAAAAAAATTAGGTCTAATAAAGGGTGTGAGATTTCTGTGGAAAAATACACATGGAAAGAAGAATATATGGGATATATTCAAGATTTCTTGGAGATCAAGAAAATATCTTTCATAACCTTAATTTGAGCCAATTTTTCGTCCCCCCCTCTCTATTATAAACAAGGGATGAATTTTTCATCCCAACACAATTTCATGAGTTGGAAATATTAGAAATCCACAAAGATGGTGCAACAAATTATTTGATTTTCCTTAGTTTTATAATTATTCATTGGAGAACCTTCCACCAAGGTTGTTGAGCAAGGACTTGGGAATACTGTTGGGGTTATACTGGAAAATATGCTTTTACTTTGTATAACCAAACTGAATTTTCTGTCTTATTTACTGAAATAAATTATTTATCACTGATGCTTTAAATATCATTGAATGTTACATATATTTATTGCATAATTGTTCAATAAACAGTACGAGTTACATTGTAGTTAATTTAGTGATACCAGATCACAGAAGATTAAATTAACAGTCCCTTGTAACTAAAAGTACGTGGTTCACAAGCTAGATGGAAATGAACAATCCATCGTGAAAGGTTGAAGTGTAAGTCTCAGATTGGCTTGTCTTGACCAAGAGATTACACTAGTGCATGACTGATGCACTGAACAGGACCTACAGGAGGATAAATTCTTCAGCACTGAACCAGGAAGAATTAGACCTCAGTGGTTCGTTATTTCTTAATCTTCGTCCCTTAAATAGGATCGTGTGTGGTTAGTAATTGTTGCTTTGACTTATGACGGGTAGAGAATCAATGAGATTCAATACTTTATATCTTGGGCAATATTACTGGTCACATGCGATTGCTAAGATTTAATACGAAGAATCGTGTGCGAGTACGCTCGTTTGATTTGCCCCCTTGGGAGGTTCATAAGATTTATCATACCAAATATTGCAAGTTGAATTTGTTTCCGGTATGGATAATAATATTGAACCGATCCTTGACCAAGGACAAAAGATATTAATTAATGGAAAGCTATTTCAGTGGCTTGAATTAATTAATGGGCTGGATAATCTTAAACACGGGAAATAATAACCGGGAGCCATATTAACAGTAATATGGGTTAAGATGGATAATGCAATATTAATTACGTAGTGGGATTAATTAATATTTATGGGCTTGAATAATATTGTGGCTCAATATTAGATATTCAAAGTCCATTAGAAGGTTCAATCTTAATTCTCCTAAAGGCCCCTCAAGTAGCCCAAAGATAATGTCCAATAACTGAAAAAGATGTTTAAAATAAAATAAATTATTGTTGCCTATTTTTCCTAATATTTCGAAAATAATAAATAAAGGAGGGAGAAAGATTTTCTTTGAATTTTGTTATGGAATGTAGATAAGTATTCTTGGAATACAAGATTATCTCATTAAATTCAAGAAATCTCCCACTTGGTTATTTGTTAAGAGATTTTTGAAAATTTTGAATAAATAATGAGAGGAAAGGTTTTCTTGATTTTCTTGGAAAAATATTATGGAAGATATGTATTCTTGGAATAGAAGAATATCTCATAAATTCAAGAAGATCCAAATCTTGGATTCCTACTCCTTATTAATTTCGAATTATACCATAACAAGAGGAGTTGGGATTTTTGTGGAATATTTTAAATATGGAGAAAAGAATATATTGGATATATTCAAGATTTCTTGGAGATCAAGAAAAAGATTTTCCCATCTTATTCATGCACAAGAATTCAACCAACAACCCTCTATAAATAGGGGATGAATATTTCATTCTCAATTGCAATTCCATGTGTTGGAAAAATTAGAAATTCACAAAGGTGGTGCAACATATTTTATTTTTCCTTTTTGTTAAATTGTTCGCGAGTTCCTACCACCGGATTGTTGAACAAGGATAAGGGAATACTTGAGAAGACCTTTTGGTGTGTTCGTGTGAACGGGATCCATCTTCTCAACGGTTGTCACTTCGAGAGGTTAGTTCGGGTAAACCCGTAGTATTTCCGCATGCGTAGGTTTTATGTGAACTGTTTATATGCATGATTGGTTGTTGAATTATTATTTGAATTAATATAGGATTAATTCATACTAGTGATAATTATTAGAATTAAATTTGTATTTAAATATTCAACCCGAATAGATCCGGGCAATTAATCCCCAACAACTGGTATCAAAGCCTCGGTTTCGGGCTCTGATTTTAAATTGTAATTTAATTCATTTTCATTAAATTTAAAATTTGATAGTAGAATTGCTAGATCTTTTTTGCAGGTATCCAATTGTCATGGTATTTGATGAATGTTTATATTTATGCATGCATATAAATTGTGATTTTTTTAATTCGATTCGTTCGAATTTGTTTTGCCTCGTGAGAAAATCCACGAGTAGATTAGGATTTATTTGATTCGTTCAGTGTAATAGACTAGTCTAGATCTAGGTTTATTTATTGTTTGTAAATAAATTGTAACCGGAGGCGGAGATGAAGAATTAAAAAGAAGATCCGGCAAATCGATCCGAAATCGGATCCCTTGAAATGTGCGGCGTGAAATAAATGTGCAGTGGGGAGGCACGCTACGACGCGGACGCGCAAGTGTGCATATGGGCGTGGGGCGAGGCCGCCGCCGAAGCGATGATCGCAAAAATCTAGCGGCAGATTCTTTGACCCCCGGGGCGCTTGAATATATTTATGAATAAATTCGCTGATGATTGTGGGTTATTATTAGTGACGGATTACCTCCCCACGAGGTTCGTTCAAAGTGTAATAATTATGTATTTAATCATGGATTTGTGCTTAGGTATAAATTGATATGCATATACTTCCGCCTAGGTTAAGTTAGGATAGGGCGATATTAAAGGTTTATAAATGTTTTCTTGGGCGCTTGAATGTATTTTTAAATAATGACCCTTCTGGCTTATTTAGCCGCCGGCGAGCTTTTTGAGATTTTAATATGCATATGATCCGAATCTTGGATGGCTTGGCAAATTGATTTATTTGGCGCATATACGACTTTTAATCCAGTGCTATACGATCTATCCGGTGGCTACACCGTTTGAAGGGGCCGCGAGATAGATTGTGACCACGTCGGAAACGCCGATCGACCTAGACGGAGGACGTTTTAAAGAAAATATTACGGACGAGTGGGAGCTTTTCGAGACGAACGATGAAGGCTATGAAGACAATTTCTCGAGATCAAGACATGACAAAAATCTAACCGTGACAATTGGATATATGTGCCCAATGTGTTTAATTTTTTGTTTTGATGTTTTGCATTATTTTGTGCTTATTTAAATTTTGTTTAAATATGCGATGCATGAGAATAAGTTGTGAAAAATCTCACCTTCGAAAATTACTAAGTATGTTTAAATAATTAATTGACAATTTTATTCCGGATAATAAAATTGAATTAATTTTAACCTCCATAATTTATTTATTTGTGGATTCTTTTGGAGAAATTCCCCCCACGGGACGGCCAAAAGATATATTTCACATGAATAAATTCCGAATGGATGATTGTGGGTTATTATTAGTGGCGACGATGACCCTCCCCACGAGGCTCGTTCAAAGTGAAGTAATAATTATGTATTTAATCATGGTTATTACTTAGGTATAAAATTGATATGCATATACTTCCCCGAAGTCCCTGTCAATTTTATATTGGTTAAGTGGGAGCCAACTATTAATCTGGATATTAAAGGTTTATAAATGTTTTCTTGTTTGTAACCTGCTTGAATGTGTTTAAATAATGACCCACCCCACGTGGCTTATTTAAACTGTTTTGAGATGTTGGCTGATGCATGTTCATATTTTTTTGAGATTTTAATATGATACATATGATCGAATCTTGTGATATGTTTGTGCTTATACAAATTGTTATTTATTTCAGTTCAGCATGTCGCAACCTTTTAATCCACTATATTCTATACTTAAAGATCATCAGTTAACTGGTGAAAACTACTTCGCTTTGGAAACGGAAAATTATGATTGTTCTAACTGCACAAAAATCCGAATGGGTGCTTGACACACCAAAACCCGAAAAACATGCTAAAGATACTGGCATATGGGACGAGATGGAACGTAGTGAATGGGAGTTGACTAATCAATTGGTGAATGACACAATGTTGACAAATATGTCTGATTTGTTGAAACGCCTTCATCAAGGATTTGAATCAGCTGCAGACATTATGCAGAATCTCGAAGAGATGTTTTCACATTCGGCCCATATGGCTATCCAAAGCATAAGACTTGAAATGGCCAAGATAATAATGGAAGAAGGAACGACCGCAAGGGAGCACGTTCTTAGGGTTATGGTTCTCTTTGAGGAGCTTGAGATTCTTGGCGAAAAATGCGATTTCAAAACTAAGGTTGATTTCATTCTCCGTACTCTGCCAAAGAGCTATGATCATCCCTATCTAGAGTACCTATTGGAAGATCTAGATTTCACTGTGGACGATCTGGTAAATGCTCTTACATTGGTCGAAGAGGAAGAGGAGCACAAGAAAAGGCACTTGGTCACAAAAGGGTCTTCTTTTCCTTCTAGGCCAATTGGTGGTAAGAAGGGTGAGAAAGAAAGGCTAAACCAAGTAGACTCAACGTCCATCAAGAGTGAAGGGTCAAACAAGAGGAAACATTTGGAGAGCGAAAGTTCGGGACAATGGAGGTCTGCGTGTTCCAATCCTAATGGAAATGGAAAGAAAGGTAATTATCACGCACTAGTTGTTGAAACTTTTTTAGCGGTGTATGCCTCCCATTTATGGGTGGTGGATACAGGATCCACTGATCATGTTTGTTTCACTTTACAGGGGTTCAAGCGGACCCGGCAACTTAGTGGGAGTGAGATCCTCATCACACTGGGCGATGCTACGAGAGTGGCAGCTGAAGCAGTGGGAGAAGTGCACCTGTCTTTTGAAGACAGAGTTTTAATTTTAAGAGATGTTCTTTACGTTTCTACTTTTAGAAAGAATTTAATTTCGGTTTCTAAACTTTACCTTGATGGATATTCGGTTACTTTTGATAAAGTTGTTACCATTTCTCTTTATGATAAATTTATCTATCATGGAACGTTGTTGAATAATCTCTATACAATTAACTGTGCACACCACTCACAAAATGCATCCTATAACACATCAACTATTTCCGATAAAAGAAAACGTTCATCAGACGTGAACGAGACACTTCTATGGCATCTTAGATTGGGACATATTAATCTAAAAAGGATTCAAAGGTTGGTAGAAGATGGTTCATTGGAGTCTCTCCGGGTTGAACCAATCCCAACTTGCGAATCATGCTTGGAGGGTAAAATGATCAAGAGGGCATTCGGAGCCAAGGGGAATAGAGCCAAAGAAGTGTTAGAAATCGTTCACACGGACGTATGTGGTCCAATGTCAATCAAAGCAAGAGGAGGTTATGAGTACTTCGTCACCTTTATTGATGATTACTCAAGGTACGACTACATTTTCCTTATGAAGCATAAATCTGAGACCTTTGACAAATTCAAAGAATTTAAGGCTCGAGCAGAGAATCATAGGGAAAAATGTATCAAGTCTCTACGATCTAATCGTGGAGGCGAGTACCTCAGCGATGAGTTTTTGAACTACTTGTCAGATGAAGGGATTGTATCCCAGCTAACTGCACCTGGAACCCCTCAACAAAACGGGGTTGCAGAGTGAAGAAACAGAACTCTTTTAGAAATGGTTAGATCAATGATGAGTTATGCGGATCTACCCAAGTCATTCTGGGGTCACGCCTTGGAAACAGCGGCTTATATTCTGAACTTGGTGCCATCCAAATTGGTTCCCAAATCTCCTAAAGAATTGTGGACCGGGCGCAACCCCAGTTTGAGACACATGATAATTTGGGGGTGTCCGGCCTACGTGTTGGACAAGGAAGCCGGAAAATTGGATCCTCGATCAGAATTAAGGCTGTTTATAGGATACCCCGAGGGAACAAAAGGGTGTATGTTCTATGGTCCCGAAGATCAAAAGGTGGTAATAAGCACCCACTTTAGATTTTTGGAAGAAGGCTATATGAACCAAAGAAGACCCATAAGTGAGATTACCTTAAATGAGCTAAGAGGGCTAACCTCAGTGCCAATTGTACAAGATGACATACCAAACGACACACTTACACAACCGGAACCTCGACGTAGTGGGATGGTTGTGAGACAACCCGAGAGATTCATGGGGATAGGAGAGTCCTCGGACTTAGTCCCTGGTCAAGATGAATCAGACCCATGGACTTACGACGAGGCAATCCAAGACAAGGATGCGGTTTCTTGGCAAACAACAATGGAAGCCGAAATGGGTTCTATGGATCATAACAGTGTGTGGGAGCTAGTAGAACCACTCAATAGGGTCAAACTCATTGGCTGCAAGTGGGTATACAAGAGGAAAAGAGGACCGGACGGGAAGGTGGAAACCTTCAAGGCAAGGTTTGTGGCAAAAGGTTATACTCAGAAAGAAGGGATCGACTATGAGGAAACCTTCTCACTTGTAGAAATGCTCAAGTCCATCCGAATTCTCTTGTCGATTGCTACGCATCTCGACTTTGAAATCTGGCAAATGGATGTCAAGACGGCTTTCCTTAACGGAAGTCTTGAAGAAGAAATCTATATGCAACAACCCCAAGACTTCATTGAAAAAGGTCAAGAACACCTAGTTTGTAAGCTCAAGAAGTTCATTTACGGACTCAAACAAGCATCCAGAGCTTGGAACCAATGTTTTGATCAAGTAATAAAGTCTTACGGGTTTGATCAAAATGAATACGAAAGTTATGTGTACAAGAAGCATGTCGGAACTGCATTGGTATTCTTAGTACTATCGTAGATGACATTCTCGCTCATCGGAGAGATGTAAAGGATTAGTAAAAGTGTTGGGGCGTAAGGGCATGGCTTTCAAAATAGTTTGATATGAAGGACTTAGGGGAAGCCGGGCACGTCCTTGGGATCAAGATCACTCGAGATCGCAAGAAAAGGATGATAGGCTTATCGCAAGCCGTACATAGACAATTGCCTTGAAGCGATTCAAAGATGCGAGATTCCAAGAAAGGCTTCATACCTTTCGGGCATAGAATCCATCTATCGGAAATGTGCCCTAAGACACGAGAGAGATAGATGACATGAAAGGCATTCCTTATGCTTCGACTGTCGAAACCTTATGTATGCAATGTCGTTGTCTTGACCCGACGGATATCTGCTTTGCGCCGGGCATGGTGGCGAGATATCAAAATGTAATCCGAAAAGAGCATTGAATGGCGATTAAGAACATTACGAAGTATCTGAAAAAGAACTCGATAAAATGTTAGTTTATCGGTCGGACGATCTAATCCCCATTGGTTACGGACTCGGTTTTCCAATCGGACTTAGATTCCGTAAAAATCTACCTCCCAGAGTATATTTTATTTTGGGGGGGAGCCATGCATTGAGAAGCGTTAAAGCGAAATGCATCGCCGATTCTACCATGGAAGCCGAATATGTAGGCTAACTTACGAGGCAAAATGAAAGAAGCGGTTTTGGCTCAAGAACTTCCTAGTGGACTTGGATGTAGTTCGAATTTACCCAACACAATCACTATTTAAATTGATAATAATGGGCGATTGCAAATTCAAGGGAACCAAGAGCCCACAAGGCCAAAACACATTGAAAAAATATCATCTTATCACGAAAATCCATCGCCGCCGTTCTATATTCACATGGCCAATAAACTACGCCGCATCGCCGAGGCCGTTAGGCCTCGCGACACACGTCTTGACGGGAGCTCGCGATTTGGCGTGTGATTTTTGCCATCGTCGATTTATCGCTCGCTTATCCTTCGATCTCTCTTTTCTTGGCTTTGTGCCCCTAGACCGCGTAAGTTATCAAATCTAACGCGTATTAAGCGCCACGAATTCTTTAAGATCTGATCTGAATTATGGCGGCCCCTTAGGAGGATTGATCATACCAAATCTTTCTCGCGGTTTTAGTTTGGAACCGGATTCTTGACGAGGGAGTCCTGTATTTGACTCCGTACCATAATCCGCTTAATTTATGTGATGAAATATGGGTTAAGCCCAGCGATAAAGGATTAATGACTTGAATAATATTGTGGCTCAATATTAAATTCAAAAGTCGATGCATTTTTTTCCTGATGCATAATGTCCGTTACGGTTTGATTTTAAAATACGGCTACGGTCGTTACGGTTTCGATTCGATTTTACGGTTTTGGGTTCCGATTTCTAGTTTTTAGGTATTTGCTTATTTGCGTGTCATGGTATTGACGTCTGTCTTGATTTAAATGCATTTTGGTTTTCGATTATACGAAATTTGGCGTATTTGGGATTCGTTGTTTTTGGGCTTTACGGCTTTGCACGTTCTTGGTTTAAATTTTGGGTTTGTCCGGTACCTTTGCTTTCGTTCTTCAATTGGATTGAATGATGAATCCTAACAATATTGATTGTTCAAATGATTAATTAGATTATTCTTGATGAACCAAGGTTGAAATTGTTGGTATCGGTTGTCCCGATTGACGGATGGTTTTCGGGCAGTGATGAGGGAGGGACCGTCTTGCAAATTGGATTTGTAACGGACCCCTCTGTGCAGAGTTTTAGAAATTGCACTTGACCCCTTGCAAATAAATAATTAAAAATTTGTTTTAAAATTAATAAGATTAATTTTTAAAACCTGAAAAAAAAATTGGCTTTTATTTTATAATTAATTGGATTAATTATTAATTTTAATAATCGTGAATTGAATTTAAAATTGGATTTTAAAGTTTGGTTATAAAAGGATTATTAAAATCCCACTTGTTAACCTGTTTTAAATTACGTTAATGCATTTATAGTCTGCATTATAAATTGTTTGGGTAGGCGGCGCCCAATAATTGTCGGACCGTATTAATTGTTTGGGTAGACGGCGCCCATATAAGTGTTAGTCCGTATAATATCATGTTTGGGTAGGCGGCACCCAATAGATGCTCAAATATGATGTAGATTAACATGTTGGATCTCGATTAAGCAATTAATACCCCGCCTTTAAAAATGTTCCTAAATAAAATATGGTTTTCTCATTGATTTGATAAGATGTCTTCCATCAAAATTAAAAGTATACCGGATATTTCATTCCAATGAGTACTTAAAGACCCTCGTCTTTTACTCGGATCTACATCTAACGGGACTTTTATAGGGACATGTAATATCGCCGCTTGATGGTTATAAACCAACTTAACTTTGTTTTGCTAGCCCTCGCGGGGAACAAAGGGTAAGGGACATTAGTCGAACTAGGTTCGACAAGCTAGGAATTGCAACTTAGCAATTGGTTTGGAGACCTACCAGTTATGCTATTGTAAAGATCAACCTTCGCTGGGATTATGATAGTAGTAATGTGGATCCTAGTCCATTATGATTTATAATTTATATAAATTCGTACTTTTCCGATGAGGTCGTTAAGTATGTGAAAATAATGGAAACAAAATAAATTTAAAGGCCATATTTATTTTGATTGCTGAATATTGATCATAGGAATTATGTGTTTTAATTCCCGTTTTATTTTATTTCTCTAGGATTGTTGAAATGAATAACTTGTCATTGAGAAGCGTTTTGGAAACGAACAAATTGGCTGGGCCAAACTTTCTCGACTGGCGTCGAAAGGTTCGTTTGGTGCTCAGGCAAGAAAAGATTGAGTACGTGTTGGACATACCAATCCCTGCTACCCCGGAGGCTAGTACTAAACAAGTCGAGGCATTTGATACCAAAGCTCAGAAGAAGCATCAAGAGGATGCTTACAAGGCTCAGTGTGTTATGCTACTCGGGATGACTCCTGAGTTGCAAAGGCAGCATGAGAGGATGCTCCCCTTCGAGATGATCAAGTATCTAAAGGATCTCTTTAATTCTGAATCTCGTTCCGAGATTTATGAAGTGATGAGAGATTTATTTAGATGCCGAATGTCGGAGGGAGGGAAGGTTTCTCTTCATGTGTTGAAGATGATTGGGCTGATCGAGAAACTTGGTCGTCTGGCATTGAGCTCAACACCAATGTTGCTGTTTATGCCCTTCTTCAGTCACTTCCCGATTCATATTCGAGTTTCGTGGTAAACTTTAATATGAATAAGATGGAATCGACTATGCCCGAGCTGCATAACATGCTAAAGACTTTTGAGTCTTCCACTGCTAAGGAACAACCTGTGCTCATGGTGAGTGCCTCCACTTCTTCTGCTCCGAAAGGAAAGAAAAAGCGAAGGGGCAAGGCAAAGAAAGGCTCCAAGCCGAGCTTCCTTAAGCCCAAAGGTGGAGTTCAAAAGAAGGAGAGGGTGGACAATGATGTATGCCTCCATTGCAAGCAAAAGAGGCATTGGAAGAAGGACTGTAAGGTTCTAGCAGCTGAAAAAAAAGACACGAGGTGTCTCAGCCTCTGGAACAGGTATGTTTGTTATTGAGATAAACATGTCCACAAATGATACTAACTGTTGGGTATTAGATACCGGTTGTGGCTCACACATTTGTACAAATGTGCAGGGTCTCAAGGATAGCAGGGCAGTTAGGCTGGGTGAAGTCTCGCTACAAGTTGGGAATGGAGCAAGAGTTGTTGCTGAACGTGTTGGCGTTTATGTTTTAGATTTACCCTCTTGTTTTAGACTTGAACTGAATAATTGTAATTTTGTTCCTTCTATTACCCGCAACATTATTTCTATTCCGATGTTGGATATTGAAGGTTTTTCCTTCCATTTTGCAAACAATAATTGTTATTTTTCGCTTAATGGTCGTATGTATGGAAATGCTCCTCTATCTAATGGTTTATATTTGTTGCATTGTGGATATAACATTCTTAATATACAAAATAAAAGACTCAAACTTAGTAGTCATGAAAACCCGACTTACTTGTGGCATTGTAGACTTGGTCATGCAAACGAGAAAAGAATTGCAAGGTTAAGAGAGTTAGACTCCTTAACCCCATTCGACTTTGAGTCTTATGGAAGTTGTGAATCTTATCTCAAGGGCAAAATGACCAATAAACCCTTTTCTGGGAAAGGAGTTCGTGCCAAAGAAGTTCTAGAGTTGATCCACAGTGATGTATGTGGACCATTGTCCACTCTAGCTAGGGGTCAATTCAGATACTCCATCACTTTTACTGACGATTTCTCTAGGTTCGGGTATGTGTATCTGATGAGACACAAATCCGAATCTTTTGAGAAATTCAAGGAGTATAAAGCTGAAGTAGAGAAGCATCTTGGTAAGAGTATTAAGACCCTTCGATTGGATCGAGGAGGAGAATATCTTAGTCATGAATTCACTGATTATCTGAAGTTGCATGGAATCTAATCACAATGGACTCCTCCCAGAACACCCCAAATGAATGGAGTGTCCGAGAGGAGAAACCGAACCTTGTTAGACATGGTAAGGTCCATGATGAGCTTTTCCTCTCTTCCAACATTCTTATGAGGATACGCGCTCCAAACCTCAATCTACATTCTGAATATGATTCCATCCAAATCAGTTGAGCATACGTCATACGAGTTATGGCATGACAAGAAGCCAAACTTCTCTCACATGAGAACGTGGGGTTGCCCCGCGTTTGTGAAGAAAATGCTCACTGATAAGTTGGAATCAAAAGATGAAAAGGGTTACTTTGTGGGATATCCTAAGGAAACTAGAGGATATTATTTCTATCTCCCTGAGAAACAAACAGTGATTGTTTCTAGGCAGGCCAAATTCCTTGAAGAATACTACGTCTTCAAGGAACAAGGCCGTAAGACGATAGAACTTGAAGAAATTCAAGAACCACAAATTAACAAGGAGACTGATATCTTGTCAAAGCAACATGACAAAGAATCAGTGGGAGCATTCAGCAGCTTACACGGTAGAAGTTTATCACTAAGTGATCCTCTTTCAACCAGTGGGAGCGTAATTGGAGTTGTATTGCCCGAACAACGAACACCAAGTAGGCTGAATGAGAAGAACATAGTTCAAACTCCTGCTCAAGAGGCATCTGGAAGTTCTCAAGGAGCATTCGGAAGTGTCGCTCTTGAGGCCTCCCCGGTCAACGATGAAATCGTTGTACCACAAAATTTTCACGATCAGAATGTGCAGCCTGAACAACCACAACTCCATAAGTCCACTAGAGTTCGTAATCCGATCACCAGATATTATGGTTTCCTCGTGGAGGAACATGATGACGTGGAGATCCCGAATAAAGACGAACCTAAAACTTACACTGAGGCAACATTAGATGTTGACTCAAAGAAGTGGCATGAAGCCATGAAATCCGAGATGGACTCGATGTACACCAATCAAGTATGGGACTTGGTTGAGTTGTCAAAAGGGGTCAAACCTATAGGTTGCAAATGGGTCTACAAGCGTAAGACCGATGCAAATGGCAAGGTACAAACCTACAAGGCTAGGTTGGTGACGAAAGGTTATAGTCAACGCGAAGGCATTGACTATGACGAGACTTTCTCACCAGTTGCTAAAATCAAGTCCATTCGAATTTTACTGCTACCTAAATTTGTGTTTATAAGGTCATCCCGATAGATCCTAACATATAGTATCCTAACATTTATTTCTCTCATATCATATCTCATACTACAAGCAAATAAATAATTGACTCACAGTTTTTCAACGTGGCTATAAAATTTGCAACAAAAATGTTTTCGATTTTAAATAGTGCGAATTGTCTATGATTTGCCTACATATTTTAGAAATTCTAATAAGTAAACAAATTACCTAGCTATGAACAAATTGTCTATACATTTGTAATTTTCATAGGCAATAAATCAACTGTGAAATTATATGTGTAGTTAATTTGTTTGCCTACTAGAATTTTGCAAGCAAGTCAGTATGGAATACTCACTATTTAAGAATAAATTTATTTTTATTGCAAATTAGTTACACATATTGAAATATTTTATAGGTAATTATTTATTTTCTCGTAGTGTCAGTTGATTCCATTTCCTTGTGTTAATGGAAAATCATGGCCAAAACAAACTCGTTCCTTTGGCATTTCTACTGTGAATCACATACACACATATATATTTATATATATATTTATTTTAAATTGAGTTTTATATATACGTGATTAAATAGACTTTTTTATTATTAGGAGCCAAAACAAAAAGATAAAAATTTGTATGAACCGAGTTCACAAAGAACTCTGATTTTTTAAATATCACTGTTATGTAAAAAAATATTGATGTTACGCACACAACTCTCACTGTTATATAAAATAACTATCATGGTTAAAAAAAATAGCTTTATTTTTTGAAAATGATAATTTTTATAGATAACAATAATTTTTTTTTATATATAATAGTGATAAAGTTCATATATAAATTTGATTTACATCAATATTAATCAAACAAAAATGCCATCCTAATTTGTTTTGCACCTATTATTCTTTTCTTTTATCTTACTCAAAAAAAAATTAAATAAACTTTCGCTACCTCTCATCAGCCGTTAACTTTTAGTAACATTTTATAGTCAACATTTTCTTACCCGGAAGAATCTAGTGAAACATTTTCTTGTCGAGACTAGATAAAATATACTTCCTCTGTTCCATAATTATTATAACACTGATCTTATTTGAACATCTCAATATTACTACAACTCTCTCAAAAATACCCACTAAAAGTAAATATCTCCACCTTTAATTACTCACAATACTCCTTCTTTATTAGAGCATCCACAATGGTCCATCCAATGAGAATTTAACCATTGGATGGATGAAAATTGGTATTTAAAATCATTTTGAGTATTCATTAGATTGGAGGGAGAGAGAGCCGTCCATCAAATAAAATGAATGGAGAGAGAATATATTTTTTTGGAGAAAAGTAAGTAAATGAAGTGAATATGGGCCCACAAAAGATGTATGGATGGATAAATTATTAATAAAGCATTATAAGAGTGTGTTTAAATAATTTAATTTTTATAAATTATTAATATGAAAATAATGTGAATGAGAGAAAGCGGGTGAATTGATGAATTTTCATCAATTTATTGTGGATGCTCTTGTCCTAAAACCCACTTCTTCATGGAACGAACGGAGTAAAATAACTATGTTTTCTCAGCGTAATTTTTCAATTATACCTGTCGGTTGATGTAGCATGTAGGCAGAAGAAAGAAACAACGAAAGGCTTTAATTAATTAATATATGACTGGTAGTTGAAAAACACAAATCATCAAAAGAGATTTGATAGACGGAAGTCACACCTCCTGAAATTCCTTGTTTGGCTTTTTCTACTTAATTTTAATAATTAATTAAAAGTGGGTTTTATATGTACTAAAGTGCAGCGTTCATTCATAATATTTTAGAATTATACAATTTATTATACTATAAGATGTAATTTATTTATACTGAACTTTGCAACTATTTTTCAATATAATTGCATGGTTTAGTGTAAACAAATTACATCTTTCAGTATAACAAATTAAATAATTCTAAAATGTATTATAAGTGCATGATGCACTTAGATGCATGTAAGACTTAGTCATTAATTAATAGTGTATACTAAAAAAAAGGTCTTAATTTTTTATTTTTTTCCGGTCCGAGAGCAATATAATTAAGGGTGAAAATGGATCGGATACGGACGGATAGTGTTTATACCGTATCCTAAATCATATTTTTTTTCTCGAATTCGGAGTCGGATACGGAAAAGTCGGATTTGGATACGAATTCGGAATATTCGGTATACGGATATGAGACGGATATCGGACGAATCCGGGCCGAATTCGAATAACTATAATCGGATAATATATTTCAAACGAAAATCATCAAAATGTGATTGAAACACATAAAAAAAAAACTACCTATGCAATATTTCATAGAAGTTCTAATGCAAATTATAAAAATTATATCTACTGCTAATAATATGAAACTAAAAGTTATATCCTTCGTAACCATCACCATCACCACTCCAGCACAACATAACGCCTACATAAGTATTAAGTACTAATATTATATTATTATATATATATATTAATATAAAATATAAATCAGGGGCTTAGTTTGACTTATGCAATTGAATGACCCATTTTAAAATATATTTGACTTATTGAATATATTAAACATGTTACGTGAATCATAATAGGTAGGGTTTGGCAGAGACTTTTTTGCGCAGAGACTTTGTCTTATTTTAATTGCTTAGTTTTCATGTTAGTGTCTTTCCTCACTAATATTATAGTATCATTTTATTTATTTATATTACTAATAGAGAGTTTTTATTGTTTATGTGTCAATTTTTAGTGAGTTTTGATGATATGTTAATCATATAAAGAGTTTGATACTTTAGTGTGTTTATAATGATAATGTGTCATGAGTATTGATAATTTAAATAAAATATTATAAAAGAAATAGTTGACTCAATCAATTAATATTCCATCTTAACATATAAATATTATTATCATTATTTAAAATTATATGATAAAGTTAAGTTATATATGATATATATTTTTTAATTATACTTTATTATAATATTTATACATAAATTATAGTATAAGACTTCTCCTATTAATTTTGAAAAGATTTAACAATTGTGAAACAAATTCAAAATCAGTTTCATATATTTTCACATGATTATATTAACTCAATCTAACATATATTTTGATATAATTATAATAAATTCATTCAAAATTATTATTTTTATTAAGTTTTAAAGTAATAATGTAATATTTTTTTCAATTAACCATTATAAATATTATAATTTTGAAAATAATTTTATTTTGATTATTAAAAACCACATGTAACACGGTGGTACTACGCTAGTAGAGTAATATTTGGACGCTCCGGTGCAATTGATGTATTATAATTGAGATAAATAATACTGTTCAATGAAAGATAAAAATTTATATAAATTAAAGTTCGTGTGAACTTTGTTTTTTTTAAGATATAACCATTATATATATACTCATTATCACTATTATGCATAGTCACTTTCACTATTATTTATATGTATTTATTACTATTAAAAATATTTTATTTTAAAATATTAATAATACTTATAAATAATATTGACACTAATAAAAGAGAGACTATAATATAATTGACACTCGAAAAAGGGAGGTCAGATAAAATGACCACTAAAACAGATCAAAAGTGAAAACCTAGGATAAAAAAAACCAGATGCAGACAAGGATTTTTGTCTTACCATAATCAAGATATCATCAAATATTCACACACATGACACATCCAAATATAAAAATGCTAAAATACACATCCACAAACATAAAACACTAAAATAATTAAAAAAAAGTGTTAATTGATAATCCAATAATATCCCACCTCTAGCATGAGTCAAAGATCCCAATCACCAAACCCGCACGGGGACGGAAGGAGCGTCGGTCCATCTGTCTGTAGGGACACTGCTTCTTTCACATTCTTTCACGCCGGTGCTTTTATTCCTCTAATTTATCTTTTTTATTTAATTACAAATAATATCATTATTTTTTGTCTAATTGCAATCTAATTTATAATTCTGAATAATGGTAAATAAATTATCTTTAAATACGTTACAAATTAGACTTATAATTTTATTTTATTTTCGTGCTTGGATTTGAGCCTTGAGGCGACCAATCGATGAAGACGTCTCACTTAATTCAATTAGAGACCAACGAAATGACAATTAAAATTGTCCCGTTAGAGAAATAGACATAAAGAGAATTGCCCACAAATTTAGAATATATTTGCTATCATCTATAACAAGGGATATGGAGAACACACTCAATTTCTACTATTTGTTAGACTAAGTCCTATATAGATCCATGTGCACCTTGCACTCACAGTGACATTTTAAAATCAAGTAACATGTTATACTAAGGTGCATTTTATTTACACTGAACTGTAGCCAATTGCACGTTTCAGTTTAAATAAATTGCATATTTTATTATAACAAATAGTATAATTCTAAAGTGAATTAAGAGTGCACGATGCACCTGTATGAATATGAGACTCACCCCTATTTGTTATTATTGATTTAGTTTCTTTACAACCCCTTAAAAAGTGAAGTCACTTAGTCTCATTTTTCATTTAGGTGAAACTTTTATACTACCTCCCATCTAGTATTTCTAATACCAATAAACATTTTTTTAAATTTATCACGTGATTTTATATCCTTCAAATTTCATATTGATACCATTAGTCTATATTAGATTGCAATTAAGAAAAAAATTAAGATTATAACTTGCAATTAAGCTTTTTTTTTCACGTTTTTCTTCTCTTATAATTTCCCAACAAACTCTCACTCTCCCCACCTTCCTCGATTTTTCCTCTCCATCTGCCGTACCCCCCTTATAACTCCTCTCCTTTTCCCACAAATTTCATCCATCAATGGGCCTCGTCAAATTCCTCCGGCGAAAGCTCCGCCGATCAAAAATCGCCACCGCCGCCACCACCACCGTAAAAACTACAGTTTGCACAAAGAACAGAATTACGCAATTATCATGGGACGAAATACAGAGACTAACAATGAATCTGTCTGTGATCATCGGATACGGAGGATTTAGCACGGTGTATCTTGCCCAATTCGACGATTGTTGCGCCGCCGCAGTTAAAATTTACTGCAGCACCCCACGCCTTTACCAGGCGTACCGGCGGGAGTTGGAGATTTTACTTCTTATCCGCCATGATCGTATCGTCAAGCTCCTCGCCTACTGCAGCGATCAAGGTACAAAATCGGGTTAATATCAATTTACAACTTAAGTTCGATTCAGTATAAATCATTTTTTACTTTCTACTTTATCAATTTTAGTTCATAGGATTTTCAATTTCAATCCTAGTCATAAGTTGTTTTCGGTCGATTTTGAATTTTTCCAAGAGAAAGGACTAAAATTGGACAAAAAAAGTTGATCTGCGGTAGAAAACGAGTTAGTATAAATTTAGAATTTGGGGTGGATCCAATATAAATTATTCCTCTTTCTAATTTACAAATTTTAGTTCTAGGTGATTGTAAATTTCAATCCTAGATGTAAGTTGTTTTCTGTCGATTTTGAATTTTCCACGAAAAATGACTAAAATTGGACAAAAAATGTGATCAAAGTAGAAAATAGAGTTAATAGAATTTGGGGTGGATTAAATATAAATTATTTTTCTTTCTAATTTATAAATTTTAGTTCTAGGTGGCCAATTTCAGTCCTAGATTTGAGCCGTTTCTAACAATTTTGAATTTTCCTGCAAGAAATTACTAAAATAGGACAAAAAAGGTGTTCGGGGTTAAAAGTCGAGTTAATATCAATTTAGAACTTTGGGTAGATCCAATGTAAATTAGGAGTATTTTATTTCTATATCAATTTCAGTCCTAGATGTATACTAATTTCTATTGATTTTGAATTTTCCGATGAAAAATAGAATAAAATTGATGAAACAGAGAGAAATTCTTTATATTTGATAAGTAGGGGGTATACTGATATTAACTCTAGAAAATCAAAGCAAACATAATATTATGGATGAAAGTAGAAAAGAAGAATTTCATTGGTTGAAAGTTTGAAAGTAATGATTTGTTGTTTGTTATATGCAGAAGAAGGCGTGTTAGTACTGGAGTACACACCGAACGGCAATCTACAAGAAGCGCTTCACGGCCAAAACACGCTTCTTCTTCCATGGAAGCAACGCATGGCCATAGCTTTCCAGCTAGCTCAAGCCCTGTCCTACCTCCACGAAACATGCTCCCCACAAATCGTGCACGGCGACATCAAAGCGTCGAACGTGCTGCTCGACGATAGCCTCAACTGCAAGCTCTGCGATTTTGGGTCCGCGAAGGTGGGGTTTTCCTCTGCTGTGGGCCCACCCGATTCTTCGAACGGGAGGAGGCAACGGATGACGATGATGGGTTCTCCGGGGTACACGGATCCCCTGTATTTGAGAACAGGGGTTGCGTCGAAGAAAAACGACGTGTATAGTTTTGGAGTGGTGGTTTTGGAGCTAATCACGGGTGTGGAGGCTTTCGGGGCGGAGAGTGGGGAGAGGCTCACGGATAGGGCCGCGCCGCTGATGAGAGAGGCGGGGAAGGTGGCGGGGATGGTGGATCCGCGGCTGGGCGGGGAGGTTAATTTGGAGGAAGCCAGAGCGATGGTGGGGCTCGCGGCAAAATGCCTTAGCGATTGCGCTAGTGTTAGGCCTAGCGCGTCTGCTATCTTGGATATTATGACGGACACGGTTTCCTCTCTGTCGTTCTTGTTTGAGACGAAAGCGCGGTTGGATTATGGATAGTTTGGCGAGAGATGGTGTATTTTGTGTGGATAAATTATACAACGATGTTCATGTTTGTCGTTTAAGGATGTTGGAATTAGCTAGGGGATGTATATTTTAAGTTAAAAGAAAAAAGAAATTGAATGAGTGTAATTGTTGTAGCACTTGGATAGTTGTAGTTAGTGTGTGAGATGAGCTCAAAATTTTTATGTTCTGAGGTAGATATTGAAGTTGGGTTGAAAGTTTGAACAATTCAAAATGGAAAAAAATATATTAATTGTTTTACACTATCCTTATGTAAGTTAAAGTTGTAACAAATTTTATGGAAGTTATCAACTTCAATTTAATTGAATCCAAACACAAGAAGTGCAGGGTAAATTCTTGTGTGGGATCATGTTCGTTAGACAATACTTCAAATTCAAATTTGTAAAAAGAATACATTGAAATATCTTGATCATTCTCATCAAATTACAAGTATTGTTTGTGGATATAGGAATTGTTTATTGTTGCTTTAAATCATTAAAGTTCGATATATAGGAAGCAACTTTAGTAGTTGGATGATAAAGTGGGAGTGCACACTGTATTTCTTCAAATGAGTGAAACCAAGCATCTATAATATAACCCTTATTTTGAGTTCTATCAATTGGCTAAGTCTAGTATGCATCTAGGTGCACCGTGTACTTATAATGCATTTAGAATTATGCAGCTTGTTATACTAAAAATGTAATTTGTTTATACTGAATCATGTAACTATTAAGATGGAAAAATAGTTGCACAGTTCAGTGTAAACAAATTGCATATTTCAATGTAACAAGTTGCATGATTTTAAAATGCACTATGAGTACACGGTGAACCTGAATGCACATAATACTCTCTTCCATCCATTTGGACTAAAGATGTTTCCCCTTGTTTATTTTTGCTTATAGCAACACACGCTTGACGTACACTACTAAAAGAAAACATATATACTAGTATGTCACAAATGAGGACCTAAATTTGAGATCCATTGACCAATATTACGAAATATGCGGCTCATAAACTATATTAAAAATGATTAAAGTACATCCATCCCACGTTAAAAGTAGAAAATATTTTAAAGCACTTTGATTTAATAAGATGATTGTAGTACAAGTGACTTTTGTTGAAATGAAGCATTTCACAAGTAATCCCTTGCTTCTTCTCCTCCCAAAACTAAAAGCAATTAAAGAAATTCTTGCATTACTAAGCAAGCAAAGAAGACTTGTTTGAAAATCTTCAAGATTCCCCCAAATAGTATCCCTATCTCCCCTCTTTAAATTCACCCCCATGCTACAACCCTTTATTCAACCCCACAAATTCAATCCCAAATTACACCTACCTAGCTATCATGGCACCCGATTCGACCAAGCTCGACGCCTCTTCACACGAAGGCGACAAGCAAAAGAGCTTGGACCACGAGGTTAGAGACCTGATCTTTGCCCTCACCAACCGCCTGGGATCCATCCAAAAACCAGGCGGGTCATCAAGCACTGACGATGAGGATCAGGGTGTCAGAATCATCACTCTGGCCGGGAGCAACGTGGGAGCCACCATGCGCGGCGACATGGACAACAAAACCGTCGCCCCACAAGGTTTGACCCTGCCCGAACAGGACGACCCGCCTTCCTACCTTGTCAATAGCAATTTCCAAGCTATCAACAACTCAATCATGTTGGGTGGAAGCTACAAGACCAATGATCCAGGTGTCCATTTGGACATCACGGATTACATGGATCAAAACGAGATCCACAAGGATGGTAAGAAAGGAAAAAAGGGCAAGAGAGGCGGATACAAGACTGACAATCATGTTGAACGTTCTCAAAGTGATAGTAGTGATATTGAAAGAAGTTGAAATCAAGAAGCAGCGTGTTGGTTGGGATGTGCATGGCTTATCAACTTATGAATAAATGCTTCTTATGCTGATTTTCTTTGCTTTGTGTGGTCTATTAATATTGCCTTCATTTGGTGGTATGATCAATTTGATAATGTTGTAATAATATTAAGTTCCTTATTTTTGTATGCATTTAAATATTGAGTTACTACAAAATAAATCACGATATTTTTATCTTTTTTCCAATTACAGTATATATTTTTAATATTCGTAATTTGATACATGACTTTCTAAATTATTCCAATTCTCACATGATAGTTTTCTGGCAAGTCCCGCGGTGTATGAAGCTGAAAGAAATAGTAATTAAAAAATTGGAATTAAGTTGAAACTATTAAAATTAAGTCGTGAATTTATATGCAAATTTTTCTAAAACTTTCTGCTTGTCACGCCAGCATAAGTCGATGAAAAAAAGTCATGATCTAATTATAAAATTTAAAACATTATACGTCGGGGTTGGGGTTTAAATTTTTTGTAATCCTGTAACTTTGCTTCGTTTTGAAATTTGTCCCGATTGTTTTGGCTTTTTGATTTTGATCCAGTGAGTTATTAAAAAATTTTAAATTGATCTTTTAACCTGCTGTAGCAGGTCATCAAACAGGTAACCGCCACCTATGTAATTAATTTGTTTTTTTCTTTAATTTCGAAATGCCACCGAATTTTTTTTAATCCAAATAATTTGTGTCGGGATTTTTTTTTCGTATTTTTTAGGAAGTGAGAGTGGTTTTCTGCGTTTATTGATTTGATTCTTTTATTTTTGGGTCAATTTAGACCCAGTAAATCGACCCGATTTGCTTTGACTTTTGATATACAAATTATTTTAAACCCGACTAAAATTATTAGGATTAAAAAAAAAAGTGGCGCTTTGAAATTAGAGAGTAAAATAAAATAATTATATATGTGGTGTTTACATGTTTGGTAACCTGCTGTAGCAAGTGAAAAGGACCCAATTTCAAAATTTTAGGAAACTTACAGGACAAAAATTAAAAAGTCTAAACAATCGGGATCAATTTCAAAACGACACAAAGTTATAGGACTACAAAAAATTTAATCTCTTATACGTCGTATTGCAAATTTTAAAAGATATGTACTAAAAAAAGTGAAAATATCGTGATTTATTTCACTAACCCTTAACCATTCGTATAGGATAATCTTGTCAACTTTGCTTGCACATTGCAGCAAAAGAAGATAAACAAAAACCACCACCCTCTAAAAAGAGAAAAAAACCCTTAAGGAATAACAGATGAAGTGACCAAATTCTCTGTTATTGTACAGAGGATTTGATGTTTATGAGAGAAGATGCAGCTAAGCTTGTTGAACTGCAGATCTTCCCACAATCTTATGACTCGGAAATTCTATATCTTGCTCCTTTATATCTTCAATTTCCAGGACTAATTTTTGTTGATTCTGCATTTCCTTGTCCTTTCCCCACAGCATAATGTACAACCCAGCTATTACAGTAACTGACCCAATCAAACTGTTTGATGCATGGAAAAAATTAATATAATAGTAAATTAACTAGGACAAATTGAATTTTAACGAGTACAATTCACTTTTGGTATCTCAGGATACGGTATCTTATGTTTTTAGTCCCAACTCCCAACACTCACCACTTTAATCTCAAAATCATTTTTTTTCATACAATTTTGGTCCCACTGTTACATTTTTTGTTAAAATCAACAACAATTTTGGTCCCATAGGATACGGTACCTCACGATTTTAGTCTCAAAGCTGCAGCTAACTTTAACGAAAAACGTAAGTTGGAACCAAAACTGCATGAAAAAAATTATTTTGAGACTAAAGTGATGGGTGTTGGGACCAAAATTGTAAGTTACCGTGCCCTGTGGGAGCAAAAATGACTTTTACTCTAGAATCGAACTTTTAAATTGTTGCAAAGAAGGATCTCAGACATATTTTCAGACAAAACAGTTGCATACGAATTGTCGAAAATACCCCTGTCTTTTATTGTGAATTTATCCGAGGTCCTTATTTTGCAACAATTTAAAATTTGGATACATGCTCTATAAAAAAGTCTGAAACTTCAATTTTTCGAAATGCAATTAGTGATAAAAATAAGTCTTTTTTTTTTTCAATTTGTCCAATTAACTATTAAGGAAGATTGAAGAAAGTAATTAACATAGACCTTCCAAGATGAAGTTGTTCATGCAAAAGAGGAACATCAAAAATTGCAGCCATTATTTGCACAAGAGGGCTGAAAGCTGCAGTGAAGACGGGGCCTCGTTTCTTGACACACCACGCCATTCCCACGAAACACAATCCCGACCCTATCATCCCCTGCATCTCATAATCTTTGCTAAATTTGTCATGATATTCTTAATTTCACATATGAATTAATATAGTATTAAATATCAATTAACATATTTATGTCGAAAAAATAAATGTGAAGTTTTTAAAAGATTTTCAATTTGAAGATGAAGAACGTTTAATCTTCTTCCTTTCATTGTTTTGATTCATTAAATTGTCATATTTATATATTTCATTCTCTTTATTTTTCATTCTAAGTATTTCATTTATTTCCTTTGTGTTTTTAATTTTATAATTTGACTCAGTTTTGACCAAAATTTAACCCATCCACACAAAAAATAAAATAAAAATATATATATATATATGTATAATGAGAAGTATTAGTTCCTATGAATAAAATTATTAGTTCATACAAAAAAATATTAGTTTGTATGTTGTATAGTATTAGCACTTCTTCAGTCTATAACTAATACTTTTCGTCATATGAGCTGATACTTTTATACTTTTTGATCATTTTTTCTATGTTTTTCAATCAAAACTGCACCAAGTGCACGGTGCAACTGGTGATGGTGCTCCTAAGTGTTACTCTCGATAAAATTATGTTACTTACCGCATATAGAATGATGAAGACATCCGATTTCTTCAACGAAATCCAGACTGAAAGCTTCCTATCAATGGATAAACTCAAGATTGCAGACTGAATGGCACTGAAGAAAGACATAATAGCAGTAGAAGAGTAAAGGCAACAATATCTCTTTCCAATGCTTGTTTGAAGAAGGAACCATGAGGACCAGCAGAGTGTCCCAGCCAACAGGGCAACCGACCCGACGCCCCATCTGATTGAACCCGGACCCGTATGTCGCTCCACGGGTCGCGGGTCGGAGAAGTGAAACAGAGGCATTCCTTTGTATACAATTAACAGGATTGCACCTCCCACACACATTATTGCACCCACCATCTTGGCTATTCCATAGCTGCTTTTTATGTTCACTCTCTCTAAACTGCACCACCATTCATTCAATGAAGTTTAATAGGCTTAATTGCAGATAAAAAATTTAAAAAAAATTGTAGCTCGGAAATGCTATTTGTATCATTTTGAACATTTTAGTACGATTTATTATTCATTGTCTAGTAAGCTTTTGAATTTTGATAAATAAAACTTTTGTTTAATATTTTATTACGATGAATCTTTTTTGAAATTCGAATCAATGAGCAGATTCCCCAAAAATTATGATTTATTATTTGTTGCTATCTGGATCAATACAAAAATGTTAATATGATAAATTATTCGGTGTCAAGTAAGTGACACATCGTTTTTGAACAGAAGTGGATTTTCCCGTTGCTTCGAATTGCAAAAAAAGAAAAAAAAATTGAGATTTTGTTTATCAAAGATTAGAGCAGTTAAAAAAAAGCGAGCAGCTCGCGAGCTCGTCTTGAGCTCATTAAATATTTGATTTACTAACGTGATTACTCGAGCTCGACTCGTTAAGCTCGATAATTAAGAATTTTCTTGAAATTCCATTAGGCTCGGTTCGACTTGTTAGACTTTATAATTAAGAATTTTCTTGAAATACCATTAGGCTCAGCTCGTCAAACCCGAATACTCGTTAATTAGACTCGTATGCGAGTCGAATCGAACTCTAATTCCAACTCGATAATGTAATCGAGTAAGCTCGAGTTCAAACTTCAAGTACTAAGTCCGACCCGAATAACAACTCTACTAGAGCTTCAAAAATTTATAAGAGATTGCAACTCGCGAAAAAGTTGTGAATTTATCAGCAATTGAGCCATTTTATCAGTATGACGATATATATATATATATATATATATATATGATATAGAACCCAATATTTGGTTTTTTATGGAACCAGATTAATGATGTGTCATGTCAACTCATCATCCACATAATTAATTCTACTTAAATAAATTGTAGAATTAATATACTATACCCTAAACCATGAACCCTAAACCCTAAATCATGAACCATTTGGGTCGGGTGAACCATGAACCACTGGCCGGGTTCGGCCTAAATTTGAGTTGTCCGGGCAGGTAAAAAAAAAAAATTTATTTTTTTTTCTGTTTGGTTTTATTTTTTCAGTTCAGTTCAGTTCAATTTTTCTTTTTACCCGGCCCAGACCCAAACCCGGCCCGAGTGGTTCATGGTTCACCCGATCCGAATGTTTCATAATTTAGGGTTTAAGGTTCATGGTTTAGGGTATAGTATATTATAAAACATTCTATAATTTATTTGAGTAGAATTAATTATGTGAATGATGAGTTGACATGACACGTCATTAATCTGGTTCCATAAAAAACCAGATAGTTGGTTCTATATCATTATATATATATATATATATATATATATATGAAATGAAATGAAATGGATTGTGTGCATACCCGAAAGGTAAAGCCATTAGAAATGTGAGGACAGGGACCATGTTGAGGAATGCACATGCGAAAGTTGCAGATGTGTATTGTATTCCCAAAAGGAAGAGATATTGTGTCACAGATGCCCTACAAGATCATGATAACACGAATTATATATGAATGTAAAAAGTGTATGTATAACACTCGTATATCAGTAATTCAAACTGACCCGATAATTCCACTCACAAAAAGGTGACACAATACGGTGAATGTGAGCTTAGGCCTACTTCTCCTGCAACTCAAATTCAATCAAATGCTAAGATGTAACAAACGACTTCTATTATTAAATAGGATTGAAGAATAATTTTTTTTTTTTTTAGGAAGTCCATGAATATGGAGTAGCGATTGTAGGATAATATGTTTATGTTATTAAAATTTAATTTGGCACATTGGGGCCGATTTGACTCTAAACAAGTGACAAGTTAACCAGAATTTGAGTCAAACACGTGACAAATTAGCCCGAGTTCGGGTGTTTCGGACCAATTTGACCTGAATGTGCGAAATTTAAAATATACAGACCTAAATGTGCAAGCCCTCAAACAAGTTACGGGACTAAAAACAATCTGACAGAATGATGATGTAACAGTAACACCCTTTAGATGAATGACACGTGTACTGATATCCTATTTCTTGTATTACGTGTCAATCATCTAACAAGTGCAATAGAATATTTTGAACCATAATCAAATTCAAGTAATACAAAAGGTGCAGAAACTGAAACCTTTCAAGAAAGAAAGCTAGTGGAGATAAAAAGATGGTGGAAATAGTTTGGCGATAAGTGATGAACACGAAATGATCAATCCCATGGCAGACAATCTTCTTGAGAAGAATGTTGCTAACGGCGAAGGCGAGATCGATAGCCACCATTGCTATAACAGGGTACCATTTTGAGAAGCCCTTCATCTTTGTGTAGAGTTTTTATGTTCAATGTGTTTTTTAGCTAAGGCTAAACAGTATTATATAACACTTTTAAGTTAAGGCTAAAAGGAAAAGGAAAAGGAAATTCTTTCACTCCCATGTGTGCTTTTTTATCTAACTAAGTTTTTATATGTATCCAGGTGCACCGTGCACTTATAGTGTATTTTAGAATTATGCAACTTGTTATATTAAAATATGCAACTATTTTTTCATATTAATAGTTGCACGGTACAGTGTAAACAAACTGCATGATTCTAAAATATACTATGAGTACACGGTGCACCTGAATGCACACGAGACCAATCTTATCAACCAATTTGCACTTGTTTAATTATTGCATATTATCTTGCTTTATTTACTTTAATTAATGCTGCTGCTTTACAAGAAATCTTATAGAATATATGAATGTACGTGATTAACAGAAACCAGCACTCATTCATGCAAGATATAATTTTTCAATCAAGAGCTCATGCCAACCACTAATTTTCCATGAGCATCTCCTGTGTTGCTTTTATTTTTGAATTTAGGCGGAATGCGTCTTTAAAGTTTTTTAAATTTTAATTTTTTTGGTTCGAAAAGTTTGAGTGTATTTTTTATTTTGAAAAGTTTTTGGGGGTGTTTATTGTAAATTCATTTCACATAGTCGATTTTGAGAATGTGACAAAAATTGTGAATATCTTTTGAAAATGAGCATAACACTGGGAAATTGACTTTGAAATTATGAGGCGGATTCGATTCAAATATTAGAATATTGTAAAATCACTTTTTCCTTTTTAAAATAGAAACGATTCTATTTTTCGAGTTGTGTTTACAAACATCACATATGTGGGGTTGAGTTTAAAATCATGGTTGCATGAGGATCCAGAGAATTAATTAAACGTGTGGTTTCTAATTATGCGAAATCTTCGGTTTTTTCGTTTTCTTGATCAAGAATATGTGATCTTCTTCAAGTTCAACCGAATAATAACTTGAAATAGACAAAGTCTTATGTACATCAAATCAGAGACGGATCTAAGATTTAACGTTGGGGTAGGCTGAATTTTTTTTAAGTTTCGTCACATTATAATTTTTTATTTACATATAATATTTTTTAATATATTAATTTAGGTGGTGTCATATGGGACTTCAAAACATAAAACTCATCAATAATTAAATTCAAATTTATCTCTATTTTTAATAAAATATATTTTAATAGATTGGTGTTCATTTATAAAATATATCTCTAATTATAAATAATATTTAGTTAAAATAAAATCATACAACTTATGCTCAATATTTTTTTAAACATTTCAAGAAACGTTTAGCAATTAAAAAAAATATCTCATTTAACTCATGTTAATATATTATTACATTTACAATTTCTCTTTTTCTAATATTAAAGTTGCTAAAATTTTATCATTATCACAATATATAACAACTAAAAAATAAATTATTAATACATATTCCTCAAAAGAAAGGGACAAATATTGAGAAAACAATGTAGATATTTAACACTGAACAAGTTCAATAAATAAAAGTACTAAATAAAAAAAATAGAACCATATTCAGATGATTAAATTTTAAATTTTTTGGTATGAGAACCTCAAGAAAGCATATTCAAAATTACAATAAAATAAAATCTTTGTTGCGGATGAAATTCTTAAATCTTAATATTTTAATTAAATTATAATAAGAAAAAAAAAGAAGAGGCACGATAGATCAGGAAAAAAATTTATATCAAGTTGTATCTTAATTTAATAACTGAATACAGAATGTGGGGATGAACTTTAATTTTAAATTTGGATTTGTAAATTAATATGAAATAAAAAATTATATTGGGTTGGGCTTAAATTCGTATATATATTTTTTATTCATTTTATTCACATATTATATAGTGAGGGGGGTTACTTAGATATATATGATTCGTCCCTACATCAAATTGTGCAATTTAAACATACTTTTAAACTGTATTAATTATTTAAAATGAATAATGTTAATTGATCAGTGTTAATTATCTTTTAAAAAAAATATTAATTGGTAAAGACTTAGTGAATAACCTACATCAAATATATCTTCATCAATTTAAACATTGACTTTTAAACTTTATTTATTAATTATTTAAAAATGAATAATATTTTATTGATTGATATTAATTATTTTTTAATAAAAAAAAATGTTACTATTATTAATTTATAAATATGACTTATATGAATAATAATGAAAATTTATCAATCATATATATCTTCATCCAATTTCTATTAAGTAATTGAGTAAGTCTTCGATAACATTTATTTATAATATGAAATTTACATCTTTATATTTATACCATATTACTTTCTAAACTATAAAAAATACACTATATTAAATACAAATAATTGGGATTATATTTATAAATTAATATTATAATATTAAATGTTACTATTATTAATTTATAGAATATGGTTATATATATTTATTTATTTATATATATATATAATGATATTAATTTCATACTTCATAAATAAATAAATAAATACTGTGAATAAATTTCACGAAAATTTTGTAGGGTGCACTATTTTCTTGTGTGCAAGATTTTTAAAAAATTTAAAAAAATTACCTACACCTAATTTTAAAATAAAAGTTATTAATTTAATAATTTTCTAGGCATCTCATTTTTGTAGTCTCTTAGTTTTATTGTAAGTCTTATTATTTAAGGGTTCAGCAGCTTTTGTCAATAATTGAGCATCTAGAACCAGTGTCTCTGTTGTACTGGGTTCAGCAGCTAGTGAGCATCTAGGAGTGGGAAGAATAAATGGTTCTCACAATTTTGAGCATCCAATTCTTGTTTGAAATGATAGTTGGTGGCATCCAGGATTGGAGTTAGAACATCATGTCAAATCCTCATATCCTCGTTATCAATTTGCTATTCTTTAAACCTAAAATACTGTACTTTTGGGATAGTACTACAGGATTCCAGTGTGTGATGGGTTTGGGAGAGGTTGAAAAAATAATTATAAAAAATACTTCATTCTCTTGAGATAACGTGCATAATTTTTTTTTTGTTCATCCTAAAATAATGTACACACTATTAAAATGACAAATCCTCTATAATCTTTATCCCCACAATATACATAATTAATATTACACAAAATGTCATAATTTTTGGCCCCTTACATACACACAATTCAACTTCTTTTATTATTTTATACATAAAAGTTTACAAAATTACTCTTAAAACTCTACTCATCATTACATTTTTTTAATCTTTATGTCCATTTTCGAGTGCACTTTATTCTGGGACGGAGGGAGTATATATCTTCTGATATACTCCTTTCATCCACGAAATTTATACTTATAAGGTTAGACACAAATTCTAAGAAAGAAAAAAATAGAGTAAGACTATTGCGGGAGTTCATTTATAATAAAACAGTTGTTTGTGAAAGTGTGAGTAAAAAATCAAATGATAATTTGTAATTAAGTGGTGATTGGAGGGTGAAAATAAAATGATTATTTTTATTTTGAGCATAAGAATAAATTTGATGGACGAACAAATAAAGCAAGTGAAAATAATTTTTGTTGAAGTTAATGTTAATTAAGAGTTTTTTTTTCTTCTTCTAATGTATTGTAATGTGTCAAAGTCCCACCACAAAATACATGTAATTTAAAGAGGGTTTTAAAAAAAAATTTAACGAGGGAATAAGGTTTATGGAGGGTTTTAAGGAGGGAAAACTCCCTCTTTAAAATGCTGGTCGTGAACCATTTAACAAGGGCAAAATAAAATCCTCGGCAAAACGCGAGGGTTTTATTGAGGGACTGACACATGTCAGATTCCCGAGGGTAGATATCCCTCGCAAAGCTAGCAACGCGACATCCCTCGCAAAATCGCTCGTCCAGTTTCCCGAGGGCGCGTGAACCCTCGTCAAAAGTCAACGGGTATTTTTCGAGGGCAGCCATCCTTAACCTAGCTGGCGACCACGTTTACCGAGAGACGTCCCTTCGCCTAATGTAATTTTTGGAAAAAAAAAAAACATCCATTCAGATTTGATCTCGCGTCGTTCGGCTCCCAGCGCCCCTGTGGAACCACTGGGACACGCGACCCCTTATATTGTGCATATATTTGGGCGAATTTTTCGCCCTATAAGAATTCGAACACGAGACCTCTTTATATATTGAGGCCTTGTGTGTTTCGCCAAACCGTTTAAGCAAGTCATATTCAGGATATGTGTAATACCATATGTCATGATAGGAATACGTTGATTAATTTGTTTTTGTAATTATGATGTATAATTATATTATATTATTGGTTGAAGAAGACGTGTCATTTTATTCGTGTGTGATAGTTCACGCCAAAATGTAAAGTTTTATCTTTAATAAAATAAAATAATATATTATTTTGACTTATTTTTTAAAGATCAAATAATTAATTATAGCACATATTTTTCGATTTTTATCAATTGACACTTACTTTTTGTGTTTTAACAAATAAAATCAATAGTTTTCGTTAGTACTTTAAAACATCTCCATCCATTTTTTTGGGAACGTGCGAGTTACGTGGATGACGAATTCCACCATGTAAAGTTGGTTTGCAAAAGAAGTAAAAGCAAAAAAAAAAAAATACTTGACTCAAGCAGATAGAATGGAGCATATATTTTAGCAGAACACAAATTATCCTGGAATTTTATTTTTATTATTAGCTCATCAGCACTACAGGTTGGAACCTGATGTCCACGTAAGACGAAGCTTGCCAGAAAATGAAATGGAAGATATTTGTAAGTACTACTTATTAGGAGTATTTGTATATAGCTATTTTTTATATATTCCACATCGGGTTTTCTCTCAATTGTAATTATTGTATACTTGTATAAATACCATTTCGTTGTATGAATAATATCATCCTTCATATTATCTCAATATGGTAACCACAGCCATATAAGGCTAATGCATCTTTATTATTATTATTATTTTCGATCCTCACGTACGTTCAATTAAAAGAAAGTGCATTAAATCATTTATTGTCTTTCACTCAAGATATTGATCACACGATCATATCTTCTCCCCCAAATCCTATGAGAATTAGTCAAACAATTCCATATTTCTCAGCCTCCCTCAATTAGCAAAATTGGGTCATTAATTTTCAATTAAATTTTTTTTTTTTCCTTCCACTGCAAATCATCATGTCGGCCGCTGCAATTCCAAATGTCACCACCGATTCTGTTGCAACAGGACCACGCTGTCAATTTTGCGGAGTAGTCGGGCACTCCGCGCGTCGCTGTCCCACCTTTCACTATTTTCCAGTCGCACAGCCACAACCAGTGCGCTCAATCTACACTTCGCCCTCAGCCTACGCGGCTGAATCAACGCCCACTGTTGTGGAATGAATTTTGGACTCCGGTGCTTCTCATCACATTACCACCGACCTCTCCAATGTATCTCTTTATGCTCCATATATTGGTAGTGATAGTGTTGTCATTGGTAATGGTAAAAGTTTGCAAATTTCTCACACTGGGACGCTTCACTTTGGTGATATTAAATCCCTTGATTTTTCTGGTGCTTTGGTGGTTCCGCTCAATGTCACGAAATTTAATTTTTGTTTCACACCTTTGCCGTACAAATAATGTGTTTGTTGAATTCTCTGATTCTGGATTTCAGGTGAAGGATCGTTGCACGGGGACCACCCTCCTGCAAGGACCCCGTGTTAATGGACTATACTTATGGCCGACTGGGGTGTCTGCTTCTCCATCTCCCATTGCTTTGTCCTCTGTCAAGTAACCACTTCCTATTTGGCACGCTCGCTTAGGTCATCCTTCCACTAAAATTTTAGATTCTATTATTTCTAGCAATAAATTTCCTGTGGATAAAACCTTTTCTTATTCTTGTGATTCTTGCAAATGTATCAAAAGTCATAAATTACCTTTTCACGAGTCATCTCTTAGATCTTCTAAACCCCTAGAGCTGTTATACTCTGATGTGTGGTCATCCCCCGTGTTATCTGTTGATGGCTTTAAATATTATGTCATTTTTGTCGATCATTTCACGAAATATGTTTGGTTGTATCCGCTCAGACGTAAATCTGATGTTCTTCCTACATTTATTGCATATATAGCCTTAGTTGAAAATTTCTTTAAATCCAAAATCACCACACTATACACAGACAATGGGGGTAAATTTCTTGCTTTACGTGAGACTCTCACCTCCGACAAATCTCACCACATTACTCATCTCACCACACACCACCAAACATAATGGCTACTCTTCTTCGAGCATAGGCCCTTTGCCATGCACCGCCATATTGTTGATACTAGTCTCGCATCTTTTCTTCACCAAGCTTCAATGCCACTCACCCATCGCCCTTTGCCATGTCTCACGCCTACCGCCACATACATTGTAAACCGTCTCCCAAAAATCAATCTATCCATGGTTTCATCTTATGAACTACTATTCAACCAACCTCCTAATCTTTTGAAACTTCGTGTATTTGGTTATGGCAAAAACCAAAGCGCCCAAAAAAACCGCGGATCGGTATCCATGGCCGCCCTACTAACAAAAACCAAAAAATCGGTTCGGGCAAACTCGACCCAAGAGCGATGGTGGATGGTTTCGTTGTGTCTTCATGGTGGATGGTTGTGAAATGGTCTCACTCAAAAAAATGTGCTTATCTCCACCATCTCGATCCATTATCTCTTAGAACTTGGTTTGGTCGGAATCTACACATCGCGTCATGTAGGTTGTCGAGGTGGCGCTAAGCTTCCGGTGGTGGTGGTGTCTTCTTGTTTTTTGAAACCATTTTTTTGGGGAGAGGAGAAAAAATTGGGGAAAGTGATGAAGAAGAGATGATGGGTTCCATTTTATGCTACCATGGAAGAGAGAGGGAGGAGTCCCAAAAGGGTATTATAGAGTTTTTTATCATTGATTTTGCATTTACCTTAAAATTTTTTTTTTTCGACCTAGTAGTATTCCTCATGCTCTATATTTTGATTTTTAAAAAATTATATATATTATATATATAATATTTATTATGATACTCCACAAACATTTTTTGGGGTCTCTCCCAACCTCCGCCTTTAAAACATAGTTCATAGGTTACTCTCTCTCACTCAAAGTCCTCCCATCCATCCTAACCCAATCTACACATCGCCACATTTGCTACCATCTCTCCCTCCGACCCTACACCTCCTGATACTCCACAAACATTTGATCTCCCACCTCCGCCTCCTCGGCCCCGCCGGACACTCAAGCATTGCCTCCTCCATCCACAATCAAGCATTGCCCTCGACTCACCAAATGACTACACGCTCCAAGAATAACATTCACAAACCAAATCCGAGGTATTTCCTAATGTCTTCAATTTCTCTTGATGTTGAGCCTTCATCTTTTACACAGGCCCTTTCTGATCCTCGGTAGCATGATGCCATGTCTTCTGAGTTTACTGCTTTACTCAAGAATGGCACATGGGATCTTGTTCCTCCCACTTCCTCACAGAATGTGGTTGGCTGTAAGTGGGTATTTCTAATCAAGCGTAAACTTGATGACACTATTGACAAGTTCAAGACTCGTCTTGTTGCTAAGGGGTTTCATCAACGTCCTGACATTGACTATTTTGAGACCTTCAAATTTTGTGAAGCCAAAGAATCGCCAAAATTGTTCTAAATTGTTGTTTTTTTCGAATCGCCACTTCGACAGTTTGACGTCAACAATGCATTCCTGCATGGCTCTTTAACTGATGAAGTTTACATGGCTCAACCCCCGGGTTTCTTGGACAAGAATTTTCCCTCTTATGTTTGCAAACTGCACAAATCTATTTACGGTTTGAAACAAGCTCCTCGAACCTGGTATAATTCTCTTCGGGTTTTTTTGATCTCTATTGGTTTTGTTTGCACCAAGTCAGACGAATCTCTCTTTGTCTATAATCATCAGAATGTTATGGCCTACTTTCGGGTGTATGTTGATGATCTTATCCTCACAGGTAATGATGACTCTTTTCTCACTCGAGTAGTCACTGATTTGGCAACAAAGTTTTCGGTTAAAGATCTCGGGTCTTTATCGTACTTCCTTGGTGTTGAAGTTCTTCGTACCAAATCTGCTTGTTTCCTCTCTCAACGGAAGTACATCACTGATCTGCTCTCGAAGCATAACATGCTCAATGCCAAACCTGTGCAAACCCCTCTTGCACCAGGCTCTGCACTCTAACTTATTGATGGCAGCAAACCATTTGATTCTTCTACTTATCGTCAGGTCCTTGGAAGTTTGCAGTATCTTCTGATGACCAGACCCGATATTGCATTTGCTGTCAACAAACTCTCCCAGTTCATGCACGCGCCTACTGAGACTCATTGGGGTGCTGTCAAGCGATAGCTTCGCTACTTGAATGGGACGCGTCACGTTGGTCTTCATCTGCGACGCGATTTGCCTCTTTCGCTTTATTGCTTCACTGATGCTGACTGGGCTGGCAACTGTGAAGATCGCACATCAACTGGGGCATTTATTGTTTTTCTTGGTGCCAATCCTATCTCTTGGAGTTCTCGGAAGCAACGATCTGTTGCTCGATCATCTACTGAAGCTGAATATCGGGCTATAGCTGCTGCCGCTGCTGAGTTGTTGCGGACTCGTTCTATCCTGGCTGAGCTCGCTGTTCCTCAATCCACTTGCCCAATTCTTTACAGTGATGACATTGGGGCCACCTATCTCTGTTCAAACCCCGTCTTCCATTCTCGCATGAAACACATTGCAATCGATTATCATTTTGTTCGAGATTTAGTCAAGACTTCTCAGCTTCGGGTATCTCATGTTTCTTCCTCGGATCAGTTAGCTGATGCTCTTACTAAACCTCTCACCCGAAATCGGCTTTCTTTACTTATGGACAAGATTGGTGTCGTCAATCGTCCACCATCTTGAGGGGGCTTATTAGGAGTATTTGTATATAGCTATTTTTTATATATCCCACATCGGATTTTCTCTCAATTGTAATTATTGTATACTTGTACAAATACCATTTCGTTGTATGAATAATATCATCCTTCATATTATCTCAATACTACTGTAGGTATTGATTGTTAAAATAATAAAAAATATGTGATATAATTGATAAAATAATATATTGGAATTTATTGGATTTTCTAAGGCTTCATTTAGAAGGATGAATTTAAAATTCATGAATTTCACACACAAATCACTGCTCTCTCCACTTGAGTTTAGACTCCATTGGATGGATGAATTTGAAATCTATGGATTTCACACAATAGATTTACAAATACTTAGATTTGAGAGTCTAGTTTAAAATTAAGGAATTTTAAATTCTCATCAAAACTTAATCATTTGTGAAATCCCTTCATCTCTACCCCTTCCCCCTCTCCCCCTTCACTCTCTTCCCTAAAATCTCAAATCTAAATATTTATAAATTCATTGGAGAATATAATTTATGTGTGAAATCTATGGATTTCCAAATTCATCTATCCTAATTGAGCTTAAATTTACAAATACTTAGATTTAAATATAATTTAAAATTGAAGGATTTCAAATCCTCATTAAAAACATGTCATTTGAAATCCTCTCATCTCTTCTCTCTACTCCTTCCCTCCCTCCCCCCTTCACTCTCTTCCCTTCTCTATCATCCCTTGATAATTCATAATTTAAAATAGGGATTAAATTTTTTATAGCCCAATAACTTTGAGCCGATTTGAAATTGGCACATCAGTTACCACATTATGATATACCCCCTGTATGTTTCAACTTTTTTTTTTTTTTTTTTTAAAAAACCGGTAAACCTAGGTTGGTCAACCGATGAAAGAAAGACGCGTGACAATTAATTTATATTTCCATTTATTTTTAGGGTGCCACATGTGTAATTCCTTATTTTATTTTTCATTTATATTTACACCATTAATTAACCATGTGTATCGGGTTGGGTCGGGAACCGGGTCGGTTCGGGGCGGGTTTCCGGATTGTCCACTATTTTCATTTATATTTTCTTGAATTTCTCGCTTCAATGTTCTCAGTTTCTTTCCCCACCCCTCTGTGACGGTTGGAAATTCCGTTTTCCAAATCAGAAACACAAAATCAAATTTAAAATCACACAAACTGAGGCCATTTACTATAAATTTTGTGGAAATACACAAGACAATCTCAGCTGATGGCAATGGCGAATTCTCAAGATTCTCCTCCCTATACTTCTTGAATGGCGCATTCTTCGTGTTCACACTGGTGGCACGCCCCCTTCTACATAACTCTGTCTCTAACCCTAGCCTCATCGCCCTCACGCCACTCAACCACGCCCGGCACGAAACCCCACTCCCTCCTGGCCACGTGCTCGCACTCAACGCCTCACGTGCCCTCCGCCTCCGCGGCGACTTCCACATCACAGCCGCGCTCCTCCAGATCTCGCCGGACCTCTTCTTCTCCGGCCCCCAATCTACCCTTTTTGCCATCCAAGATTCCGTCTTCTCCAACCTCTCCGTCCCCCCCTCGGAAATGCGGCACCTCGTCCGCCTCCACGCCACCCCCTCCGCCCTCCCCATGGCGGCGCTCCTCAAGAACTGCCCGGATTTTGCCTCAAAACTCTCGAAAACAACAACCTGATGATCACCAAAAACAGAGCAGGCTCTGTTTCGATCAACGGCGCGCTGATTTCCCACCCAGATATATTTCTCGACGGCCCGATTGTAGTCCACGGGATTCTTGGATCATTCGACATGATCAATTTTCCTTCTTGCCAATTTTCGAATATTAGTACTAGTTTTGTTGGAAAAAATGATACTACTTTTCAAGCGGTTGAATGGGGTAGGATGATTAGATTGCTTTGTTCCAATGGATTTGTTTCTTTTGCGATCGGGTTGAATGCAATTCTTGATGGGATTCTTCCAGATTACCAGAATTTGGGGTCTGTTACAATCTTGGCGCCCCAAATTCTGGGTTCGTGTCTTCGTCTTCGCCGGTTTTTGGACAGAATTGTGAGGCATCATATTCTGGATAGTTCGTCTCTGGGGACTCTGCTTCCTAGCTCTGTTCTGAAGATTGATAAGCTTTTGGGAAATGTGAGTATCAATGGAGTCGAGATTACTAGGCCGAATATGTTTTCGTCCAAGAATTTTGCGGTTCATGGGATTTCCAGGGATTTTGATTTGGGGGAGTTCTTCACTTCGTTCAACTAGATTCTACTCTTTTTAAGCGAGAAATTTGGGGCGAATTCGGGTAGTTTTAAACCTGGGTCCGACCCAGGTGTATTATTTAATATAAAAAAAAGTTTACTTAGATCCGACCCGGAAACCCACCCCTAACCGCCCCGGAAACCCGCCCCGAACCGACCCGGTTCCCGACCCAACCCCGATACCCATGGTTAATTAATGGTGTAAATATAAATGAAAAATAAAATAAGGAATTACACATGTGACACCCTAAAAATAAATGGAAATACAAATTAATTGTCACGTGTACGGTTCACCGGTTTTTGGGGCCAAAATAAAAAAAAGTTGAAACATATAGGGGTATATCATAATGTGGTAACTGATGGGCCAATTTCAAATCGGCCCAAAGTTATTGGGCTAAAAAAAATTTAATCCCTTTAAAATATATGCATTTTTACATTTATTATTTTTCTAATCCATTCATTTTAAATCCTCCCTATCCAAATGAGACCTAAAATTGATTTATTAGTTTTCCCTAAAATCCCGAAACCTTATCACAAAGGGCAAGAATTAAGCCGCACATGATGATTACAAAGCTTCTGCTGCAATGACTCCCTACTTAACCGGGAGAAGGATCGACTCTTGAGGAGAGACTAAACCCTTGGGACCCAGGGAAGAACCATGAGTAGACCCGTTGAGTCCTAGTCAAGACCACCGGCAATAAAATTGAATGACAAAAACTCGTATGTGACGGTCTCATATATGAGATGTGTTACAAACTAGCACGAATCAACATCCGCCCCTTTCAAAATGTTAAAACGTCATGTCTAAATTGTGCACAGTCTCACCGTGAGATCGTCTTGCTCAAATGTTACCCAATGGAGTTATATCAATTACTTAACCTAATAAATTAAGGACATACTAATGTATTTGAGCTATCTAATAATGAATATTAATGTATTTTGATATAAATATAATATATTTTAATTTTATTATTATATATATATATGATAAGGTCTTGTACACACCGTGGAACTTAAGTGCATTTTCTAAACAAGCAACCTGTTTCATTAAAACAGTGAACTTGTTTATAATGAAACATGCAACTTGCTATCACTAACACAAGTTGCATGTTTCAAAATATGCACTTGAGTTATTGGTATTTATTGGTGCACACAAGACCTACTCAATGTATATTAGTGTTTATTCATTAGATTTCACTAGATCTACTCTATATATATTGGTGTTTATTCATTAGATTTCAATCTTCCACTACAGAAAACTTTCATTTTACAAGGGAGAATAATCCATGATAATTTTCTTCTAGTTAACATTATAAGAGGGCAGTCACAGACCTTCGGTGTTAACGAGGGCAAATGCACCCTTGTTATTACCGAGGGCAATTTTGCCCTCTCTAAACATAAATTATAAAATTATGCAATAACAGTCCAACTCCCAGGCGCTAGGTTTTGAACCACTCATTTATTAAATTCTCATTTCTAACCCTTGATAATTTTCTTCTAGTTAATATTTTAAGAGAGCAGTAACATGCCCTCATTATTAACGAGGGCAATTTTGCCTTCTCTAAATTAAAATTATATAAGTTTTGCCTTCTCTAAATGAAAATTATATGTACTCTAAAGTTGGCCAATGGACTAAGTGATTTATTCATTACATTTTCACTTCTAATAAATATGTATCATATATTTTCAGTATTTTTTTATTCTTAAATGTAAATTAACATGGGGCCACGTGAGAGCTGAGTTTTGAACCCGAGACTTCTTGACCGCAAAACTCAAATGTGATCTAGTGTTGTCGTTGGACTATGTGCTTCATTTGTTAAATTCTCACTTCTAATAAGTATGTATCATATATTTTTTGTATTTTTTAACGAGGGGACTATGTCCTTGGTATTACTGAGGAATAGTATTAGAAAAGTTTATTGCTCATTAAGCTGATCTCTCCTTAGTGTCGAGGGTTATCAGAACTCTCTTAAAAGTCCTTGTTATTAACGAGAGTTTTTATAGACTAGCTAATGCCCTTATGAAATACTTCCTCCATACCGGTATAAGTTTAATGTTTCTTTTTTATTGTTTTGTTTAAGAAATAATAATAAAATAATAAAATGAAGGGTATTTTTGGGTATTAGGAAAGAGAAAAAAGATGTATGGAGTAATAAGTGGAATAGTGAGTGACATTCTTTTTAATATTGTGTGAAAAGTAAGGATAAAAGTTATAGGTAATGGAGTTACTTTTTCCATTTATAGAAATAAAAAACTTATTGTGGAACAGATAAAAAATGAAAATTGAGAAATTTATAATAGGATGAAGGGAATAGTATTTTTCTTTTTTTATTAGACAAAAATTTTGAGTGATTTACTTTCCAGTCCAAGCTCAATACCCAATGATTATAAGGTATAAGAATTTTTTAGAATTAGTTGCAGGTGCAAAATAGGAGTCAAAAGGACTTATCTACCCTTATTTTTAATTTGAAGTGCAGCATCCTTCTCTAGTTTTCTTCAGCCTTACCTTTTCTTTTTTCATTTTAAAATTACACACTGTATTTTTTCTTTCTTCATTTTAAAATTACACACTGAACATCAGCCATCCTTTTCTTCTTTCGCTCGTCCTTTCTCACTTTATCTTTCTTTCTTCATTTTTTCACAGAAATAAGAAATTTATTGGTGTAACGAAACACAAAATTCTTATTAAATATACTATCAAAATATTACACATCCACAAAAATACAATTAAAAAAAAATACAATTTGAAATTTTTATTTAAAAAAATTAAAAAATTATAAAAATTTACATATTTAAAATCTAAAAAAAATACATATTTCTTCTGAAAATCTTAAAATTACATATTTTCATTTTCATTTTGGGATTTCAACATGAACATATGCATATATAACAAGAACATGTTCATCAAGAACATGCACATATTCATCAATTTGATCAATTTGATGAACATATGCATCTCCAATCTCCCCCGCCATCCTACCACCGCCCCCCACCCCACCGGAAACATAACAAAAATAGTCCCGATTAACCTTTTTCTACTAACACCCTACCACCGCCCAACCACCAGATCCCGTTGCCTACCACCGCCCAAAAAATATCTCAAAAAATATAGATAAGAACTAAGAGGATTTGACCGATTAAATAGGTTTCAAAACAAACTTGGATTTGGTGAAAAATATATCCAAATACATTTACAAATATATATTATTAATTATTTTGAAATATTAATTAAAAAATTATAACACCAACATCACCAGATCTATTAAATCTCCACGGCAGACGTTCAGATCTGTTCCATCTCCGCATTGTCGTTGACAAAAAACGCTGAATGCTGCGGTGGCGGCGCGCATGAAGGCGGTGGTGGTGGAGGCTATCGCGGCGCGGCGGTGGGGAAAAGAGGTGAGCGGGTGACCACCGCGGGGGGCGCTGCGGTGCTGTTGGACAGTTGGAGCGCCGTCTGGTTATGGGGTTGGGCGACTAATACATCGTGAAGAGGGGCCGCGGCGGCGTGAGGAGAGTGGCCGCAGTGGCGGCGGCGGCAACCAAGATTTTAGTGTTTCTGGTTTTTGGAAGACTGAACACGAAGAAGAGATAATGGGAGAGAGAGCGGTAGATTTAATTGTGAGTGTGATTTGTGTTTTTTATTTTTGAGTGAAAAAGGGAGATTATTATTATTAATGGGTTTTTTTTAATGTCTGAAATATGAGAGGAGGGTATTTCATGTTTTTTATTGATGTTTTGTATCTAGTAGTAATTTAAAAAGTAATGTGAATTTAAGAGTGAGGTCAAAGGTATTTTTGGACCTAAAAGTTATTAATTCAAACTTATATAGACCTGGTTCATGGAGTTGGAATCACAAATAGTCTTATAACTTTGGTTTAAATAAATTTAGTCCCATAAATTTTTTTGTCGTCGATTTAGTCTCAATAACTTTGAAAATGTCCAATTTTAGTCTCAAATTGGCCGGAACAACGCCGTTTTTCCATTTTTATTTGGGGCTTTCATTATTCTTATGACCTGACCGCCACCTGCAATTGTTTTTTTTTTTTTAACAAATAGAAATTTCGAACTTATAGTTAAAAATTTTTAACTTAAAATTAAAACAAAATTGACTGCAATAATTAGTCAAACACATTTAAAAATACACGTGACAGTCAAGCCACAACATCCGACGAAAAACCCCAAACAAAAATGGCAAAACGACGTTGGTTCGGCCGATTTGAGACTAAAATTGAACATTGTCAAAGTTATTGAGACTAAATCGACGATAAAAAAACTTATGGGACTAAATCTATTTTAGGTCAAAGTTTGTGATTCAAATTCTGGTTCATGCTATAAACCTTATTTTTAATTCATAACATTTGATCATACCCAAGGTATAATATGGGTCAAATTTAGTAATTTAAAAAAATGTATTGAAAATGAGTGAAATAGATCATATAAATTCAAGTTGATAGCATATATTTGATTCATGGGAGATTAACTTTTTTATTAATGTTCCGACAACCCTCTAATCTCAAATCCTTGTTCCACTAGCTTTCATTTTTCAGTTAACCCTCTAATCAAAAATCATTGCTCCACCTGAGTAAATAGGAAAAGAATACCCTTCAACCTAATTTCTTGCTGGTTGCATCATTTCCTTTTATATATAGGGAAAGAATTCACAAATGAAATCGGATGTTGATCAAGTCGGTTCTTGTCTTATCACTGCATGAATGAATTCTTTAAAAAATAATTAATTTGTGTGTGAATTTTGGAGAAAATGACACATGATAAAGAAATTAACCAGGGAAAACGTATTACACTAGCTAGCAATGTTTGCATCATTCCTTTATTAGGAAAAGACTTCACAAAGTTGAATTTTGATCATGTTGCTTCTTATCTTACCACTGTGTCTATCAGTCCATGGGTTCTTAACATTTTATTTTCTGAATTTTTAAGAGAGAAAAAATCAAATGAAAATAAGTAAAAATAGACAAAATTGCAGAACCTAGCTATCTTACGCGTACTATCTTTTCTTGAATTGGTCATGTACACCAGGTACAACGTGTAATTTTCTAATGTATTTTTAAGTATAAAATTTATTTATACTGAAATATGCAATTTATGTTAGTGAAAATAAGTTGCATGTTGTTGGGTTTGTGGAGACCGGAGGCAGACCATGGCATGCGCTCGACCAGTGCTCATGGTCGAGCACATCTGCTCGGTCGAGCGCCCCCCCATTCCAGCGCCATCGAGGCGCTCGAGCAGGCCATTTGATCGAGCAGAACCGCTCGACCAAAGCCCCTGGTCGAGCGGTTCCGGAAGCCCAGACGCGGTTTTAGGGTTTTTAGGCCCAGTCTCATATAAATACTTTTGACTCATTGTATTTGCCTCTCTTGTACTGTACGAAAATAACACACGAAAATAGTGAATCTCCTGGCTTCGTAGTGCCCCCAGACGTAGCCATTCCTGACGAACTGGGTAACCAAATTGTTTGTCTCTAAATTCCTAGTTCCATTATTTTCTCTATAATTGCTTGTTTAATTCCTAACAACTGGTATCAAGAGCATCTGGTTAGAGGGATCTGTGGAGAGCAATTATGATGGCTGAAGGGAAATCACCTGTTGAGAAGTTTGATGGAACGGATTTTGGATTCTGGAAGTTGCAGATCGAGGATTACCTGTACGGTAAAGATCTGTATCAACCGTTGGGTGAACAGCTTGAAGATATGAAGGACGACGAGTGGAAGTTATTGGATAGGAAGGCGATGAGTGTGGTTCGTCTGTCGTTATCCAGGAACGTCGCCCTACATACTTTGAAAGCAAAAACCACAAAGGAGATGCTGGGGATATTGACTAAGATGTATGAAAAACCGTCTGCAGCAAACAAGGTTCATCTGATGCGGAGGTTATTCAACCTGAGGATGTCGGAGGATACTGTGGTAGCAAACCATCTCAACGAGTTCAATATGATCATAGCCCAATTGAGCTCGGTTGAGATTGATTTTGATGATGAAGTTCAAGCTTTAATTTTGTTGTCTTCTTTACCGGAAAGTTGGAGTGGAACGGTAACGGCTGTTAGTGCTTCAACGGGTAAAGTGAAACTAAAATTCGATGAGGTTAGAGATTTGGTCATGAACGAAGAAATTCGCCGGAAAGAGTTGGGTGTGGCTACAGGATCTGCTTTGAGTACGGGAAATAGAGGCAGATCTAAATCCAAGGGGAAGCCAAATCGGGGTAGATCGAAGTCAAGGGGCAAAGATAAGCCCAAGAAGGATAAAAGTAAGGTTGAGTGTTACAAATGTCATGAGCTTGGTCATTACAAGAGGGAGTGCAAGGCACAAGGGAATGAATCAAACAAGAATGACAACTCAGCCAACGTTGCCACTGATGAGGACTCAGATGCATTGATTCTGAGTGTAAGCAGTCCATTGGAGTCATGGGTGTTAGATTCTGGAGCATCGTTTCATTCGTACAGCAGTGCTGACGTAATGGAGAAGTACACTTCCGGGAACTTTGGGAGGGTTTATCTAGCTGATGATGAGCCGTTGGAAATCAAAGGGAAGGGGGATGTTCGGATTAAGACACCAAATGGGACTGTGTTATAGTTGAAAGATGTGAGACATATTCCTGGATTGGAGAGGAATTTGATTTCAGTTGGGCAGCTTGATGATGAGGGCTACAAGGTGACTTTTGGGTGTAACATGTAGAAGATATCCAAAGGTGACATGGTAGTGGCTCGAGGAAATAAGGAGGGGACGTTGTATATGACAGGCAACACCCGGGATAGCATTGCTCTTGCAATTGAAAAGGGGAATGCGAATTTGTGGCATTGTCGTCTTGGCCACATGAGTGAAAAGGGGATGAAAGTTATGTGCTCGAAGGGTAAACTGCCAGACCTCAAGACAGTTGAAATCGGTTTGTGTGAGGACTGTGTATTCGGAAAACAGAAAAGGGTGAGTTTTTCGAAGGGAGGCAAAGCTTTGAAGAAGCAGAAGCTGGAGTTAGTTTACAGTGACTTGTGGGGTCCAGCACCAGTGACATCCCTTGGTGGAGCATCATATTACATGACTTTCATTGACGACTCTACGAGGAAGGTATGTTTCTTGAAAAATAAGTCTGATGCCTTTGATGCTTTCAGGAAATGGAAGGCTCTTGTAGAAACTGAAACAGGTCTCAAGGTGAAGTGTTTGAGATCTGATAATGGTGGAGAGTACGAGCTCCGTGAGTTCAAAGGATTCTGTGAGGCGAATGGAATCCGAATGGAGAAAACCGTGAGAGGAACCCCACAGCGTAATGGCGTGGCAGAACGTATGAACAGGACCCTATGTGAACGTGCTAGAAGCATGAGATTGAAGTGTGGGCTGCCAAAGATGTTTTGGGCAGAGGCAGTTAACACAACAGCTTACTTGATAAACAGAGGACCCTCAACTCCTTTGGAAAATGGCATACCAGAGGAGGCCTGGTCGGGAAAGGAGGTAAATCTGTCTTTTCTTCGAGTATTTGGGTGTGTTGCATATGTTCATGTTGATGCTATGAGTAGAAGTAAGCTAGATGCTAAATCTGTTAAGTGTACGTTTGTTGGATATGACGGTGATGAATTTGGCTATCGATTTTGGGATGAGGAAAACCGAAAGGTGATTCGTAGTCGAGATGTCATATTTAATGAACAGGTGATGTACAAAGACAGGTTGGGGATATCCAAAAAGGTGGTTCTGAGTCTCAGGTTGTGGAGTTAGACATTTCGAACTCGGGTGGGTGCAAAGGGGTTCTAGATGATCAGGTGATTGTTGAGGAAGAACCAAGTACACCACCACCAACAATTCTGCTACGGAGATCCACGAGAGATCGGAGATCTCTTGATAGGTATTCACCCCCCTCCATTATTTATTATTGACTGATGGTGGTGAACCTGAATGTTATGCAGAGGCAACACGTAGTGAATAGGTGGACAAGTGGAAACTTGCAATGGATGATAAGATGAATTCATTGATGACCAACGGAACTTGGGAGCTTGTTGAGCTTCCTAAGGGCAAGAAAGCACTGCATAACAAGTGGGTTTACAGAATAAAAGAGGAGGCTGATGGAAGCAAACGCTACAAGGCAAGATTGGTTGTGAAGGGGTTTCAGCAGAAACATGGTATTGACTATACTGATGTTTTTACTCCAGTGGTGAAGCTAACTACCATTCAATTGGTTATGAGTATGGTGGCTGCATAAAATTTGGTGTTAGAATAGATGGACGTGAAAACCGCCTTTCTTCATGGTGATTTAGATGAGGACATCTACATGAAGCAACCGGAGGGATACTTGTCTAAGGGGAGTAGTGAGCTAGTTTGCAAGTTGAAGAAGAGCTAGTATGGTCTGAAACAAGCACCATTACAATGGTACAAGAAGTTTGATGGGTTCATGCACGAGATTGAGATCAATAGGTGTGAGGCTGACCATTGATGTTACTTCAAGACGTATGATGATGGTTATATCATTTTGCTATTATATGTTGATGACATGTTGATAGCAGGCTCTAGAGCTCGGGAGGTAAGCAAGTTGAAGGAAAAATTATCTGAAAGGTTTGCTATGAAGGACCTTGGAGAGGCCAAGCAAATCTTGGGTATGCGAATCGATCGTGACAAGGTGGCGGGAAAGTTGTATCTTTCACAGGCTGAATACATAAAGAAAGTCTTGGAGAGATTTAGTATGGAAGATGCAAAGCCAGTTCGGGTCCCGTTGGGAAGTCAGTTCAAGCTATCCAACAAGGACTCACCTAGTAGCGAAGAGGAGCGGACCTACATGCAAAACACTCTGTATGCTTCAGCAATTGGAAGTTTGATGTATGCTATGGTGTGTACAAACCCTGATATTGCACAAGCGGTGAGAGTTGTTAGCCGGTTTATGGGCAATCCGGGTAAGCAGCATTGGTAGGCGGTAAAATGGATCCTAAGGTACTTGAGAGGTACTACTGAACAAGCTTTGTGCTTTGAGGGCAAAAGCGTTGGGTTGGCAGGATATGTTGATGCAGACTTGGCATCAAATGATCTCGACAAAAGGAGGAGTACTACAGGGTATGTGTTTACTTTTGGTGGTACAACAATATCTTGGGCTTCTAAGTTGCAAAAGATCGTAGCTCAGTCCACTGCAGGAGCAGAATACGTTGCAGTCACTGAGGCTAGTAAAGAAATGGTTTGGTTGCGAGAATGCACATGCCGTGTGAGTTGGGGAAGGAGCAAAATGATAGTATTCTCAGATAGTAATGCTGATCAGTGCTATTCACTTGGCGAAGAATTCGGTCTTTCACCCGACGACGAAGCACATCGAGTTGAGGTATCATTATATTCGTTACCTCATTGAGAACAAGATCTTACAGCTGATGAAGATCCGGGGAAGTGAGAATCCTGCTGACATGTTGACTAAGGTTGTGACCTTAGAGAAGTTGAAGTTATGCATGACTTCAACTGCCTTGAAATCGAAAGCATAAGGCTCTCAAGACTACTACCAAAGGAGAGAGAACTTTAAAACGGAGGAGATAAGTTACAGTTGGAGTCGGTCTTCAGGTGGGAGATTGTTGGGTTTGTGGAGACCGGAGGCAGACTACGGGAGGCACTTTCGACCCGGTGCTCATGGTCGAAAGCACATCTTTCGGTCGGCGCCCCCCCATTCAAATACTATCGAGGCACTCGAAAGCGAGCCATTTGATCGAAAGCGAGAACCGCTCGACCAAAGCCCCTGGTCGAGCGGTTCCGGAAGCCCAGAAGCGATTTTAGGGTTTTTAGGCCCAGTCTCATATAAATATTTTTGACTCATTGTATTTACCTCTCTTGTACTGTACGAAAATAACACACAAAAATAGTGAATCTCCTGGTTTGGTAGTGCCCCCAGACGTAGCCATTCCTGACGAACTGGGTAACCAAATTGTTTGTCTCTAAATTCCTAGTTCCATTATTTTCTCTATAATTGCTTGTTTAATTCCTAACACATGTTTCATTATAAAAAAATAACATATTTCAATGTAACAAGTTGTGTATTTAAAATATACATTTGAATTACATGGTGCACTTAATATATAAAAGGCATTGTCTTTTTCCTTAAAATTATAAGAAATTTTACGGGAAATAAATGTAAATGATCCTAGATTTTTAAATTATTATATTAACACCTAGTTTCCATCACAATTTAGTTGGGATATTTACTTATAGATACATTTTAAAACTATAACTTACTAATATGTATAAAATAATTACATATATGTAGGTACATTTATACTTTCATGTATAATTTTAATTATATATATATGTAATTCAATTTGCACTTATTAATAATTTGCATAAAAAATCCTATTAGTAATTTTTTATTAGTACCTCAACACTTTCTTCATTCTTCAACAATGTCTTTGTCTTTTTCCCTACAAAATTGGGCTAAGGGGTATTGAAGATTCGCATATGTGAATCGTACGTATAAGATTATGATACAGTTTTTTGAGCATATATATATACTAACCGTAACCCCGCGTACTATGTTGAATTTAAAATAATTTTTATATTAATTTTAATTAAAATATTTAATTTAATTACACATGTAATTTTTATATTTTAATATTATTTGTGCATATTTTTATTCATTTCTTATACACCAGTCTTAAGGCTCATAAATGTGGTGCATGAGTCAATACTTATTCAGACTAATTTTAACCGCCAGTCTTACTGAGTTTTGACCTTGATAAAATGTCAGTATAAAACTGAGTCCTGAACTTCAGGATTACTGAGTTTCCCAAGACTCAGTATTCAGGACTTTCAATTTTATCCTGAGTTTTTCAGTAGAACCTGAAAAACTTCATGCATCTGAAAAACCTTCAATTTTTCAGATTTGCCTTATTCACCTGGATCCAACATGCCTAATTCAATTGATAGTTCCTGAAATCTTGATTCAGCCAAAGGTTTAGTCAAGATATCAGCTCTCTGTTTATCAGTATGAATTTTCTCCATTATGATATCCTTCTTTTCAACATGATCTCTGATGAAGTGATGTCTGATATCAACATGCTTACATCTGGTGTGCAATACTGGATTTTGTGTAATAGCAATTGCACTATTTTTATCACAAAATATAGGTACTTCATTGGTTATAATCTTATAATCTCTCAATTGTTGTCTGAGCCAAAGAATCTGTGCACAACAGCTTCCTGCAGCCATGTATTCAGGTTCAGTAGTGCTGGTTGCTACTGAGGTCTGTTTCTTTGAAAACCATGATATCAATTTACTTATAAGAAATTGACAAGTTCCTGTGGTAGACTTCCTATCAATTCTACATCCTCCATAATCAGCATCTGAATAACTAGTTAATTCAAGGTTATCATCAGCTGTATACCATAATCCTCTATTCACAGTGCCTTTAAGATATTTCAGAATCTTTTTGGCAGCTTCCATGTGACTAGCCTTAGGATTAGCTTGGTATCTTGCACATATCCCAACAACAAATGTTATATCAGGCCTACTTGCTGTGAGATAGAGCAATGATCTAATGATCCCTCTATAATCAGTGTGATTTACTGATTTGCCTTCAGGATCAGGATCCATTTTGTAGTTAGTATTCATGGGAATTCTAACTGCATTGCAATTCTGGACACCATACTTAGCAATCAGATCTCTGGTGTATTTTACTTGATTGATGAATATTCCTTCCTTAGTCTGTTTCAGCTGAAGTCCAAGAAAGAAATTCATCTCCCCCATCATTGACATCTCAAACTTTCCTTTCATCAGAGCTGAGAACTTCTCACACATCTGATGGTTTGTTGATCCAAATATGATGTCATCCAAATAAATCTAAACTAGTAAGATATCTTTCCCATCTTCTATCCTGAATAAAGTTCTATCAACAGTTCCTTTGATAAAACCATGGTCAGTAAGAAATTGAGAAAGTGTATCATACCATGCTCTGGGTGCTTGTTTAAGACCATACAAGGCTTTCCTGAGCCTGTAAACTTGGTCATTCTGACAAAAACCTGGAGGTTGTTCCACATAAACCTCTTCCTTAAGCACACCATTCAGAAATGCACTTTTCACATCCATTTGATAGACTGTGAATTTCATGTGGGCAGCATATGCAAGAAACATTCTGATGGCTTCTAGTCTTGCAACAAGTGCAAAGGTTTCATCATAATCCAAGCTTTCTTCTTGGGAATAACCTTGTGAAACTAGCCTTGCCTTGTTTCTCACAATGTTGTTGTTTTCATCTCTCTTATTCTTGAACACCCACTTAGTTCCAATCACATTGTGTCTCTTAGGTCTGTCCACTAGCTCCCAAACTTCATTTCTTGTGAACTGATTCAGCTCTTCTTGCATAGCAGTAATCCAGAAAGAATCTTGAAGAGCTTCTTCAATCTCAGTAGGTTCTTTTTCAGATAGAAAACAACAGAACAACGCACTTTCTCCATGGAACCTTCTTGTTTTAACTCCTTCTGATAGATCACCCACAATCTAACTTGTAGGATGACTATCCAACCATTTTCTCCTGGATGTTCCCCCTTCAGTAGTATCCTCAACATCAGAAATGTTAGGTTCAGGCAATTCATCAAATTCAGGGAACAACAGAAAAGGAGAGAGTGAATCATCTTCCTCAGGAAAAATTCCATTCAGAACATTGTTAGAGACATTTGTTCCCCCTTGGTTGATAGATTCAGAGTTTGCCTTAGCTGTGACCACATCTTCATCGGCATTACATACCTGAGTCTGAACTGGTGTATGTTCAGTTTGGTCAGCTTCAGTGTATTGGCTTTCCTTCAGTGGAGAATTTTCATCCCGAGTCTCACCATCTTGAGTATTTTCATCCTGAACTTCTTTGTCTGAGTCTGATTCACTCCATTCATAGAAAGTGACTGACTTCTTCTTTTCAGGTTCAGAGGATGTTTTATCATTCTTCTTCAGGTTAAGTCTGGTGATTCTCTTGGTCAGTTCTCCTGAGTCATGTTCCTGTTTCTTCTGAACACAAGTAGATTCATCAAAAATAACATGAGGTGTTTCTTCCACAATAAGAGTTCTACAGTTGTAAACTCTGAAGGCTTTACTGACTTCAGAATACCCTAAGAATATCCCTTCATCAGCTTTGCTATCAAAAGTTTTCAACTGATCTTTACCATTATTGTGTATGAAACACTTGCAACCAAACACACGAAAGAAAGAAACAAGAGGCTTCCTTTCATTCCACAACTCATAAGGAGTTTTTCCTTGATTCTTGGTCAGCATGGATCTGTTCTGAGAGTAGCATGCAGTATTGATAGCTTCAGCCCAAAATCTTTTAGGAATATCAACTTCAGCAATCATTGTTCTTGCAGCTTATTTCAGAGTCCTATTTCTTCTTTCTGCAACACCATTTTGTTGTGGAGTCCTTGCAGCTGATGTTTCATGAGCTATTCCATTTGCTACACAATAATCAGATATAATATGGTTGATAAATTCAGTTCCTTTATCTGATCTGATTTTGACCACACTTAGATTCTTTTCAGTACTGAGTCTTTTCAGTAGTTCAGGCAATTTTGTCTGAGTCTCTTTCTTACTGAGTAAGAATATGACCCATGTGTATCTAGAGTAGTCATCAACTATCACAAGAGTATATTTCCTGCCATTAGTGCTCACAGGTGTCACTGGACCAAAGAGATCCATATGTAACAGTTGTAGAATTTTGTCAGTAGAGATTTCTACTTTGCTTTTGAATGATGCTCTGATTTGTTTTCCTTTCTGACAAGCATCACATACATGATCTTTACTGAACAATTCATTGGGTAACCCCCTCACAAGTGCTAATCTTGTAAGTTTGTTCAGGGTTTTGAAGTTTAAGTGATTCAGCCTTTTGTGCCACAACCAACTGGTATCAGTAGAACTTTTTGCAACCAAACATGTATCTTTAGGAGGTAATTTCCAATCAGCAAGATACACATTTCCTTTTCTAGTACCAGCCAGTAATATTTGTTGTGAAGTATTGTCTTTCACATAACATAAGTTCTTTGAGAACTCAACACTGAATCCTTTGTCACAGAATTGACTGATAGAAAGCAAATTATGCTTTAAACCAGACACATATGAAACACCATGGATATGAACAGAATCAATTTCAAGAGTTCCATATCCTTCAGTCTGTCCTTTGGAATTGTCTCCAAATGTAATCTGAAGGCCTTTTTGCTCAACATAGTCAGTGAGTAATTGTTTATATCTTGTCATATGCCTTGAACATCCACTGTCCAGGTACCATGCAGCAGGAGCCAATTCATTTCCACTCATCAAGGCTATGTTGTCTTCATTCAGCTCAGTGCCCTTTTCCTTTACCTGAAAAACAGATCAGGTCTTAGGTACCCATTTGGTGTAGGGTCCTACCAGTCTAGCTGTACCTTTTGGAACCCAAATCTGCCTGATAACTCTAATTATTTTAGAGTGGCTGATTTGTCTCCCATAAATATCTACATACACATTTACCACCCAGGTGACTTAGCAGTACCCTGTGTATGAGTGCCAGCCTTAGCGTGAACATGAGCCTTAGAGTTCTTCTTGGGTGTAGGCCTCTTGTTCAAGTGCCTTGACTTTGGTGCAACTGGTCTTTGTCTCTGCTGACTTGGGTTCAGGAAACCTTTACCCTTAGGCAAGTGGGGTTTAGGTTGCCTGTACTGAATTTGTGGTATTTCAGTAATCTGAGGACTTGGTCTTTTTAGTTTAGAATATCTCTCTTCGAAAGTGTTTCTCTTCCTAAAATTCCTCCGATGGTTCAAAGGCGATTTCTTCAGTTGGTATTCTTAACCGAGAGGCTTTGAAGTCTTGCCTAAAAATTCTCCTCTTGAAAGTGTTCGTGTTTTCTAGCCTTTTCCTGAGGTTTGGGCTTTCTTCCCTGAACTTTCAGTTTTTCTGAAACCATAGGTCCTTTACCCTTGTCTAAAACTCTGGGCTGTTCTTCAGTAAGAAGTTTAGTACATGCCACTGGTTTAACAAAGACAGTCTTAGTGCTACTAGAAGCGAAAGATTCGAAGACCTTGTGAGGTTCCCCGGATTATATCCCAATCCAAATTTTATAGTTGCAGGTCTTTGATAAATCAATTTCATCTATTACTTTAGATGCGTAATTCAATAGAGCTAACTTTCTCTCACAAGACTATCCTCACTTTTCTTTAGAGTTTCATGCTTCTCAAAGAGGTCATTGAACTCAGTTCTGATAAGCTGAATCTCCTCAGTGGATTTCTCTAATTTTCTATTCCGGATCTCTATCACTTTCTCTTTTTCTGAGAGTTGTACTTTCAGAACATCTAGTTCATCAGTAGTTCCCATCAATTGAGAAGTGATCTCAACATTTTTAGAGTCTTCCCACTTCAAATTCTCAGCAGTCAGTTCCTTATTCTGCTCTTGAGTTTCTATGAGCAGTTCTTGTAACACAAAATAGTCCTTCATAAGATTCTCAAAAGAATCCATCAGGTCAAAATTCCTGGTTACAGATGAACTTGATAACTCAGGTGCTTGTGTAGGAGCAACAACAGAGATAGTGGAATTTACCTCCTCCATAGCAACAAGGCAGACATCATCACTGTCACTATTTGAGAATATGTCATCTGAAGAACTGGATCCTTCTTCAGATTGTTCTTCTTCTTCTGCAATCATAGCCTTCTTGCTAGAGATCTTTCTGTCTCTCTTGGCTTGTCTCTCCTTTCTTTCTTTGGCACTTTCATTTCGGAGACGGTCGTATTAGAAGTGACCTTTCTTCTGGCAGTTGTAGCATCTGTTGGTATCATCATCCTGATCACTTTCCTCCTTGGTCTTGGAGTCCTTGTTTCTGGATGAGGAACCTTCAGTGTTGGGAAATTTGTATTTAAGTTTTGATGGAAATTCCAAAACAGGTTGTAATAGGACCAGTCAGACCTGTTAGCTGACTGATGACTTAGAATCAGATTAAGATGACCAGCTGAAATGTATAGATAGCTGATGTAAAATATAGGTCACATATTGAGGGGGAACTCAATATGTATAGGTCAGGTCGAAGAATCAGATGACCCAGATAAGGTCAGATGATCAGAAAGCTAAGAACAAATCAGAAGAAAAGAAGTCAAAAGATCGGTGAAGACAGAAGACACCAAGACTCGATGAACTCAAGACTTAGATGAACTCAAGACTCAGATAAACCCAAGACTCAAGAATAAACCTCAAGACTCAAGATGACCAATACGCCGAGGCTCGTGAGTCACCAAGATCAAGACTACCAAAGACCAAGACCTATATCACCGAGTCCGATATTGAGCTAAGATAACTGCAGATCGAAGACTCAACAAGGTAGATCGATCGCTTATCCGATCAAGTCACCACACTTGGCAAAGAACCAAAATGGTACACCGCATAAGACGAATCTTCTACAAAAGGAATATCAATCGCCTAACGGACAAATTATCAAGTGCACCGCCTCCAAAGAGAAAGCGACACGCACAAAAAAGAGCCGATAATACGGATTCGACTCAGCGAACATAAACGACACTAACCATGCCTACGGCCACGCCGATATTCGGAGCACATCACAATCATATCCTACAACCTACCTAATATAGCCCGAAATTCAAATTGCTCTCCAACGGCTCTTTGATTTCGTGGTCTATAAAATGGGATCGATCTTCAAAATTGAAGAACACTAAGAACGAACACGGAGACACCGAAAAAGAAGCAAAAAACTACAAAGAAAATCTCCGTCAAGAACACCATATTTGAAGATTATTCTTAGAGTGTTCATCCCATAGTTCTTAGCAAGAAATCCTACCCACTAGCATTTGGCTACATAAATACTAGGATAGATTTCCAGTTGGAACCACAACAAACCTTTACCCAAACTCAAAGTTAGGTTAAGTTTGTTACCGCAAGATTTCAGACTAGGGATTCTAGTTTCGATTTCCGGCTTCGGTTGAGTGTGAACTCAATAAACATCTGTTGGGTGTTGGACTAACACATAAAACTAAGTCCAGTTGGTTAAGTTGGTGCCCCTGTGTTAAGGGAAGAGTGGACGTAAGACGGGTTTCGTCTCAAACCACTATAAAATCTTGTGTGCATTTACTTGCTATTTATTGCTTTTACACTATTCACAATAACCGAAGTTTAAAACTGATACATATTCTAAGTTAAGCTCACCTCCACCAAGTAATCGATCCGATCAGTTGACACCTTAGTCACCGGGTTGAAAACCCGACTTAAGAATCGATTTGATAAAACCGGTTTTTTCACAAGTATTTTTACAAGCTTCCGCACTCTCGCTTAAACCGACAGATATCAAACCGACCGCCCTCGTGCACTCAAGAAGATTGAACATCATCCAAATCGACTCACTAGCACTCGATCAGTGCAATCTGCAAATCACACCCGATCCGTCTTTAAAAGTTTTCAAGTCTATTCACCCTCCCTCTAGACTTCCGCCTCACAAAACCCGCTCGACCTACAAGTGGTATCGAGCAAAGGGTTCTACTGCACTAATCGCTTTTTGAGTATCATCGATTCTTGAGGAAGAATCTTTGTGGTCATTTGAACAGATCTTGAAAAACCATTTTCAAAACTCATTCGTTTTCAAAATCACTCAGCATGGATAATACCTCTGGTATGTATCATGATTTGCCTAAGTTTTCAATTGATGAGTATGCAGATTGGACTATATACATGTGCCACCATCTGGGATCGATAAGCGGCAGAATGATAGAAGTCATTGAATGAGGACCCATCATCATATATCACGACAACCCAGTGGTTGGAGGAGATCCAGATCATGCACCTGGAAGCCTTGTTCGAAAAAGTCCAGCCCTGATGGATGCAGAAGAAAGAAAGATGTATACTCTAGATACAATCGCCATACATATAATCATGAAGACGATGGATAAAGTCACCAAAGAGAAGATAACGTATCTCAAGACTGCGAAATAAATGTGGGATACTCTTGCTGAGATATGCGAAGAAATGATCGATCAAAGACAAATTACTACAAGTTGAATCGTGAAGTTCGAAAAGCTCAAAATGTTGCCCAACAAGACCATCAACAAGCTCGATGGGAGGATCACCATGTCAGTAAACAAGCTACGAGAACTTGGAAGAGAGATGTCAGACAAAGACATCAATTACAAGATACTGAGATCTCTCACCAAGAAATGGGACATGAAAGTCACGGTAATCAAGGACTGCCAAGACATTTCCAAGATGAAGCCAAGTAGCTTGTTCCTAAGCCTTAAAGCCCACTAGTTCTATTTAATCGAAAGAGGGCAAGCAGATGAAGATGAGACGCCTGCTGAAGCCTCAACCTCCACATCTAAACCAGTTGCATTCAAAGCAACCAAAGAATGAGATCAAAGGCCATCGAACCTATTGAAACATCATAAGCTCAAGCGTAATCAGATCGCTTCCGCTACTGCAGAAACTTAAAAGATCGAATATTCAACTTGGTAAGTATCGCAGATTCTACAAGGACTATCAAGACAACAGAAGAAACAGGAGGCCAACTGACAGATCACTAGAAAGGAATAGATCTGATGACCGAAGGGATCACATAGATGATAAAAGAGATGATCGGTCAGACGAGAGAAGAGATAACAGATTTGACAGAAGGAGTTCAGACTACAATCAGAAAGGAAAGTCACCTGACAGATCCTATAGACGAAGTGTCTCACCCGCGAGGAAGCCCGTGGATCGCGGATCATGCTTTAATCGCTTGAAACCAGTCACTACAAATTCGACTACCTGCACTGACTCCCAGAGAAAGAGAAGAGAAGTTTAAAAAAAGAGAGCTACGCTTCAAAGACGTAAAAGCCATGGTTGTCGACACAAAAGGAATTGATGATTCCTATCTCCTTCGAGGATTCCGCTACTCATCCGTAGAGAAGACTTGCCCGATAAGCAAGGTCAAATTGATTTCTAACATGAAGATCCGATATTCTCTTCGATGACGATGAAATCACCTCGATGGCCGCGGAGGAAGACCAACTGAGGTAACCTCCAAACCTTCGCTTTTTTCAATTTCCACACCAAATATTATTAGCACACCCACTGGAGAGATTGACTTGCAGCTCTACTCTGAGTAATTGCTTGATGATCTCTCTGATGCAGTAGACACTTATACAATAGTGGAAGCTGAAAATGACAAGCTAAGGATCATAAATAATCATCTTGTTAAAGAGAACGCTGTCAAGAAAGCAAATTAATCGAATCGAATAAAACCGCCGAAAGGTAACTGAGGAACTTAACGTTCTGAAGGTTAAATCTTCTGATCAGGAGAAGCAGATCAAAGATCAGCTAGCAATCAACAAACATCAAGCTGATGATTTCAAAATCCTACAAGCTAAGTTTGATGAGCTATTCCGACTACATGAGAGTCTAAAATCAACGAGGATAGTTTGCGCAAGAAAATAGAGGTTTTCACGGTCATCAAAAACCGCTTCAAGATATGAACACCTATTTTCGAACGCCAACTAACAAGAAGAGAATTGGGTATGAGAACCCTTCTACATCCTCAAAAGCCCCGTTTGGTTCACTTCAGAAGGGTGTAATCAAACGAGTCTCTGACAAAGATACACAAAAAGCTAAAAATGTATCTGATAAGGGAAAGAGACCTGCTGAGCAAGTAAGGCAAGTGCCTAATCAGAAAGGGAACATAAATGGACCCCAACTGATTAAGCATCACCGAGAATCAACAAGAACCCAGTTCTTCCGAAGAAACCTCAACTCGATCGAGAGATTAGGTATCGAAGAGACAACCTCAGAAAAAGAAATCTAATCGAGACCCAATCAAGGTCACCGCCTTAATAAGCAAGCTATAGGTAAACCGCAAAGACCATCAATGCCAAAGAGATATGAATCTTTTAATGGTAGCAGAATGTATTCCTACCCTTATAATCAGAGACCTAGGGCTATCGACCCGAGCCACACCGGGTTAAAGGAAGATAAAATATAAAGAAAAATCCCAAGTCTTCTCGATTCACCCAAGGCTCACACGAATAATAATCGCACCAATCGTAAAAGATATAAAAGAGATGATGATTATGTTGATATGTATGGGAGACAAATCAAGCCTTCTCGATCTATCCGACATAATAGAAGTGCCTTGTTTGTGTGGATCCCTAAATCCACCACTAACCCCTCAGACCCAATTCCAAAGGGGTACCTAAAGCCCGATTCGATTGGCAGTTCAAGGTGGGATGCCAACAAAGGAGGTGTACAAGCAACTATCTAGTACATTGATAGTGGATGCTCAAGGCACATGACCGAAGCAAACATCTCCTTAGCTCTTACAAAGAACAAGAAGGCCCACGTGTACTCTTTCGGTGATGATAACTTTGGTTTTACCAAAGGATTCTAACCTTAGAGAATGATGATGTACAAAGTAACCGGAGTCTCGATGTCGTAAGATTAAAGCACAATCTACTATAAGTATCACAATTCATGACAACGGATTCAAACTTTGAGTTCTCGAGTGACAAGTGTACGATTAGAATCGAGCTACTCAACAAATCTTGCTAATCGTTCAAGGAAAGGCACGATCTACACAAACATTGTAACAGCTTGCCCATGAAATGATGCTTAATTGTTAAGAGTTCCAAGAGTAGCAATTGACTCGCACAAAAGAATGAGTCATCCGAAATTTAAAACTCTTAACAAGATAACTAGGGTGCCTTTTGGTTGAGGGACTTCCTAATGAAGTATTCTCAAAGGATCGGACATGTGCCGCATGTCGGCGGAAAAAACAAGTTAAAGCTTTATTCAAGGAATACCGGACCAAAGATTCAAGAGAGTAATCAGAATCGCTCCATATGGATCTATTCGGACCAATTACACCAAATACCTCGACGCAAATATACTCGTAATCGTGGATGATTATTCCAAGTTTACTTGGGTTGTATTCTTATACAAGAAGAACGAGACAACGACAAAGATACCCGAAATCGCTTTCAAGAAACTACAAAACTAAAAGGGTGTCGAAGATAGTAAAAAATCGATTAGATAAAGGTACATAATTTACAATTCCTTTATTACTAATTTTTTTAACCGAAGTTTGGTATACAAACATGAAACGCCAAACCGCAAGAACACCACAACAAAATAGAGTAGCGAATCGGAGAAACAAAACTCTCAAGGAAGTTCGCTCGCACTATGTTACCGAACATGCGACACCAAGCCGCTTTACGGGCGTATAATCAACATTGCATGCCACACTCGTAAACAGATGCTCTCCGACAAAGACTCACTTCAAAAACACCCTATGAACTGTGGAAGGGCGTAAAACCTCGTGTTTCATACTTCCATGTTTTTTTGGTGTGCAAGTGTTTCATTCACAACAATGGGAAAAGTCGGGTTGAAGACTTTTGAGGCCAAGTTAGATGAGGGGGTATATTCTTAGGATATTCCTCATCCAAAGAAGGCTTTCGGGTTTACAACAAATGAACCCTAGTTGTGGAAGAAACACCCCATGTGGTCTTTGATGAGACATCTTCCAACAAGAGAAAGTCTCGTAACAAGCCGCACTAAATCAACCGCTACCGATATTCGTAAAATGGATCACTAAGTATCAAGGAGAAAGAAGTTTAACGAATATAAAGCAGATATCCGAACTTGATCTTTGCGATTCAACAGTCAATCGGACCTAAGGTACGCACAACCGCTGCGAAGAAGTTGGTGCATACCGAGATAAGATCAACCGAACCATCCGGTTCGGGGGAACTCCTCGTTCCTACTGAACGTACATCGACATGATGAGTCCAACATCACCGAGACATGTTCTTATCAAGTGGATCATAATTTCGCACCACTCCCAATCACTAGTAATGAACTACTATCGAAATGGATGATGTTCTCCAAATAGACGCAAATCGAGTAGAAGGACTGGATTACGGTCATCCAACCGATCCGATTATCGGAGACCCATCCGATAGAGTCAAAACTAGACATCGATTAGTGAAAGTGCCATGTCTCAAGCAGCCCTCTATCTTTTGAAGGAACCAACTATAGTAGAGGAAGCTCTACAAGACGCAAGTCGGATTCTAACCATGCAAGAGGAGCCGAACAGCTTTGAGAGGAATCAAGTTTGAAACCGGTGGACGACCAACTCATCAAGACGTGATTGGCACGGCGGGGTATTTCAAGAACAAGAGATATGAGAATAATGTCATAACCAGAATAAGGCAAGACTTGTTGCTAAGGGATATTCACAATCGGAAGGAATTGATTATGATGAGACCTTTGTACCGCCGCCGACTAGAAGCCATTCGGTTATTCTCGCATATCTTTTACTACGAGGTTCATTGTGTATCAGATGGATGTAAATAGTGCTTTCTTAAATGGGGTACTAGCAGAGGAAGTTTATGTTGAACAATCTCCAGGCTTTGAAAAAGGCAACCAAGTGTACCGTTTAAGAAAAACTCTTTATGGCCTGAAACAAGCTCCTCGAACTTGGTATGATACACTCTCTCAGTTCTTGATAGATAGTGGATTCACTAAAGGAATAGTGGACAGAACCTTATTCAGAATAGAAGATGGAGAAGATATTCTGATGGTTCAGATTTACGTGGACGACATCATCTTCGGATCTCCCAACAAGAAGCTGTGTGAGAAGTTCAGCAAATTGATGCAAGGGAAGTTCGAGATGTCCATGATGGGTCAGATAAATTACTTTCTGGGTTTACAAGTCAAGCAGAGTACAGAAGGGATATTCATCTGCCAGGCGAAGTACACAAGAAATCTACTGGCCAAGTTTGGAGTTCAACATTGTAAGGAAGACAGAATTCCCATGATGACCGGGTTCAAGATGGATCTAGATGAGGACGGTCAGAAAACTAATCAGAAAGAATATATGGCTCTAATTGGATCTCTACTATACCCGACCGCCAAACACTGGATATCACTTTTGGCAAAAGGGTGTATGTGCGATTTCAAGCAAATCTAATGAAAGCCACCTAGAAGCGAGCCTAAGCGGATTCTCAAGTATCTGAAGGGACAATAAACCTTGGTTTATTTTACCCATCGATGATAATCTAGAGCTTATTGGGTATTCTGATTCGACACGGAGGTTGCGTAAATCGACAGAAGTCAACCTCGTGTTCATGTCGGTTTTAAAACAAACCGATCTCTTGGTTTTCGCCAAGCACATCGATTCGACATCTACTACCAAGGTAATATATGGTCGCAGAAGTCGTTATTCCCAACCGCTCGCTAAGTCGCCAAATGAGGATTACAACATCGTAGCTAAGAACGCACCTATATTCTCGCGACAAAGAATAATGCTATTGCAATCACTCGTAATCCTCGTTCTACACACAAGATGCAAGCATGTGGATGTCGACACCATTTTATCGTGAGATCACGTTGAAAAGAAGAATATCGAAATGGAAAAGATCCATACCGACAAGCGTAAAGTGATATTTTAACTAAGCCGCTAATGAGATCGATTCAGAGAATTATGCAACGAGCTAGGCTTCGGATCTAGGAGAAAATACACCGTAAATAGTTGGTGGACTAATCTCCGTAACCGGGTTGGTTAAGAGACTAACCAAAGAAGAGGAATCATTGAGTTAGAATCTCAACCGATCGTATAACCAGACGAGGAGCCGATCTGAAATTCAGATAAGGAGCAGATCAAAAAATCGACAAGTAGCCGATCCAAGTACATATAAGAGCATATCGAAAAGTCGATAAGTAGCCGATCCAAGTTCGCATAAAAAAGCAGATCGATTCAAGATATATCGATTAAGGGGAAACCGACGATTGAAGATTACTTTATAAGTCGATTAAAGCTACAAAGAACAAGCAAGTCGACAAGTTGAAAGCTACAGATCGCATAAGTCGGGAAGAAGCAACACAACAATGAAATAACAGAATTTTTCATTAAAAAGGACACGGAGGTCAGATTTACAAGTTACAAGTAATATCACAAGCTACCTACAAGCTATCTTCAAGTGGTATTACAAGCTTCAAGTACAAGAAGACCCGGAGGTCGCTACATAAACCATAAACCATAAACCCTAAGCCAACCCAAGGTAGGGAAGGAGAGAGAGAGATTTTAAGAGCTGATGCTCTTTTTTTCTCCCACCTCAGGGGCCCAGAGAAGCTTCTAGAATCCTCGAAAAGCCACTCTTTGAGCTTCAGGAGGAGCGAGAGCGGCCTTGAAGGATCTTTTAAGCTAGGAGCCCTTAAACCTAAAAATCAATGGGCTCTCCAACAGTTAAATGGGACACAAGGTTACCACGTGTTTGGTCACAAGGACCAAAACAGACACTAGTGTCGCATGCAAATATTGAGTTTGATATATGAAGATCACCGTTGACCGATGCGCACCATATACCAAACTCATGTTTTGTTTCGCATCGAGTCTCGTTGATGCTAATTCCATCATCTCGATAGGCACAAGGTGATATGGTTAGGAGAAGTGCCTTCTCATTTGCCTTTAGCAGATCCGGGCCCACGGTGGTAAAGAAGCTTTCAGATTAATCGTATGTGTAATCTTCGATGATTTACGAAAAGCAAAGGTGAAGGAACACACAGGGTTGATTTGAGAAGCTCGAATTCATTGAAAAGGGTTAAAGGTTTTCACCGGAAATAAGGAACTCATCGGAAAAGCATGAAGTATATGCTAAAGAAGATGAATGGTTTATGTTGTGTTGTTTGCCTAATCACCCCAGGCTAATTTATAGAAGGAAATTAGGGGTGTAAATGCAAATTTATTTTCTCAGAAGACCTTAAGAGAAATTTGCATCGACAATGCGTAAGGAACACGCTAATAATGGTTGGATAAGTTGACGGTGTGAGTAATCACAACGTATCTATGCCATTATTACGGAATGTCAAATCGCGCCGATTTGGGAATCGAGGTGACTTTTTGACTCCCCGAAGTAATTGTTTTGGCGGAAGTAGACTTCAGTGCATAGTAAATGCGGGCCGATTAGAAGAAGATTGAAGATAAGAGTATCAGATAAGTGGATCAGATAAGTGATGAAGTGTTTCAAGCAAGAATATGATCAGATGAGTGGAATATTGTTGGGAAATGCATAAGGCTACCATCAGTAAGGTCAACAAGTACCAGATCAGATCACAGTGGTAACTGGTTGATTACAATATCAATCAGTTAGATACGTTCTCCTATTTATCCCTTTCTGAACTTCTTATGCGTTATTTAAATAAATTGGTTTTTACTCTGTTTTCACTTTATGACGCATGCACTGCAAAACTTTTAATGCGGACTTGGGAATGTGTTTTTAAATGCGTTTTATTGCGAATTTTCGAGTCTGAAATACGAGAAGACTACTTTTCTCAACCGTGCGATCAAAATACTTTTTGGCCGACTAATCTCAACCACTGATTTCAAAACACGGATACTTGAGTACTTTGGAAAGTTGTGCGAAAAGGTTTTCCCTCGTATTCTATAAAATCCAAATCTTTCTCAGAAAACTTCTTTCCACTACTTCGTCTTCTCAAAGCTCTTAAAAGATCAAAACTTTCATAATCTTTAGAGAATTACTTTCGAAATCAATTGATTCTTTCCTTTCGATTTCTAAATCATTCGAATCAATTTCTGGTAATTTCTCGTTTAAAAATTGCATTATTACAATTCACTCTGGTACCTAGGTTTACAAGTCGTGATGATATGTTTATGTAATTTTTATAAGATCTATACGCTTACTTGCTAAATTGATGATTAGATTACTGGTTTGACTGAATTTATTGAAATATCTTACTCAAACTAAACATCAATTTGCATATCGTACAGAAATGGCATATCTTGTTCCATGACCGGGCCAAGGGAAAAAGTTCTGCAACTTTGCATCGATGAAGAAAGACATCATTGATGAGAAGTATGTAGTATTCACCATCACCTCAGATCCTGAATCACTGGAAATTCTGGAGTGCTTGCGAGCGTGTGGGCTAGAACGATATTGCTCTACACATCAGAATATCGTCCACACCCATGAAGCCCTCGAGTTTCTATATAATCTACAGAGGGATGAAGACATTGATGCTGGCATGATTTCTTCCGTTGGCGGACTGGAAGTGCGAGTGTCGAATGACGAGGAAGCATCAATCCAGAGACCTACACGATTGATGTAGGAGAAAAAGAATTTCTTGAAGCCGAGTTGTTGAGACCAGCAAACAAGGAGAACACAACAAACGTCAAAGCCTCCTATCTGAAGAGGAAATATCGCCTTCTCCTTGAGATAGTTCAGAAAGTGATCATGTGCTCAACTTACAGTCTTGATGCTGTCACTTCCTATAAGATCAGTGTCATGGTTGCAATAATAAAGAAGGCTTCAGATATAGATTGGTTGGGTATGGTCAAGGCACGACTGAGGAAAGACTCGGGGAAGTTCGAACTGACCCAGAGCAATGTAGTGTGCTTATCTTCCAAGTGCTCCTTCATACACAAAATCTCAATCATTCTGTCAGATAAGCTGCCACAGAACTATGAATGGAATGAGAATGGAGCAAAGATATATCAAGCAAAGCACAAGGCCATATTGGGCAAGGATGAGTCCCTACCTGGACAATCTGATGAAGATCCAACTCCTTATGTGCCCAAACCCAAGGGAGAAAAAAAGGGAAAAGATAAGGCAACTGCATCTTATGAAGCGCAGGGAAAGGCCATTCCGAAAAAGGATGAAGAGGAAGGATCTGGCCAAGAAACCAGATGCTCAGCGGAAACGTCAGAAGAGAGTGACTTCTCCTCTGAAGACTGCTCCAAGTTCTGCCCAACAAGTTAGTAGAACGAAGGATCTGATGCAATTGGAATCAGAAGAGGAGATAGCAGTCCGCTCTGAGCCCACTGCCAGAGAAGTAAGGGAAGAGCAGATGATCGCAGCAGAGGGAGAGAAATCATCGAGAGATGTAAGGGAGCAATCTGAGGAAGAATCACCATTTGATTCTCTGCCTCTTACCACGATCTTCCAGAGAGCAAGATCGCCAACGCCCACTTCCAAATCACCATCACCCTCTCCTCAAAAATCATCACCATCACCCTCACCTATCAGATCACCCAGAACTCCCACACCACCAATCAATGAACCTGTTCAGGAAACTGAACACCCTCAAAACGCTGAAAAAGAACCACAAATATTCCAATCTCCATACAAGTCATAAGCACCTGAGAGATCTGACAAGCGAGTGTCCATCTCTCATAATCCCTTCAACACCGTAACCGCGGCTTGCTTCATCCGCCCGTAAAAGCCCCATCATAAGGATAATGAAGCAACATATCAAGGAGTATCTATTTGGATCTATGCCCCGAATCGATCAACATCCCGCATCCAAAGAACAAATAGAAGAGATTGTGGTTCGAGAGATATCGATCGAAAAGCATTGAAGAATTTCGATTCTCATGACAACTCGATCGATTTTTTGTAGACTTGGAGTTGAAATGCTTAAACCATGCTGGGATTGAAAGTGCTGTTGAATTGGCATCTGATGATGATATCAGATGGTTGATTCACGAAAGGTTCGGAATTGCTAAAACAGGGAGGAAACCGTTCAACCTCCTACATATCATGAGGGAGCTGCCGATGAACCAAGAATGGGTGCTGCAGATGAGACCCGACTTAGCAAGGCTTCAACATCTGACCAGACTGCTACGATGAGCTCTGATACCCTAGATCTTTATACTGAGAAGATTCAGGATGGGATCAAGACTGCTGTTGAAGATAAATTCGCAGCGCTCACAACAGATCTGATGAAGCAATTTGAAGAAGAGCAAGCAAAACTAGTTGACAGAGAAAGAAGTCACACAGTTGGTGTTGGGGAATTAGTATAATCCCAATAGTTGGGATGCACAATGTCATTCTCTCTGAAGTTATGCAACTAGTTAATCCTCTTGCCGAGAAGCTCAATCTCCAGTCTGACAAACTCAAAGTTCAGACAGATATGCTCGATCGTATTACGTACTATTGAAAAATGTCCGCATCTTTGAGAAAACCGACAACCACATGGATATGGGTTGGAAACACTTTGTAAACTTCAAGAACGAGCAAGACAGATATCGGTTGCTCTCGGACGCTTCCTAAACTCCGCACCTTCGCCACCATTCGATCACTCCTCTTGTTGTCGAGGAACTCGAGAGAGGAGATCACACGGCAATTTAATGCTCTGAACCGCAGGATGTCCAACCTCTTTGATGAAACCAAAAAGGGGGAAGGACAAGAAAATAAAGAGAAGAAAGAAAAACAGATACCGCGCTTGGTAACAATTACATCTCTACCAAAACCACTCTATCTCGACTTGCCAACCACTCCATCTATCGATCTCGCTTCTGAAAGAAAAACGTGGAGCAACATAGCAAAGAGATCATCGAAAGGTAAAATTGCTCTTTCGAGGTTATTGCCAAAGTCGATAAGATTGAAGACTTTTCTTCATTCGCATGAAAAAGAATGGAAAATCGATGATCGTGCCAAGAGCCTTGAACTCGCTAAGAAATTAGTCAAGAAGACGAACAAGAAGAATCCGAGTAGACTCGGAGGAGAAAGAAAGGCAAAGGCAAGATGATGAAAGAATCATGAAGATCGTAGACAAGGCCAACCATTCTCTACCAAAAGCGATGACTCTGAACAAGTTCAAGAGCAAACAAGACAGAGAATTAGAGAGGCCGCCATCAAAAAGCGTTAGCAGAGGCTAAGGATCGAACATCGCTACATCCGGGAAGAGGAAGAACGAAGTCAAAGCAGAGGAGATTGTTTGGGAGAAGAATGCCCTTCCCAAAGACTGTTAAAGACATCCTCTCGTACGGCTAGATCTCCTTTCGTAATGGGATCGATCGAGGAGAATGGTTATGTGACGATACATCCCGAGAAGATTCCGATTCATCAAGATCGGATCGAAAATGATGATGAATTCGAAACGGTTAGAAACGATGTATCCGCACTTCTACCGCATCGTGATGAAAGAAGGGAAAATCATGTCACTAATACCAGAAGCTCCACCCTTTGAACTACTCCTTCCACCTTTGCGTCCAGACAAAAATCCAGATGTTGTAAACTTCAAAAATGCCTACTATGGATTTGCTGAAAAAGGAGGGATCCATAGAAGAGAAGAACTGGACAAACTGATGCAAATGATGTACAAGATGTTTGACATCCCCAAAGAGCTGCAAATGTTCAAGTACACCTGAGGAAGACAACTTGGAATCAGATGATAGGTACACTTTTCATGTATTCTTAATGCACACACCTATCTGAATGAAATATTCCATCTCTCTGATTCTAAGACAACATCTCATTATCTTCTAAAATATGTACTGCATTTCATTATCTGCATTTCTATTTGTGGTATCTATTTTTCTGATTAAGTGTTTTGGTTCCATCAAAAAGAGGGAAATTGTTGGGAAATTTGTATTTAAGTTTTGATGGAAGTTCCAAAACAGGTTGTAATAGGACCAAATAACACATTGGTATTGATGACTTAGAATCGATTAAGATGACTAAATTGAAATGTATAGATAGCTGATGTAAAAGGTAGGTTACATATTGAGGGGGAACTCAATATGTATAGGTCAGGTCGAAGAATCAGATGACCCAGATAAGGTCAGATGATCAGAAAGCTAAGAACAAATCAGAAGAAAAGAAGTCAGAAGATCAGGTGAAGACAGAAGACACCAAGAGTCGATGAACTCAAGACTCGATGAACTCAAGACTCATATAAACCTAAAGACTCAAAGAATAAACCTCAAGACTCAAGATGATCAATACACCGAGGCTCGAGTCACCAAGATGAGAAGACTACCAAGACCAAGACCTATATCAACCGAGTCCGCATATTGAGCTAAGACAATCGTGATCGTAACACTCAACAAGGTAGATCGACCGCTTATCCGATCAAGTCACCACACCAAGGCCAACCAAAATGGTACACCGCATAAGACGAATCTTCTACAAAAAAGGAATATCAATCGCCTAACGGACAAATTATCAAGTGTCACCGCTGGCAAGGAGAAAGCAACACGCACAAAAAGAGCCGACAATACGAGATTCGACGTTGCGGACATAAACGACGCTAATCATGCCTACGGCAACGCCGATATTCAGAGCACGTCACAATCATATCCTACAGCCTACCTAATATAGCCCGAAATTCAAATTGCTCTCCAACGGCTCTTTGATTTCGAGGTCTATAAAATGGGATCGATCTTAAAAATTGAAGAACACTAAGAACGAACACGGAGACACCGAAAAAGAAGCAAAAACTACAACAAAATCTCCGCTCGAAGAACACCATATTTGAAGATTATTCTTAGAGTGTTCATCCCATAGTTCTTAGTAAGAAATCCTATCCACTAGCATTTGGCTACATAAACACTAGGATAGATTTCCAGTTGGAACCACAACAAACCTTTACCCAAACTCAAAGTTAGGTTAAGTTTGTTACCGCAAGATTTCAGACTAGAGATTCTAGTTTCTGATTTCTGGTTCGGTTGAGTGTGAACTCAATAAACATCTGTTGGGTGTTGGACTAACACATAAAACTAAGTCCAGTTGGTTAAGTTGGTGCCCCTGTGTTAAGGGAAGAGTGGACGTAAGACGGGTTTCGTCTGAACCACTATAAAATCTTGTGTGCATTTACTTGCTATTTATTGCTTTACACTATTCACACAACTGAGTTTAAAACTGCATACATATTCTAAGTTAAGCTCAGTCTGCACCAAGCAACTGATCTGATCAGGTTGACACCTTAGTCAGCCGGTTGAAAAAAAGAATTTGATTTGATAAAACCGGTTTTTCACACGGGTATTTACAAGCTTCCGCACTCTCAGTTAAACTGACAGATATCAAACCGGACGCCTCGTGCACTCAAGAAGATTGAACATCGATCCAAACCGACTCACTAGCACTCGATCGGAGTAATCTGCAAATCACACCGATCCAAGAAAAAGTTTTCGAGTCTATTCACCCCTCCCCTTTAGACTTCTGCCCTCACAAAACCCGTTCGGGACCTACATTCAGCTTTGTGGTCCTTCCTTTTCTCAGTGGATCTGTCCTCAACCTCTGAGTTATTTTTGTTCTTGTACCTGTGGTTCCTGTAGTATTTCTTATATTTTCCATATCTGCTATTGAGTCTTTCAAACCTCCTTGCCATCAGTACTAGCTTATCCTCTTGCTCATCCTGATTTTTGGCAAGTGAGTTCTCAGACTCTCTAGATTTACAGGATTTCTCTTTGGCCTTGAAAGCCACATTCTTGCTAGATGAAGAATCATCTTTGCTATCAGATTTCTTAGTTTTCTTGTCAATCACAAATTCATAAGCTTTCAGTTCAGAGAAAACTTGTTGGTATGGCATATAATTAATGTTTTTGGTGTTTTCAATCACCACATCATGTATATCCCATTTCTTAGATAATCCTCTAAGAATTTTCAGTGCCACTTCTCTCTATGGGTATCATTTCCCAAGAGCATTCAGATCATTCATAATGCTAGTGAATTTGACTTCCAAACCATCTTCCATTTCAAAGCTATCAAACTTTCCAATAAAGAACATAAAGTTTGTTTTCTTTAATATGATCCGTGCCTTGACACATGATAGCAAGTGTGTCCCATATTTCTTTTGCGCGGTTTCACGATTAAATCATCCCCATAACACCATCATCAATAGTGTTATATAGAGTATCTTTAGCAATGTAGTCCAAATTGACTAACTTTCTCTCATCAGGAGTAAGTTGATCATCAGGTTTTGGAAATTCATCTCTGGGATCATTCCTCTCAAAGATCGTGATTCTCGGGATTCACAACCGTATTTGAATGGTCCTTCGTAAAACCACTCTCCACATTCTCTCATGTTTGGAATACAGATGAGCCTGCATTCTCAATCTCCATAGGTCATAGCTCTCAATAGAGAACATATGAAGTTTCTTAGAAGGCATGATGAATGAGCCTTGTAAGATATCAACAATAAGATCTATTCAGTAGATCACCAAAGTCTTTTCAGCAAATAGACTATGGCTACCAAAACAAGTGGTCAAAATGAACCACTGCTCTGATACCACTTGTTGGTCCCTGTGCAAACGAGTCTCACACGTGTATGGGGGGGAATATACGTGTTCAGTGATTTTTAAAACTTTTTCTTTCTCGAGATCGATAGGTCGTCGTTGTCCGAGAATTTTGCCCCGAGAAGCACAAATCGCCTACTGTCAAAGTCTCATCGAGACAATGATCCCGAAAGCAATTTCGGAAGCTTCAGATTAGCCCAAACCGTCCCGAAGTTTTATCGAGAGATCCCGAGAAGCTTGGATCAGATAATTATCTTACTGAATACTGAGTAGAGTTAGTTCAGTTTGGTAACTATCTGTTCTAGCTAATCAAGAGTGCGGAATGGTTGGCCCTAAGTTTATACTCGTTTTAACTTGCTGAAAAATCTCTTTCTTAATAAAATAGTGGTTAAGGCTGTGATCAATTTGATGCAAGTTCAGTGGATTGATTCCAACTGAATATTAGTAAAATATGCTTTCAGTTAAAAACATGCAAAAAATATAAAAAGCAGTACGGAAAGCAAACAACACAACAGCAATTATAGTGGTTCAGAGACTCAAGCTCCTACATCCACTCTCTCGGATCTTCAGAGAGATTCCTTAACACACTTCCTATAGCTTTCAGGCTGACTCACTGCAGCTTACTCACTTTTCTACCTTGAGTTTTCTGGCTGACTCACTGCAGCTTACTAACTCAACGCACACAAGTTTTCAGACTACCACAAGTAGCTTACTAACTTCTCCTCTAGAGTTTTCTGGCTGACTAACCTTCAGCTTACTCACTCTTTACAACTCTAACTCACCAACAAATCGCACACACACAAACTACCTTATCAAAGGGTTTGGGTTTGGGTTGGTTTCCAACTAGGGTGAGATATCCTTTACAATAAGAACAAATGCAAAGGCTAGGATATCTCTACTAAGCTTTGGATATCTCTATCAAATCTAGGCTTAGTGAATGAGCTCTCTTCAATGTGAAACACTTGGGAAATTCTAGGGTTTTCGAGTGCTTCAATTTGCAAGAATATGAATGAGCTCTTGAGTTGCTGTAATTTCCCGTAACCTTTCAATGGTGAAGGTCACTGGTATTTATAGGCAACTTCTCCAAGGTCACTCTTTGAAAAACTATCAGTTGGAAGAGATAACATCAAGAGTTTCCTCTTCTGGTTATTGATGAACGACTATTTTTAGGGTTTGAACACTCCTTGCATGTTTTAGGCAATATGCAACCATGTGGCCAATCACCAATTTTGCAGTCTGGAACATAGTACTACTGACAAAATTCCGTGTCCTGTCGCTTTCACTGTCAGTAAAGTACAATGTTGTCTTCCTCTGATTGGTTCTTTGTCTTCAGTGAATGTAGACAAACAAAATGGATCTTTTAGGTCAATCTCTCTGAATGAGACAACTTTAAACAACACTTAGTTTTAGTTCCTTTTGTCTGCGCTTGAATGTTTTGGGCAATATCTATTCATCTGAGAATGTGCGTTTTCCTCAGTTTTGTATGTATTCAGATAGATATTTCTTCAGTGCCTCTGAACATTTAGGTCTTCCTGATTCTTCAAGAATCTCTTCGAGTTTTCAAGAACTTCCGAGTCTTCAAGAACTAACCGAGTCTTAAGTAACCGAGTCTTCGGTTCTTGATTATCTTATGAGTCTTGATTCTCTGAGATCTTCTCGAGTCTTGGATCTACAAGATCTCTTCGAGTCTTCGATTCTTACAAAGTCTTGATAAACTTCAAAGTTCTCTGATCTATATCTGCTGACTATACATTGTGCAGATATATTCCTTAATTATTCTATACTGAAACCTGACTCAAACTATCAAGATTATCCTGAACATGTCATACTCAGGGGTTTTGAGATCTAATCAAAATCTTATTTAAATTCATCTCCCAACACACATAATAATAATAAAAAATTATAATAACAATCCTGAATATTTTTTATTTTCATTATTCTAATAACATTATTAATTATCTGTAAATCTATGAATGAGTTAAAAAAATATAATAATAATAATAATAATAATAATAATAATAATAATAATAATAATATAAGATGTGTGTATATATTTCAAATATTATTAGATGTATGTGATAAAAAGTATAAAGACAAATAAAAATAGAGATTATCTTCAAACTATGACTCCAATTTTATGTAAGACGTATCATAGGATTTTTGAATGATCAACCAATTTTGATTCATAATACACAGAAACTCTTCACCTTGTGACCCCATCAAATTTTCAATGCCGTGAAATCTGATAGAATAACAAAATTGCCATTGATTAATAAAATCACAGCTGTGAAAACAATGAACCGAATGATGAATTAGAACAAATTGGAAAAAAATAAATACCTGTTAAAATCTAAATTTACATTTAAAGTATTCTCTATACAAACTATAACAAATCAACAAATTGAAAAAAATAAGTTCACAACAAAATGTAAAATTACAAACGCAGATACACAAAATAAGTTGGATTAATGGTAACCTCAAATTCTCCATGGACTATATATACTGAAGAAACCGATGAACATAAAATGAAGAAGGACTAAATTTAAGGAGAAATGGAGCAAAAAAGTCTACATAATCTATGGTGGAGAAATGTATGGCCAAAGACTTTGTATACATTACATACCTTGATCGCTAGAAAACTATATAACTGGAATAACATTACAATTATCAAATGATATAAAGGCATAAACATAATCTATAATCTCTGTAGGTCCCGAACGGGTTTAGTGAGGGCAGAAGTCTACTGGGGAGGGGTGAATAGACTTCTGAAAACTTTTTGTCTTGGTCGAGTGTGAGGGCGATTAGCTTTGATCAGTCTTAGTGAATCGATTTGGGTGATAACCAACTTCTTGATCGCTGAAGGCGGATCGATTCGTAACTATCGGTTTAACTGATGTGTCAAAAGCTTAAGTTTTACCCGTGTGAAAAACCGGGGCTTTTTGATAAATCGATTCCAAAGTTAATCTTTTAATCAGTTGATCAAGTGTCGTTTTTGATCGGATCGAAGCTTGGTGCTAATCGATCTCAACTTGGAATATGTATCGCTTTTTAAAGGTTGTGTGCGATTATGGTCGCTTAATCAAAGCGGTAAAGGCACACAAGATTTATAGTGGTTCGACAAACCAAATCCCCCACGCCCACTCTTCCCTATCACAAAGCACCTACTTAACCAATCGGACTTTGTTTTATGTGTAAGTCCAACACAAGACACCAAACTAGATGTTTAAGGAGTTCACACTCAACCGATCCTGAGATCGAACTAGAAACCCTAGTCTCGAAATCTTGCTAAACAACTTAACCTAACTTGGGGGTTTGGGTAAGATTGTTTTGGTTCCAACTATGAAATCTTTTCTTCATATAAGCGACTGATGAATAGATGAAAAGATTTCTATGCTAAGAACTTATGGGATGAACACTTAATAAAAAATAATCTTCTTGATCGTGTTCTTCGTATGAAATCGATAATTGCTTTTAGCTTCTTGATTGTTCAAAGTTTCCGTTGTTTCACTCTAAAGTGTAATCCCATATATATAGACCTTGAAATCAAAGAGCCGTTGGAGAGCAATTTGAATTTCAAATATATTTGGTAGACTTGCGATCCTTGATGTGGATTTTCGGGAACGGCATGGCCAAAAGCGTGAATTTGTACTTTGTAGTCCGTTGTAGAGGTAGCATCAAATCCCGCATTGCCGATCGATCATACGGTCTTGTTCTTATTGGATAGCGGACTCATTTTTCGGTGTTGTTCTTCCAACTAAGCTTGACATTCTTCTTGTTCTCAGATCATCGACGATGATTAGGTGAAACATAAGATTTCACCGGGAGGTGGACTGATCGGTCTGAATCGATCGATCTACGATAGAATCTTCGCGCCGGGACTTAGCTTCAACTAGCGGACTTACCGATGTAGGTCTTCCGTCCGATCTTCCGGAAGTCATCCGATCTTCAAGTATTCGAGTTTGAGCTTCATGACTTCAAATTGAGATATCCGACTAGATCGGATCGATCCGATCTTCGTTCTTCTCTAGATTCCGGCTTCGGATATCAATTTGTTCTTTGGATTTTCGGATTCGACCTATACATATTGAGTTTCCCCTCAATATGTGACCTATCTATTACATCGGTTTGTTCTATACAATCATTATCAATCGGTCTCCTATAGCGTAATATAAACATCGATCCTAATTGTGTCCGACCGGTCCTATTACATGTGTTTTGGAACTTTCATCAAAACTATAAATTTCCCAACAATTTCCCCTTTTGATGAAACCAAAACACTTTGAGAAACCAAATACGCTTGATAAAAATAGAACAATTAAGATATAATCGTAAGACAATGAGACTTTGTCTTAGGATCGAAAAATAAACTTTTCTCATTAAAAATGTTGATTACATGTTACATCGTAAAAGTTTGAAAATAATAACGGTGATCCTGAGTAGTCTTCGATTCTTCACTCTTTTAAGCAGATCCTTCGGCATCTCTTTTTGATCTTGAGGTACGTTGAAAATCGATAAAGTTTCCATTTGACATCATCGATCTGCGAGGATCGATTATATGCGTTCAAGGGATGTCAAAATAGAATCTTTGAAATGCCAGTCGGTCAAATGAGCCATCTGCCTTCTTCAAGTACTCCAACAGATCATACTCTTGGCGAGTTATTTTTACATTGATAAGCTTGGCCTAATTTTCCAGATACTTCAGAAAATCCGGGTATTTATTTTCTAACCAGTTGAGGAATTCTTCATCAGGAGATTCTTCTTGTGGAACAAGATTAAGAACAAAGGCATCCGAAGCCATTCAATTCTCGATCTTATTCCATTCCTCAAATTTCTTAGCATCTTGCTTGGCCAGTTTTTGGGATGATCTCATCAACTCTTGCTGGTAGCTTAGGTTCTGGTACGGATTTTCCAGCCCATCCTTTCTTCACTCTCGATCTGAATTTCTTCTTCAGATTTTCTGATTCTGCCCTTCTTTCTTCATGGCTTTTTCGGGTTTCTTCATTTCTGCTCTTTGGAAAACTTTTTCAAAGAAATCCGAGTTTGTGATGTCCTCGCTGTCGTTATGTCGGTTGGTTTCTCATTCTGTCCTTCCCCTTTTGGTTTGATCAAAAAGAGTAGTGAGGTGGGAGGTCGAGAACCAAAGTTGATCAAGTTTCGCTTTGTTGAGATCTCGCAATGATATGCCTTGAGTTTGAGCAAGTTAGATTTTGAATCTTGATATCGGCTTCGATCTTGGACAGATTCCATGGCGATGAGAGTGTTTTAATCGGTTTGTCAAGTTTCTCTTACACAATTCTAGCTTGTCGGAGCATCGAAAAAAAACTTGTTGTTTATCCACCGAGTCGATTTGGCATCAACGGTCTTTTATCGGTTCAAATTGACGCATGGGACACAGATTTGAGAGAACCGATCTTTGATTGCCCCAATCGGGAAATAGCCAATTCCTTTGATCCATTATTTCTTTGATGGCACCGCCTTTGATCATTATCGATCCCTCAACTTCTTCTTTCGGGAGATCTTTGAGACAAGATTTGATCTCTGAAGTTGATCGATAGTGACGTGTGATGTTGGAATGTTGAGTGTCGCTGATCTCGATTCAATTGTTTGTGCCTCCGTGGTTGGTCATGAACCTATGACACAGCTCCACTATCATCAGCAAATCCTTCATGATAATCTCGCTTGGAGCTTTGTCGGATCTCCGATTAAATCTGTTCGGTAACCCTAACTTCCTGCGGGATCGAGCTTTGATAGATTTAGCGATTATCGATTCAAGATCCCACTTTAGCAATTTTCCTCATGTCGAAATCGAAGTCGCAAACTCATCCGCACCGCCCATCATTAAATAATTATTATAAAGTCCGAGAAGCTTTTTAATCGAAGATCTCTCCGTGAGGATCTCCATAACTTCTTCTCTTATGGCGGGTTGGGCGACGATTACGATACAACTCATCAATTTCTCTTCGATTCGCATTAAGATCAATTTCCCGTTATGATCTTTTGTTGATCTGACTCGAAATTGTCCATCGGTCCGAGATGTGGAAGGTTCTGGTTGTGCTTGAGCAAATTCCGATGGCTGACGGTTCGACTGCGAGAGGTTCTTTGTGAAAGCAGTGTACAATTCCACATCGTGTAATGAATTCATGGCCGATCTTGCGATTTCCGAGTTCGCGAGCAGGTGGAAGAATAGGAGAGACATGCTTTCGGCAGACCATTAGTCTGAGTGGTGAATCAGCTCGAGCTTGAGGAGAAGGAGATCGACGACGTAGGCTTCCCCTCAGAATGATCATGCAAGCTCTCGGCTTTTGAAAGCTGCTGTCGATTTTTCACCAGATGTTTGTATTACCAACAGATCGATCTGGCGCTTTTCTTCATCGACTCATCTTCAAGCATCAGAGACATGGAGGCTTGCTTCGCCTTCTTCGGCCTCTTCTCCTGGGCCTTCACCAGTTTTCTTTTCTTCTTCTGGGGGCATCTGGTGGGCCTTCTGGGGCCTTCACCAGCTTGAGCCGATTCGCCCGCATCTGGTGTTGATGAAGTTGCTTTTCTTGCTTTTTCCTTTCTTTGACTTTGGGGGGGTTGGTCGCATATCATCGTCTGGTGGCCCAAAAATGACTAAGTGGGCGTGAGAAAGGCCTTATAGGACTTCAGTCCATTCTGTTCCCATTTGGCCTTTGGCATTTTATCCTGTAGGATAACTGCAACCTTGTTGAGATTGCTGATCTTTTTCTTCAGATATACCTGCCTCCACTCATCAACTCCAAATTTATCATGTTCTTGGAGTAGAATGGCCTTCAGAAACCCATGCCAATTGATGTTCTTGGCTTCATCAATTATTGCAGCCATGCTGTACATTTTGACGGTTGTAGAACATCTGGTTTGAATCACGATACCCATAATTGTTTTTGACAATTTGTCAAACAACAATCGGTATTTCCTCTTGAGCATTGGCCCGACAAAACCTCGACGATGATGTTTGTCGGCCTCTCTCAAGAGCTCTTTTTTCGATCAATCATCTTCGTTCTCCTGTAATGAGCAAAGTAGATCCGGCCTTTTAGGTAGGTTGAATAGACGTGTTATATCCTCATTCGTCCAGATCCGATTTCTTCTCCGTTGATCAAAAGTAGTTCTTCTCCGGAGCATCAGATCCACTCTTAAATTCCTTAGGAATTTAGTGCTTCATCTTTGCATCACCGATTGGATTGTGAGCGGCATAAAATTTCTCAAGGCACCGCCAGAATTTGCTCGACCTCCATGGATTCCTGGATCCTCGAAAGTGATATTGAACTCTGAACTTATCATCCACAATCTTTTGTTGCCCGATTCCGATAGTTGCACATTATTTTACCCATACTGGTAGTGATCATCTACGAGATAAGATAGATTCGATTAAAAAATTGTGCATTAATACAAAGAATATCACACAAGCGGAAACTAAGAAACAATAAAGCATAACACAGGATAAAAACATTTAAGATCAATGGATTTAAAAAAAAATACATCAAATAAACATAAATTACCAGATTCTGCTTTTTCGAAAGATGATTTTGAAACTTAGGAAAACACTTTGAATCTGAGAGAAGAATCTGAGTTTTCGGAGAATAAATCGCAAGTTTGTGAAATGGAAAACTCGGTATGTTTTTGATGATCTTTATAAAGACGAGGAGGGAAAAAAAGACAAGATTTGGAAGATCAACCGTTTGAAAAGATTAAACGCTCCAGATTAAGCGGTTTTGATCGTAGGTCGAAAAGCACGCGTTTAAAAACCTTTTGGATTTAAAAGCACATTTAGTAGCGCTTAATACATGTTCCCCCACGTCCGCATTAAATTATTTACGAGGAATACGTCCACAAGGATAATGGGTACAATAAAGCAAATAATATCGATAAGATCCGATAAATAAGCAAAGAACAAGAGAAAAGAAAGCGTGTCCGGTTGATCGATATTGTGTCGATCAATACCACTTGTCCATGTTGATTTCACTTGTTGATCTTAGTATTCTCGCCTAAGCCTTAAAATTTCCCAACCGATCCTTTTAACCGATCTTCTTCACTTCATAATTTGTTGAGGTTTCAAGCTCAACTTTCTTCCTGAATACGCCCGATTTCCTTCGATCCTCGCGATCGGTTGAAGTTCCCCTTCAACTGATATTTATTTTTTCCCATAGATCGATGTATCTAATTTGTTGGAGTTTTAAGCTCAAATTTGATCTTCCTCATCCGATCAAATGTATCGATTTTTTGACCTAACTGATTCTTCTCAAATTCTTGGAATAAGTGTTACCGCCAAAACTTAGTCTAGAATAGTAGTCTCTATTCCCTAAGTTGGCGTGATTTGACAAGCGTAATTATCGTGCGAATCTTTCGATATGTCAATCCGCCAGTAAATTTATCCAATTATCGATCGCGTGATTCCTACACGAATCTCTAAAAGGTTTTGAGAACTCGAATTTGCATTTGCACCCTTGCTTGGCTCTATAAATTGGACCAAATGTTTTACATAACATAACCCATTCACCATACTTATCTTCTTTGTAGAATCATGTATCCCGTGAACCGTGAAACTTCCCAAAACACCTTTACCCCTTTTTCAATGATTTCACTTCTCAAATCAACCCTTTGCGTCCTTATCATTTTTTGTCAATCAAAAGATTTCACATACGATTGTTGCAAAGCTTCTCTACCACCATGGCGGCCGGCCTCTTTGTTTTAAATCGAGAAGACACTTCTCCTAACCGTATGCACCTTTGTGTGTCTATCGTTATGACGTAACTACCATCAACAGACTTAGTCTCGAAAATGAACGTGAGTTTGATATAAATCTTGATCACCAACAACCCATCTTCGATATCAACTCACCATTTAATGATTGGAGAGCCCATTTCTTTTCTTAGGGCTCTGGCTTAAAAAAATCCTATCAAGGCGTTTGTCGCTCCTTTGGTTTTTAGCCCGACTAGCGGCTTTTAGGATTTCTTTAAAGCCTCTCTCACCCTTGTTAAGTGGGGAAAATGAGAGCATCGGTTTAAAATCTCTCTCTCCCCTTCTACTTGGGTTAGGATGAGGGTTTAGGGTTATAGGTTTAGGGTTTTTGGTTATGACTTATGTCTTGACCTCCGGGTCATTTGTACTTGTATCTTGTAATGTAATCGACCTTGGTCTTTATCAATGAAAAGTTCTATTATTCCATTGTTGTGTAAAATTCACTTATCCTTATGCGATTTTAAGCTTTAATCTTGTGAATACCACTTGTGAATCTTGCTCAATCGACTTACAAAGATGTAAAATAACCCAACTGATTTAATCAGATATTCCTTTTAAATTGAGCATTTCCTTTAATCTGATAAACCTTAAATCGATCGATTCCTTTAACTCGATAATCTTGTAAATCGATCGATTTCTCACATCGCCTTTCCTTGATTGTTCTTTCCGATCGGTTGAGATACCAAACTCAATCGATTCCTTTCAACTGGTTAGTCTCTTAACCACCGGTTACGAGATCATTCCATCAAACATTTTAGGTGCATTTTCTCCAAGATCCAAAGAATACTAGCTCATTGCATAATTCTCTGAATCGATCTCATTAGTGGCTTGGTTAGAATATCGACTTTTAAGATATCGATGAATCTTTTCCATTCTCGATATTCTTAACAACATGATCTCTTATAAAATGGTGTCGACATCCACATGCTTGCATCTTGTATGTAGAACGAGGATTTCGAGTGATTGCAATAAAGACTATTGTCGCGACGTAAAATAGGTACATTCTTAGCTTCAATGTTATAATCCCTCATTTCGCGACTAAGCCGGAGAGCGATTGGGAACAATGACTTCCTGCAACCATATATTATTAATAGTAGATATGTCGCAATCGATGTCCGCTTTTTTTTGAAACCACGAGATCGGTTTACTTCCTAAGAACCGACAAGTTCTGAGGTGGATTTTTCGATCTTGCAACCTCCATAATCGAGAATCGTAATACCCACTAAGCTCTAGATTATCATCGATGGGTAAAATAAACCAAGGTTCTTGTCCCTTTGAGATACTTAAGAATCCGCTTTTTTCGCTTCTAGGTGACTTATCATTGGATTTGCCTCGAAATCTCGCACATACACCTCTTGCGAAGGTTATATCTCGTCCGCCGCAAAATCCGGTATAGTAGAGATCCAATGAGAGCCCTATATTCCTTCCGATTTGTTTCGACCATCCTCATCCGGATCCATCTTGAATCCAATCATCATAGGAATTTTGGCTTCCTTACAATTTTGAACTCCAAACTTAGCCAATAAATTCCTAGTGTACTTTTGCTTAGCGAATATCCCTTCAGTACTTTGCTTTACTTGAAGACCCGTAAAGTAATTCATCCCACCCATCATGGACATCTCAAATTTCCCTTGCATCGATTTCTTTGAATCTTTCACATAGACTTTTGTTGGGAGATCCAAAGATGATGTCGTCCCCACGTAAATGAACCATCGAATATCTTCTCCATCTTCTATTCGAATAAGGTTACGTCCCATCGTTCCTTTAGTGAACCCACCGTCGATCAAGAACCGAGAGAGTGTATCATACCAAGCTCGAGGAGCTTGTTTCGAACCATAAAGAGCTTTTTCTTAAACGGTACACTTGGTTGTTCTTTTTCGGCACGGAGGTTGTTCGACATAAACTTCCTCTGCTAGTACCCCGCTTAAAAATGCACTCTTTACGTCCATCCGATACACCGTGAACCCTCTTCAGAAGCATATGCGAAAATTGACCGAATGGCTTTCTAGACGGCGGCCGGTGCAAAGGTCTCATCATAATCAATTCCTTCCGATTGTGAATACCCCTAGCAACAAGTCTTGCCTTATTTACGTGATGACGTTTTTCTCATCTCTCTTGTTCTTGAATACCCACTTTGTGCCAATTACGTCTTGATGATTTGGTCTTCTACCGGTTCCCAAACTTGATTTCTCTCGAATATTTCTTCTGCGTATATAGAATCCGAAAATGTAGAAACTTATATCTATTGTTGTTGGTTCCTTCATAGGCGGATAATTTACATGGCACTTTCACCAAATGTCTAGTTTTAACTTTATCGGATGGGTCTCGATTATCGGATCGGTTGGATGATCGAGGTCATACATTACGATTTGCGTCGGTTTGGAGAACATAAATGCATTTACGATAAAAATTTCATTACTAGCGATTGGGAGTGGTGCGAGTTATGATCCACTTGATAAGAACAAGTATCGGTGATGTTGGACTCATCATGTGGCGATGTAAATTGTGTAGAACTTATGTTCCCCGCAGGCAATCTTTTTTTCAACTTCTTCATCGACGATTTTTAGTACCTTAGGATCTGAATGATCTGGTGAATCGACTAGATCTGGAATGTAAATTATTCTGATTTACGATTCTTTTTCCTTGATCGTTAATGATCCATTTATGAACATCGAGTTCTTGTTGATCGTGTACATCTTGTTCTCAAGATTTCTCTTGTTCGGAAGATGCTTCATCAAAGACTACATGGGGTGTTTCTTCCACAAGTAGGGTTAAATGCATTTGTAAACCCCGAAAGCCTTGCTAGATGAGGAATATCCTAAGAATATACCCTCATCGACTTGGCCTCAAAAGTCTTCAATTCTTCCCATTGTTGTGTATGAAACACTTACACTAAAAACATGGAAGTAAGAGACCGAGGGTTTTCGTCCTTCCACATTCATAGGGTGTTTTGTAGTGAGCCTTAGTCGGAAGACATCCGCCGAGTATGGCATGCGTTGTTGATTATACGCTTGAAACGGCTTAGTATTGCATGTTCACTAACATCGTGCGAAATTTCTTTGAGAGTTCTGTTCCTCCGCTTCGCCTACTCCATTTTGTTGTGGCGTCCTTGCGGTGATGTTTCATCTTAGTATACCAAACTTAGAGCAAAAATCAAGAATAAAAGAGTTCAAAAATTCTCGTACCTTTATCTCGATCGATTTTTACTACACCGACACCCTTCTCATTTTGTAATCTTTTTTAGCGTTTCGGTATCTTTGTTGTCGTCTCATTCTTCTTATGTAAGAATATAACCTAAACTTGGAATAGTCATCCACGATTACGAGAGTATATTTAAAATTGTGTAATCGGTCCAAATAGATCCATATGGAGCAAATTGCGAGATCTCTTTTGGATGCCGGTCCCGGAATTCCCTTGAATGAAGCTTTGACTGTTTTCCCTTCCGACATGCAAAGACATGTCCGATCCTTTTGAAATACTTCATTCGAAGTCCTTCCACTAGAGACATCCTTGCTATCTTATTGAGAGTTTTAAAGTTCGGATGGCTCATTCTTTTGTGCGAGCCAATCGCTACTTTTGGAGCTCTTAACAATCGAGGCATGCATTTTCTTGGGCAATTGCTCCAATCACCGTTGTGTAGATCGTCCCTTTCCTTGAACCCAAGAAAAATCTTGAGTGGCTCGATTCTTGATAGTGCATTGATCGATCGAGAACTCAACACCGAATCCGTTGTCGCAAATTGTGAAACCGAAATAGGTTGTGCTTCAGACCTTCGACATCCTTTCCGATTACTTGTACATCATCATTCTCTAAGGTTCCGAATCCTTTGGTATAACCAAAGTTATCATCACCGAAAGAGTACACGCGGCCTTTCGTTCTATGTAAGAGCCGAGGAGATGTTTGCTTCGGTCATGTGCCTTGAACATCCACTATCGATGTACCAGATAGTTGCTTGACACCTCCTTTGTTGGCGGACCCCACGCGATCCTGCACGCGGGCTTTAGGTACCCCTTTTGGATTGGGTCCCGAGGGGTTAGGATTAGTTTTGGGGATCCATACAAAGCGAGCACTTCTATTGTGATCGGTTAGATCGAAGGCCCGATTTGTCTCCCATACCTATCAACATAATCATCGTCTCTTTTATATGCTTTTCGATTAGTATGATTATTAGTGTGAACCTTGGGTGACTTAGAAGACTTGGGATTTATCTTTTCGTTTTGTCTTCTTTTCATCCATTAATGGTTCTCAGTGCGTGACCCTAGATTTCGATTATAGGGGTAGGTACGATTAACCATCAAAAGATTCATATCTTTTAAAGCATAGGTGGTTTTTGCGGTTTACAAGCATGCTTATTAGGTAGTCGACCTTGATTGGGTCTCGATTGTACTTCCCTTTTACGGGTTGTCTTTTTTCGATTCACGATCGTTGATTAGGTTGAGGTTTCTTCGGAAAAACCGGGTTCTTCCGTTGATTCCTCGGTGATGCTTTACCGTTTAGGGTCCATTTACATTTCCTTACGGTTGGGCACCCGCCTTTACACGCTCAATCGTCCTTTTCCTTATTAGATACATGTTTGGCTTTTGGTGTATCTTTTGAAACTCGCCCGACACACCTTTTTGAGATGAATCACCGGGGCTTTTGAGGATGTGGAAGGGTTCTCATAGCAAGTCCTTCTTATTAATCGTTGTTAGAAAATAGGTGTTCATGTCTTGAACGGTTTTAGATGATTTTGAAAAAACCTCCATTTTCTTACTCAGATTATCCTCGATGATTTTAGACTTTCATGCTTTTGGAATGTTTCATCGAATTTTTGCTTTCGGGATTTTGAAGTCATCGACTTGTTTGTTTGTTAATTGCCAACCGATCTTTGATCCGCTTCTCTGATCAACTTCGAGAATTTTAAATTCTCGATTGCCTTTTGAGCGATTTGGTGATCTAAGTTCGTGAGGCTTTTTTGAGATCATTTTCTTTAGCAAGTCGATTATTTCGGTCCTCACTTATCATTTTCAAATTCCACTATAGCATAAGTGTCTCATCGCATTGGAGAGATCCTCAAGCAATTGCTCGAGTAGAGTTGCGGGTCAATCTCCCGGGTGTGCTAATGATGGCGGTGTAAAATGAAAAGAGGTTTGGGTTACCTCGGATTGGTCCTCCAGGCCATCGAGGCCGAATCTCATCATCGTCTGAAAAGGATCTTCATTTTCATAAAGTCAAAACCTTTAGCGTCGAAACTTCTGAAGGGATCGAGTCCTCGGTATAGAATGCAATTCTGGCGTGTCGGCAACCATGGCTCTTCAACCCTATAGGGTTGCTCTCTTAAATTTCTCTTGGCGTTAGATGCAGGCGTCTGCTTTTATAGTGACTTTATCCGCGATTGAAACCGCTCCTTGATCCACAACCTTTCCTTCGGTGAATCACTCGTGTCTGTATGACCTATCGGGTGACTTCTCTTTACGATAGTAGTCGAGCTTCTTACATGCGATTGGTTATCTCTTCCTTCCTCGATCGATTATCTCTTTTCCTTTCATCTCTTGTGATCCCTCCGATCATCGATCCGGTTCTTCGAGATTTGTTGGCTGATCTCCTATCTCCCCCGGTATGTTGATAGTCCTTATAAAATCTTCGATACTTACCAAGTTGGACGCTCGACTTCTCAAGCTTCCCAGTAAGCGAGCGATCTGCTCGCTGACTCATTATATTCCCAACAAAAATATATGCTTCTTGGTTGCCTTAAAAGCAAGCGATTTTGAAGTTGAGGCTTCAATTTCATCTTCATCGAACATGTCCTCTCTCAATCAAATCGAACTTCGTGAGCTTTAAGGCTCAAGAACAAGCTACTTGGCTTCATTTTTGAAATGTCTTGGCAATCCTTGATTACCGTGGACCTTCATATCCCACTTCTTGGTGAGAGACCTTAGGATTTTGTAGTTGATATCTTTATCAGACATCTCTCTACCAAGTTCTCGAAGCTTGTTTATCGACATTGTAATTCTTCCATCGAGTTCGTTGATGGTTTCGTTAAAGAGCATCTTGATTTTTCGAACTTCACCGGTTAAACTTGTAGACTACCTGTCTTTTATCTGTTCATTTCCCTCGCATATCTCAGCCAAAGTATCCCACATTGCTTTCGCAGATTTGAGATACTTAATCTTTTCCTTGGTGACCTTATCCATTGTTTTCATGATAATATGCCTTGCGATAGTATCTAGAGTATGCAGTTTCCTTTCCTCTGCATCCATCAAGGTGGGCTTTTTAAATTTACAAGACTTCAAAAATCTGGATCTCCTCCAACCTGCGGGGTTGTCGTAATATATGATGATGGGTCCTCTTTCGATGACTTCCATCATTCCGCCAATCGATCGAGCCTAGATGGTTGGACATATATATGGCCCAATCTGCATACTCATCGATTGAGAACTTCGGCAGATCATGATACATACCTGAGGTGTTATCCATCTGAGTGATTTTGGAAAATGAATGAGTTTTAAAAACGGTTTTTCAGATCGATTCGATTGACCACAAAGATTCTTCCTCAAGAATCGATGATACCTATTCCAGTAGAACCAACGGCTCGATACCACTTGTAGGTCCCGAAATCGGGTTTAGTGGAGGGCAGAGGGAGGGGTGAATAGACTTAAAAAATTTGTGCAGATCGTAGGCGCTTAGCGTCCCAGTCGAAAGTGAATCGGTTTTAGGTTGATAACCAACTTATCGATCACCAAGGCAGATCGAGAACTATCGGTTTAACGATGTGTCGGGAAGCTTAAGTTTTACCCGTGAAAAACCATTTTTGATAAATCGATTCCAAAGTTAATCTTTAATCGATTGACTAAGTTTGATCGGATCGTAAAAATCTCAACTTGAATATGTATGCGCTTTTAAAGGTTGTGTGCGATTGTGTAACAGTTAATCAAAGCGGTAAAGGCACACAAGATTTATAGTGGTTCTGGACAAACCGATACGCCCACTCTTCCCTATCACAAGGGGCACCTACTTAACCAACTCGGACTTTGTTTTATGTGTAAGTCCAACACAATTACCAACTAGATGTTTAAGGAGTTCACACTCAACCCGATCCCGAGAGATCGTAACTAGAAACCCTAGTCGAAATCTTCTTAAACAACTTAACCTAACTTGGGGTTTGGGTAAGATTGTTTTGGTTCCAACTATGAAATCTTTTCTTTTGCGTATAAATTTAAAACTAGATGAAAAGATTTCTATGCTAAGAACTTATGGGATGAACACTTAATACAAATAATCTTCTTGATCGTGTTCTTCGTGCGGAAATCGATAATTGCTTTTAGCTTCTTGATTGTTCGGTGTTTCCGTTGTTTCACTCTAAAGTGTAATCCCATATATATAGACCTTGAAATCAAAGAGCCGTTGGAGAGCAATTTGAATTTCAGCTATATTTGGTGAACTTGCAGTTTGATGTGACGAGCTTGAGGAACAGCATGGCCAAAAGCGTGAATTTGTACTTTGTAGCCGTTTGGAGAGGTAGCATCAAATCCACGCAATTAAATCATACGTGTCTTGTTCTTATTGGATAAGCGACTCACTTTTCAAAGTTGTTCTTCCAACTAAGCTTGACATTCTTCTTGTTCGGATCATCGACGATGATTAGGTGAAACATCGATTTCACCGGTGAAATGGACTTGATCGATCTGAATCGATCGGTCTACCTTATAAGTCTTCGGTGCGGTTGACTTAGCTTCAACTAGCGGACTACCGATGTAGGTCTTCATGATCTTCTAGAAGTCATCGATCTTCAAGTATTTTGAGTTTGAGCTTCATGACTTTAGCTGAGATATCTGACTAGATCAGATCGATCTGATCTTCTGTTCTTCTCTAGCATTCTGGCCTGTCGGATATCAGCTGTTCTTTGGATTTTCAGATCTGACCTATACATATTGAGTTTCCCCCTCAATATGACCTATCTATTACATCAGTTGTTCTATACAATCATTATCAACTGGTCTCCTATAGCAGGTAATATAAACATCGGTACCAATGTGTCCGACCGGTCCTATTACATGTGTTTTTGGAACTTTCATCAAAACTATAAATTTCCCAACAATCTCTATAATGCAAAACCTCTATAAAATGTTGTGGCAAGTCATAAAATGATGTGGCAATGATGTGGCAAAGCCATATTCTTCTATTTCAAATCCCTCTAATCTTATTCATTTAGAGTGTTGTTTTGATCTCACCCGTTGATTTTGTCTTCTATTTCCTATAAATTGTAACCTCTCTCATTCATTTTTTCTCATTCTCATTTGCCTGCGATTTTTCTTCATTTCCTCTCCTTCATCTGCTCTCCATACGATATCCTTCTAATCTTTGATCTTATTTTTTTAATGATCGAATCTTTTATTATTTCAATCATTAAATTGTTCTTATATGATTCTTATATCATTTTTTTCAGGTAATTGTTTGGTTTCATTATGTATTTTGTTGTTGTTCTTATTTCATTCTTTTTTTTTTTTTATTCATTATGTATTTTATTGTTGTTATTTTCAGGTTTCTTCTCACAATATTTCTTGATCAATAGATTTTTTTTTCTCATAATATTTCATGATTTTTTATTTATCTTAGATTACCAATCTTATTTAATTTGTATATATAATTTTTGTAGGTTGAATAAAAATCGAGAATATTACATTTCGATAAGGATGTTTTTTTTCTACTAAGAAGATGAGGGCAATATTATATTTATATCGATCTAATGCAAAAATCATTGTAAAAGTTTCATAAATTATTGTTACATTTTGTTACATCTAATGTTAGATTGTTGATTCTTCCCATTGTATATTCGAATATATTTAATAAAATATATTTTTTTTGACAGGAAATATTTAATAAAATATTTATAAAATATTATCGATATGATTCAAAGATCATTGTAAAAGTTTCATAAATTATTGTTACATCTATTGTTAAATTGTAGATAAATTATTGACAATATATAACAATCCAAATTTTCAAAGTGATTAATTGAAAGAAAAGTTATCTTAATTAAAAAATATTCAATAATTAAGAAAGATCTTATGTAATTAATAATTACAGATAGGTTGACGATATATAACAATCTAACTTTCCAAATTGATTGACCAAAGATATACTCAATATATAACAAAATTTCCAAGTAATTGCCAAGATACAATTAAAAAAAACTTTATTATTGTAATAATTAATACTTAAATTAAAACAATATTAATACTTAAATTTAAAATATGTTAAAAATTTAATTTTTAAATATGTTTTTAAGATACCGAAAATTATGGTTTTTTTTAAAAAATATGGAGCGATATCTGTTGGGATAATTTTAGTTTTGATTATTATGCCAAAACACCTTCTAATAGGACAAACTAAGGTGTATAGAAAACTTGCGTTTCTAGACTTAGTTTTATTCTCGCAGGTAACAAATTGAGGGGGAACTCATCAAGAGAAGACGAGGTTGATCAAGAAAAATGAGATCGATGAGTTCCGTGATGTCAGACCGATCGTAAATCGAATTATTAAGAAATCGATCGACAAGATGTCAATCGAAATCGTATCACGTCAATGTCGTACGATTAGAAATCGTATTCAGAGATGTTAAAGAATGTTGTCGAGAATACTTATCTAATCAAAAGAGCAGATTAGATCGAATTTAATCGTAAAATTGAAATCGAAAACCGAGATCGAAAATCGAAATCGAAAACCGAGATCGAAACCCAAATCGAAAACTAAAATCGTAAAACGAGATCGAAAACCGAAATCGAAAACCCCCCGATCATCCGTTAGACACACAAAAAGTTGTCCAATGAGAAGATGACAACATATATATGGATGTGACATAAAGCCGCAAAGAATAAAGGCAAAAAGGACAAAGATAAGCTGGAAGACTATTAGTATGGATTTGAATTTACTCTCCAACGGTAATATTCAAATCCACACTATAAATACATTGCACTATCTTCAAAAGAAGACAATGGAGGATGCTGCAAAGTGAAGATTAAAGCCAAATATTCAATCATCTCCATTCAAGAACACAGAACATTAAATATCCAAATTTACCCAAGAGTGTTCTTCATTATATCTAAGCATAAATGTCATATCCTAAGCTTAGAGAGATTTTCCCAACCTTAGCTTAAAGGCTAAAACAATGTAAGGGAAAATCTCAACTAGTTTGAGAGAATTAGTGGTTAAGTGAGGTAGTTAAGAAGCAATCCCGCAAGGGAGGGTAGGCAATCCCGTGAGGGAGATAAGTCCCGAGAGAGTGAGAACTCATTAAACATCTGTTGTATTGTGTTGGACTAACACATTAATCTAAGTCCAGTTGGTTTAGTTGGTGCCCCTGCTGATAGGGAAGAGTGGATGTAGGAGTTGGACTCCGAACCACTATAAAAATACGTGTGTTCTTATTTGCTTTCATATTAACTGTCATACATACTACTTAGCAAATCTGCATAACACATTCGCAAAATTTTTTAAGTCACCTCCCATTGAGATTTTACGAGTTTTAAATCGGGTTTTTCGGGACCAACAATATCTATGGACCCAAAATATATCACTGCAGCAATCTAATATTTTTATTCTTATTGCGATTTAGTTATTTTAGGAGATATTGTATTCACTTTGTATTGTTACAAAAATTGTAAATTTTCTAATAATATTTAATCTTTTAACTTTTTTAGGAAAATTATTTAAAATAAAAAATCTAAATTAAAAATTGATCAATCTATTGATACTATATTATCACTAAACTAATATTGTATGATTTGAGATTTTGATTTGTCTTTTGGAAAAAAAAACCCGGCTATTTAATACCAGAGAATTGAAAGCATGTGTAACTCGGATATTTTTATATGGATAGAGAAGTTCTTGAACTTGCAAGCGACTTAAAAATTATAATAACAATTAAACCTATAAATGTATATTAATCAAATTTTAAGATTTTTGTTTTCATATCATTATAAAAAAAAAATCAAATATTATCTCTATATTTATTTGCAGAATCAAAGTGAATATTAATTTGAATTTTATTTCTATATATAAGTTTAATTATATTTAATGTCTAATTAATGATAATTAATTATAAACTAATACCAAATATACAAAGTCAAACTATATATAATTAGATGCAAAGTCAGTACATATCTAAAGTTGGTCTAACTTATTTAAATATTTTAGATAATGTACGTGTGTTAAAGTATTCATAAATGTAAATCATCCGATTATTAGAAAAAATAATAATTTTTTTGGGATAAGTATTTAAATGTACAGATTAAGAGAAACAATTAAATTATTTATTACCAGTATATTCTTAAAAGATATTCTTGAAAAATTCTATGTATTTTTAGAAAATATCTTATTGGTATATGAACATTTATCTTTAATTTTCAAAAAAATTCTATGTACTTTTTCGTTGAAAATTTTATTGGACTTATTGGTACATAAGTATCACAATTTATTTATCTTTAATTTCAAATTTAATTTAATTAAAGAACTAAATGAATATATTATCTTATCATGATTAGTTCTTATAGTATTGATTTTTTCATGGATAGTATTACTTTTTTAATGGAAAATATCGATTATTTAATATTATAATTTTTCATATTTGCAATATTTAGTGTTACACGTACACTCCTCCAACACAATTGTTAAGTTATCTCATTCATGATGAACTAATATTTCTTATTTCGCATAATTACATAATCTTTTTAATTGAAAATATAAATTGGTATAATTAATCTTGATATAGAAATTACAAAATTTATTGATTATATACAATTAATAAGTGTAAGCGCGTCAAAAATATTTAAATTAATTTAAAAAAATGAAAATAGTATTTTGTATAGTCATTTGGTGAAATACACATATATATATAGTAACTTAATAATAGATAATTGATGTTAATTGATTTCTAACTTAATTTCTACAAAGTCTCGATCAAGGCTGCTCCAAAAGTATAAGGAAATGTGATGTTTAATTCAAATCAAATTAATAATAAATTGAAATTTGAATAATTAGAGATGAAGTCAAACATATTAAAACTGAAAAAAGTTTTACGTTTTAAATTATTTTATTGTTGTCAATCATACTATTTAAAATATTTACAAATTTTTAAAAAAATCTTACCAATATATTATGCAATAATATATAAATTTTTACACCAATTAATTGTCGTTCTTAAAATATTTAATGACATAATAATTTATTTATATTATACTATACCTTAATTATAATAATTAGCATGCTGTAATTTTTTTAAAATTACAATTAATATATTGATATTTTTTGTAGGTGAATTGTATTGTACGAGGATAATTACTTAACAATGAAAATACAATAAATATTGAATCAACATGATATGCAATTGTAAATACTTTATATTTAAAATATATATTATAATTTATAATTTAAAATAATAAATTAATAGAAATATGTATGACTTACAATGTTTAAAAATACAAATCATATGTATACTTTAATTAATAAAAAATATAATTTTGAGGTATTTAATCTAATATATTAATATAAAATTTAATTAAGAAATAATAAATATGTGAATATAATAACATTAAATTAATCAAACTATATAAATATTTGAAGTATTAATTTTTAAAAAAAAATCTCGAGTGTTATGCAAAATTGAGATTATTAGTATATTTGACTCTGAAAATAATATAGATTATATTATCGGATTATAAAATTTATTTAAATTCTATACTATCTAAAAATTATATAGGATTATATTTAAATAGAATTATATTTTATGTTTAAATATAAGTATTTTTCACTTTGAATAAGATGTTGATTTTTTTTATATGAGTGTCGTTTATAGAATGAACGAGATGATGATTTAAAGGTTCGTGCATTTTTTTCTTATTCCATACGTAGTGACAACTGTAATATTTTATTGCCCAATATGGAACACATTTTCATGTTGGTTCACAATGATCTGCCTCAACCCTTTAATTAATTAATGCAAGTAGATAATTTTCTCCATCAGAAAATTCTTTATTTTTTGGGTATTTTTATTTGTTATTCTGATTTTTACATTAGAGCTTTTACTAACATTTGCCTAATCTTCTATGAGTAAGAAAAAAAAAGAGTTGGAAACCTAAAAAAATGTTTCTCTTTCAGAATAATTTTGATGGTCTATACCATGTGCACCCTACCTTACTTATGTAAAAAATAGCAGCCAACTTAGATCCTTTATATATATATATATATATATATCATTCATTCCTTCCTTTCGACCAATAAGCAAGAACCTAAAATAAATAAATAAAAAAACTAAGAACCATAAGTACACAAGTCGTACCAGAGGTCGGAGCCCCACTAAAAACCTTGCTGAGGTAAAACCCCCCTTGGGGCAAAACCCCCAGCGAAGGAAAAAAAGGAAACTCCTCAAAAACAAAGAATTACTTAGAAATACGGAAGTAATGCTTATTCATATCAGTATATAATAAACTACTAATGAAATTGGGACAACCCCTAATCCAAACACACTACTACACATTTGAGCTTTGAGAGCTCCACTTGGACAGCTCTTTTTTCGAACAACTCTCCAAGATATAGCTTGGAGAGCGGTTTTAATTAAAATATAAATATATATATATATATATATATATATATATATATATATAGACAGTGGTTCAAAACCGTTGTCCAAGAACACAACTTAGAATGCGGTTATGAACCGCATTGCAATATCACTTAGAATGCTAAGTTATGAATCGCATTGCAAGGAAAAACTTGGACAAATTATTTTGAACCGGCATTCAATATCAAACCCTTATTAAACTGGCCCCCAACCCCGCAGCCCGCACCCATTTTCATATTCCTCCTTCTTCGCGTACTCCCCCCCATACTTTGCGTACTCACCCCCATACTGCTTCCCCGCGTTCTCCTCCTCTTTTCCGTCGCCCTCCTCCTCTCTTGGTCATCGCTCTCCTCCTCCTCTCTTGGTCGTCGCCCTTCTCCTCCTTTCTTGGCCGTCGCTCGCGCCTTCGCCCTCCACCTCCGACCCGTCGTCGCCGCCTTTCCGCCGTCCTCCCCTACAGCCACCGCCTTTCTCCGCCTAGCTCCACAGGTAATTTATATATATATATATATATATATATATATATATATATATGTTAGTGTATATATATATATTAATTAATGCATGTGTATATGTATATATATATGTTAGAAATTTTACACTTGTATTGGTAAAATAGAAATTTTGCTCTTGTATTGGCTCTTATATTAATTGCATCATGTGTATATATATATATATATATATATATATATATATATATGTTAGAATATTTTGCTCTTGTAGAGAGAAATAGAAATTTGGTTTATAGATTATTTGCTTGAATTGCTTGAATAGAGAAATTTGGACTTGTATATAGAGAAACTTAGCTTGTCTAACTTAACTTATATAGAGAAATATTTGGAATTGCTTGAATAGAGAAATTTGGACTTGAATTGGTAAATAGAAACTTAGCTTGTCTAAATAGAAACTTAATTAACTTGTCTAACCTTGTTTGTATATATGCTTGAATAGAGAAATTTGGACTTGTATATATGCCAATAGAGAGAAATAGGGAAATTAATTTTTGACATATGAAATTTTGATTGAATTGCATTTGTAGAATATATGACGCAAATAAAATGGCATATACAGATTGGTGAAGCCAATGCAAAGAAATATTAGTATATAAATGATAGAAGAAAAGGTTGGTTTGAACAAAAATGCTATGAAAAGTTGTGTCGGTAATGGTTGGATATATAGGTTGCATTGAAGAAAATAAAAATAGAGAATAGGTAATAGGTAAGAACGTAGGTTTCGAAAGTTGTAAACTCATCTCTTTTGCAATCATATTGTCTTTACTATAGGCATCTTTTTTTCTCTATGGATCGAAAGTGGGTTCGAGCAGATCGATTATCAGATGAGTATAGGAATGGGGTGTGTTGGTCCCGTTTGAAAACCCATGAATGCGTAAAATACCAATTGTAATGCATATAAAACAGGGGTGATGGAATGGTGATTCCAAAATTTTCTTTTTAAACCATGTGTTTTGCTTATAATCAAATGCATATGGCAAGTAAGAACATAAAGCAGTAAAGAACACAAGATTTTATAGTGGTTCGGAGTCCAACTCCTACATCCACTCTTCCCTATCAACAGGGGCACAAACTTAACCAACTGGAATTAGTTTTACGTGTTAGTCCAACACGATACAACAGATTTTTAATGAGTTCTCACTCTCTCGGGACTTATCACCCTCCACGGGATTGCCTACCCTCCCTCACGGGATTGCTTCGATGTTTAACGAGTTCTCACTCACACCCAGAAAGTAAGCTAGTCCAACTAACTTACAATCCTTTCTTAACAAAACTTAACCTAACACTCGGTTTGGGTAAAGATTGTTTGGTGTCCAACTAGAGTGAGATTTTCCCTTACATTTGTTTAGCCTCAATGCTAAGGTTGGGAAAATCTCTCTAAGCTTAGGATATGACATTTATGCTTAGATCTAGGGTAGAACACTCTTGAATATATGCGTGTATTTCTTGCTCAGTGTTCTATGGTGGAAATGCTAGATGATTTGGCTCTGTAGCTTCAATGGTGTTTTCACGCATTTCACACACTTAATTATGAAGGAAGAACTTGTATTTATAGTGTGGATTTGAATGTTACCGTTGGATGGAGTCACATTCAAATCCATACTATTTTGTAGCTTTTTGCAGCTTTTTCAGGCTGGTTGTCTTCCTCTCATTGGTCCACGTCAGCTGAATCTAACGGCTATTGTAGGTCCCGAACGGGTTTTGTGAGGGTGGAAGTCTAGAGGGGAGGGGTGAATAGACTTCCAAAACTTTTCGTGCGGATCAGGTGTGATTTGCAGATTACCCGATTAGAGTGCTAGTGTATCAGTTTAGACTGATGTTCAATCTTACTGAGTGCCTGAGGGCAGATTAGCTTGATATTTGTCAGTTTAACTGAGAGTGCAGAAGCTTGTTTTAACCCGTGTGAAAAACCAGTTTTATCAATTCAGATTCTTAAGTCAGTTTTCAACCAGCTGACTAAGGTGTCAACCTGATCAGATCAGTTGCTTGGTGCAGACTGGGTTTAACTTAGAATATATATGCAGTTTTAAACTCAGTAGTGTGAATAGTGTAAAGCAATAAGAAAGCACGTAAATGCACACAAGACTTTTTATAGTGGTTCAGACAAAACCCGTCTTACGTCCACTCTTCCCTTAACACAGGGGAACCTTAACCGAACTTAACCGAGCTTAACCGAACTTAACCTGCGGGACTTGTATCCCTCACGGAATGGCCGAGATGTTTATTAAGTTCACACTCTACAGATGTTTATCGAGTTCACACTCAACCGAACTAGAAATCAGAAAACTAGAATCCCTAGTCTGAAATCTTTCGGGAACAAACTTAACCTAACTTGCGTTTGGGTAAAGAATGTTTGAGGGTTCCAACTGGAAATCTATCCTGGTGTTTTAGGTAGCCAAAATGCTAGTGGATAGGATTTCTTGCTAAGAACAATGGGATGAACACTCTAAGAATAATCTTCAAATATGGTGTTCTTCGAGCGGAAATTCTGAAGGCTTTTTACTTCTTGAGAATCTGCGTTAATGATGTTGGTCCGCTTTGCTCAATTTTTCATGTGATAGTAGTTGGTCTTCCTTTTCTTCCTTTCGAGCAATCCCATTTTATAGACCTCGAAATCAAAGAGCCGTTGGAGAGCAATTTGAATTTCGGGCTATATTAGGTAGGTTGTAGGATATGATTGTGACGTGCTCTGATTATCGGCGTGGCCGTAGGCATGATTAGCACCATTTTTGTCCGCAACGTCAGATCCCGCGATTGTCATCTCTTTTTGTGCACGTCGCTTTCTCCTTGAGCCCATGAGTACGCATTTCATAAATTTGTTCGTTAGACGATTGATATTCCATTTGTAGAAGATTCGTCTTGTCTGGTGTATAATTTTGATTGTCACCAGGTGTGAGCTGACTTGATCAGTTAACTGATCAGTCTACCTTGTTGAGTCTTCTGATGCATATTGTCTTAGCTCAATCTGCAGACTCTAAATTGAATGTAGGTCTTGGTCTTTTGATCTTGGTGTCTCTCGAGCCTCGGTGTATTCAATCATCTCTTTGAGTCTTGAGTTTGTCTCGAGTCTTCGAGTTCATCCGAGTCTTGATGTCTATCCGAGTCTTGAGTTCATCTCGAGTCTTCGTGTTCATCCGAGTCTTCGAGTTTTCGAGTCTTCGATCTTCACGATCTTTTGACTTCTTGTCTTCTGATTTGTTCTTAGTCTTCTGATCATCTGACCTTATCTGGGTCATCTGATACTTCGACTTGACCTATACATATTGAGTTCCCCCTCAATATGTGACCTATCTTTTACATCAGCTATCTATACATTTCAGCTGGTCATCTTAATCTGATTCTAAGTCATCAGTCAGCTAACAGGTCTGACTGGTCATATTACAACCTGTTTTGGAACTTCCATCAAAACTAAAATACAAATTTCCCAACAATTTCCCCCTTTTTGATGGAACCAAAACACTTAATCAGAAAAACAGATACCATGAATGGAAATGTAGATGATGTAAACAGTACATACCTCAGAAGACAATGAGATGTTGTTTTAGAATCAGTGAGATGGAATATTTCATTCAGATAGGTGTGTGCATTATAGAATACATGAAAAGTGTACCTATCATCTGATTCCAAGTTGTCTTCCTCAGGTGTACTTGAACATTTGTAGCTCTTTGGGGATGCCAAACATCTTGTACATCCTTTGCATTAGTTTGTCCAGCTCTTCTCTTCTATGGATCCCTCCTTTTTCAGCAAATCCATAGTAGGCATTCTTGAATTTAACAGGATCTAGCTTTTTGTCTGGACGCAAAGGTGGAAGGAGTAGTTCAAAGGGTGGAGCTTCTGGTATTAGTGACATGATTTTCCCTTCTTTCATCACTATTTGGTAGAAGTCTGGATACATCGTTTCTAACCAGTTCCGGAATTCATCATCATTTTCAGTCTGATCTTGATGAATCGAAATCTTCTCCAGGATGTATGCGTCACATAACCATTCTCCTCTGATCTGATCCCATTCTGGAAGCAGATATAGCCGTGCACAGAGGATGTCTTTAACAGGTGCTGGAAGGGCATTCTTCTCCCAAACAATTTCCTCTGCTGCAGCTTCGTTCTTCCTCTTCCTTCGGATGTAAGCGATGTTCAGTCCCTTAGCCTCTGCTAACTTCTGCTTCTTGATGGTGGCCTCTCTAATTCTCTGTCTTGTTTGCTCTTGAACTTGTTCAGGGGTCATCTGGCTTTTGGTAGAGAATAGTTGGCCTTGTCTCTGATCTTCCGCAGTTGCTTTCATCATCTTGCCTTTGCCTTTCTTTCTCCTCAGATTCTTCTTGTTCGTCTTCTTCAGCTAATTTCTTAGCGAGTTCAAGGCTCTTGGCCTGATCATCAGTTTCCATTCTTTTCTGTACGAACGAAGAAAAGTCTTCAATCTTGTCGACTCTGGCAGTAACCTTTGAAAGAGCAATTTTCTGCTCAGTGATCTCTTTGCTATGTTTCTCCATAGTTTCCTTCACTTCAGCAACGAGATTAGTAGATGGAGTGGCTGGCAAGTCAGATACAGTGGTTTTCGGTAGAGATGCAATTGTTACCAACTGTGTCTATTTTTCTTCCTTCTCTTTATTCTCATGTCCTTCCCCCTTTTTGGTTTCATCAAAGAGGTTGGACATCTTGCGGTTCAGAGCAGTTAATTGCCGTGAGATCTCCTCTCTGAGTTCCTCGACAGCAAGAGGAGTAATCTGAACGGTGGCAGAAGGTGCAGGAGTGAAGAAGCGTCTGAGAGCAATTTCGATTTCCTGTCTTGCTCGTTCTGTAGAAGCTAGAAAATGTTTCCAACCCATATCCATGTGGTTGTTAGTTTTGTCCAAGGATGCCCAGACATTCTCCAAAAGTACCTGTGTCTTATTGAGCATCTCTGTCTGAACTGTGAGTTTGTCAGACTGGAGTTTGAGCTTCTCAGCAAGAGGATTTACTAGTTGCATTACTTCAGCAAGGATGACATTGTGCATCCTAATTGTGTGACTTCTTTCCTTGTCAACTAGTTTTGCTTGCTCATCTTCAAATCGCTTCATCAGATCTGCTTTGAGGCCTTCGCGAATTTGTCTTCAAATGCAACTTTGATCCCATCCCCGATTTTCTCAAGATAATGATCTAGGTATCGAGCTCATCGTGAAAGGGCCGTCGATGTTGAAGCTTTGCCAAGTCGGGTCTCATCTGCAACACCCATTCTTGGTTCATCGGCAAATCCTCATGATCTGTAGGAGGTTGACAGTTTCCTCCTCTTGTTATCGAAGAATCCTTTAACCTTTCGTGAATTAACCATCCGATATCATCGCCGATTCCAATTCAATAAAGACTTTTAATCCCAACAAAGGTTCAAGCACTTCAACTCCAAGTCTACAAAGAAATCTGATCCCAGAGTTGTCATGAGAATCAGAAATTCTTCAATGCTTTTTACTCTGATATCCCTCCAGAACACTATTTCTTCTATCTGTTGCTGGATGCCAGGATGTTGATCCAATTCAGGGCATAGATCCATCAAATACTCCTTGATTTGTTGCTTCATTATCCTTATGATGGTGCTTTCTGGAGCAGGTGAAGCAAGCACGGTTCTGGTATTGAAGGGATTATGAGAGACGGACACTCGCTTGTCGGATCTCTCAGGCTCCTGTGACTTGATTGGAGATTGGGATATTTGTGGGGATATGTGTGGTTCGCTTTTAGCGTTTTGAGGGTGTTCAGTTTCCTGAACTGGTTCATTGATTGGTGGTGTGGGAGATCTTGGTGATCTGATAGGCGAGGGTGAGGGTGAAAAGGTTTTGTGGGGAGGTGATGATGATTTTTGAGGAGAGGGTGATGGTGATTTGGAAGTGGGCGTTGGCGATCTTGCTCTCTGGAAGATCTTGGTGAGAGGCAGAGAATCAAATGGTGATTCTTTCTCATATTGCTCCACTTCTGTCCCTCTGACAGATTTCTCTCCTTCTGCTGCGATCATCTGCTCTTCCCTTACTTCTCTAATAGTTGGCTCAGAGCGAACTGCTATCTCTTCTTCTGATCTTACTTGCATCAGATCCTTCGTTCTACTGACTTGCTGGGCAGAACTTGGAGCAGTTTTCAGAGGAGATGAGACTCTCTTCTGACGTTTCCGCTGAGCATCTGGTTTCTTGGCCAGATCCTTCCTCTTCATCCTCTTCTCTGGAATGGCCTCTTCCTGCACTTCAGACGATGCAGTTGCCTTATCTTTTCCCCTCTTTTCTCCCTTGGGTTTGGGCACATAAGGAGTCGGATCCTCATCAGATTGTCCAGGTAGGGACTCATCTTTGCTCAATATGGCCTTGTGCTTTACTTGGTATATCTTCGCTCCATTCTCGTTCCATTTATAATTCTGTGGCAGCTTATCTGACAGAATGATAGAGATTTTGTGTATGAATGAGCACTTGGAAGATAAGCACACTTCATTGCTCTGGGTCAGCTCGAACTTCCCGGAGTCTTTTCTCAGTCTTGTTTTGACCATACCCAACCAATCGATATCTGAAGCCTTCTTGATTATTCCAGCCATGACACTTATCTTGTACGAAGTGACTGCATCAAGACTGTAGGTTGAGCACATGATCACCTTCTGAACAATTTCAAGAAGAAGGCGATATTTCCTCTTCAGATAGGAGGCTTTGACGTTCATCGTGTTCTCCTTGTTTGCAGGTCTCAACAACTCGGCTTCAAGAAATCCCTTTTCTCCTACATCAGTCGTGTAGGTCTCTGGATTGATGCTTCCTCGAGTTAGGCCGAATATCCTCTGGAGATCGTCATTCGACACTCGCACTTCCAGTCCTCCAACGGAAGAAATTAGGTCAGCATCAATGTCTTCATCCCTCTACAGATTGTATAGAAACTCCAGAGCTTCATGTGCGTGGACGATGTTCTGATTTGTAGAGCAATAACGTTCAAGTCCACACGCTCGCAAGCACTCCAGAATTTCCAGCGATTCAGGGTCTAAGGTGATGGTGAAGACTACGTAATTTTCATCAATGATGTCTTTCTTCATCGATGAAAAATTGCAGAACTTTTTCCCTTGGCCCGGTCGTGGAATAAGATATGCCATTTCTGTACGATATGCAAATTGATGTTTAGTTTGAGTAAGATATTTCAATAAATTCAGTCAAACTAGTAATTTTAGCATCAATTTAGCAAATAAGCATTTAGATCTAATAAAAATTACAGAAATATATCATCACGATTTGTAAACCTAGGTACCAGAGAGAAATTGAGATCATGCAATGAATTAAACAAGATATTACCAGAAATTGATTCGAAAGATTTAGAAATTGGAAGAGTAGAATCAATTGATCTCGAAAGTAATTCTCTGAAGGTTTTTTGAAAGAATTTGATCTTTTAAGAACTTTGAGAAGACGAAGTAGTGGAAAGAGGTTTTCTGAAAAGATTTGGATTTTATAGAATACGAGGGAAAACCTTTTTGCACAACTTTCCAAAGTACTCAAGTATCCGTGTTTTGAAATCAGTGGCTGAGATTAGTCGGCCAAAAAGTATTTTGATGGCACAGTTGAGAAAAATAGTCTTCTCGTATTTCAGACTCGAAAATTTGCAATAAAACGCATTAAAAACACATTTCCAAGTCCGCATTAAAAGTTTTGCAGAGCATGCGTCATGAACAGAGTAAAACATTTTATTTAAATAACGCATGTAAGGTATTCAGAAAGGGATAAATAAGAGAACGTATCTGACTGATTGATATTGTAATCAACCAGTTACCACTTGTGATCTGATCTGGTACTTGTTGACTTTACTGATGGTAGCCTTAAGCATTTCCCAACAATATCTCTCTCATCTGATCAGATTCTTGCTTGAAACACTTCGTTACTTATCTGATACACTTCATCCTTCAGTCTTCTTCTAATCAGGCCGTATTTACTGAAGTCAACTCCCGCCAAAACTTTTACTTCGGGGAGTCCAAAAGTCGCCTCGATTCCCAAATCGGCGCGATTTGACATTCCGTAATAATGGGGTGTTCCATACGCGTTGTCGATGCAAATTTCTCTTAAGGTCTTCTGAGAAAATAAATTTGCATTTATACCCCTAATTTCCTTCAATAAATTAGCCTGGGGTGTTTAGGCAAACAACACAACATAAACCATTCATCTTCTTTAGCATATACTTCATGCTTTTCCGATGAGTTCCTTATTTCCGGTGAAACTTCCGGTGGGAACCTTTAACCCTTTTCCAATGAATTCAGCTTCTCAAATCAACCCTGTGTGTTCCTTCACACTTCTTTCATCGTCATCTAAGATTTCACATACGATCAATGCTAAGCTTCTTTACCACCATGGAGGCGGATCTGCTAAGGCAAATGAGAAGGCACTTCTCCTAATCGTATGCACCTTGTGTGCCTATCGAGATGACGGAATTAGCATCAACAGACTCAGTTTGAAACAAAACATGAGTTTGGTATATGGTCTGCATCAGTCAACAGCTGATCTCCATATATTAAGCTCAATTTTTGCATGCGACACTAGTGTCCGTTTGATCCTTGTGACCAAACCTGTGGCACTGTGCCCCATTTAACAGCTGGAGAGCCCGTTGATTTCACTTCTGAGGGCTCCTGGCTTGGACATCCTTCAAAGCCTCTCTCGCTCCTCACTCCGAAGATTTTGAGATTGGCTCAGGATTCTCAAGGCCTCTCTGACGCCCCTTCTTAGGATCGAGGGAAAATGAGAGCATCATACCTTGAACTCTCTCTCTTCTTCCCTACCTAGGGTTAGCTTAGGGCTTATGGTTTATGTAGCGACCTCCGGGTCTTCTTGTACTTGTAATACAACTTGAAGATAGCTTGTAGCACTTGTAGCTTGTGATATCACTTGCAACTTGTAAATCTGACCTCCGGGTCTTTATCAATGAAAAATTCTGTTATTTCATTGTTGTGTTGCTTCTTCTGACTTATGCGATCTGTTGCTTCTTTACTCTTGACTTGCTTGTTGACTGCAACTTTAATCGACTTATAAAGTAATCTTCCAATTTGATCAGTTCCCCCTTAATCTGATATGTCTTGAACTGATCTGCTCGTTGTCTGAACTTCAGATCGGCTACTTATCTAACTTTCTGATCTGCTTCTTATCTAAACTTCAGATCGACTCCTCGTCTGGTCTTCTGATTAGTTGAGATTCCTAGCTCAACCGATTCCACTTAACTTGGTTAGTCTTTTAACCAACTGGTTCTAGAGATCAGTCCTTCAACCATATCTGGTGCATTTTCTCCAAGATCCAGAAGCCCTAGCTCGTTGCATAACTCTCTGAATCTGATCTCAGCTAGCGGCTTAGTTAAGATATCAACTTTCTGCTTGTCAGTATGGATCTTTTCCATCCTGATTTTCTTCTTTTCAACGTGATCTCTGATAAAATGGTGTCTGACATCCACGTGCTTACATCTTGTATGTAGGGCGAGGATTCCGAAGTGATTGCAATAAAGACTATTATTGTCACGAAAATATAGGTACGTTCTTAGCTACAATGTTGTAATCCTCACCGCCGACTTAGCCAGAAAAGCGATTTGGAACAACACTTCTTCTTGCACCATATATTCTGCCTTAGCGTAGATGTGTCGCGAATCGATGTCCGCTTTTTCGAAAACCAAGAGATCGGTTTATTTCCCGAAACCGACATGAACCTGAGGTTGACTTTCTGTCGATTCTGCAACCTTCGTAATCTGAATCAGAATACCCACTAAGCTCTAGATTATCATCTGATGGGTAAAATAAACCAAGGTTTATAGTCCCCTTCAGATACTTGAGAATCCGCTTAGTCGCTTCTTGGTGGCTTTGCATTGATTTACTTGAAATCGCACATACACCTACTGCAAAAAGTAATGTCCGTCTGGCCGGGCGGTCATGTATAGTAGTGATCCAATCAGAGCTCTATATTCCTTCTGATTAACTTTCGACCATCTTCATCCGGATCCATCTTGAACCCTTGGTCATCATTGGAATTAAAGCTTCCTTACAATGTTGAACTCCAAACTTTGCCAATAGATTCCTTGTGTATTAGCCTAGCGTATGAATATCCCTACAGACTCTCTGCTTGACTTGTAAACCCGTAAAAGTAATTCATCCGACCCATCATGGACATCTCGAACTTCCTTGCATCAATTTGTTGAACTTCTCACATAGCTTCTTGTTGGGAGATCCAAGATGATGTCGTTTCACGTAAATCAACCATCGAATATCTTCTCCATCTTCTATTCTGAATTAGGTTATGTCCACTATTCCTTTAGTGAACCCGCTGTCTATCAAGAACTAAGAGAGTGTATCATACCAAGCTCGAGGAGCTTATTTCAGTCCGTAAAGAGCTTTCCTTAAACGGTACACTTGGTTGTCTTTTTCAAAGCCTGGAGGTTGTTCGACATAAACTTCCTCTGCTAGTACCCCGTTTAAGAATGCACTCTTTACATCCATCTGATACACAATGAACCCTCTCAGTGGCAAAGATATGCCGTAAAATGAATTAATGGCTTTTAAAGCGAGCGATCGTGCAAAAGTCTCATCATAATCAATTCCTTCTGATTTTGAATACCCCTTAGCAACAAGTCTTGCCTTATTCCTGGTTATGACATTATTCTCATCTCTCTTGTTCTTGAATACCCACTTCGTGCCAATCACGTCTTGATGAGTTGGTCTGTCTACCAGTTTCCAAACTTGATTTCTCTCAAACTGTTCCAGTTCCTCTTCCATGGCTAGAATCCAGATTGTGTCTTGTAGAGGTTCCTCTACTGTAGTTGGTTCCTTCAAAGACAGATAACAATAGTACATGGCACTTTCACCAATCTGATGTCTAGTTTTGACTCTATCAGATGGGTCTACGATAATCAGATTAGTTGGATGACTGGTAATCCAGGTCTTTCTATTCTGATGTGCGTCTGTTTGGAGAACATCATCCATATATGATAGTTCATTACTAGTGATTGGGAGTGGTGCAGAATTATGATCCACTTGATAAGAACATGTCTCAGCTGATGTTGGACTCATCATGTGCTGATGTCTGTTCGTAGGAACTTTAGGAGTTCCCCCTAAACCAGATGGTTCAGTTGATACTGTCTCAGCTGTATCGGATTCTTCACTGACAGTTGTGCGTACCTTAGGGTCTGATTGACCTGTTGAATCAGCAAGATCAAGTTTTGGGATGTACACTTTTACGTGTTCAGCTTCTTTCTCCTTGATGCTTAGCTGATCCATTTTATGCGTGTCGGTATAGGTTGATCCGCACGGCTTGTTCTCGAGGCTTTCTCTTGTTCGTAAGATGTCTCATCAAAGACCACATGGGGTGTTTCTTCCACAACTAGGGTTCGCTTTGTTGTAAACTCGAAAAAGCCTTCTTTGGATGAGGAATATCCTAAGAATATGCCCTCATCCGACTTGGCCTCAAAAGTCTTCAACCCGACTTTTCCCAATGTTGTGTATGAAACACTTGCACCCAAAAACATGGAAGTATGAAACACGAGGTTTTCTGCCCTTCCATAGTTCATAAGGTGTTTTGAAGTGAGTCTTAGTCAGAGAACATCTGTTCTGAGTATGGCATGCAATGTTGATTGCTTCTGCCCAGAAATGGCTTGGTGTGGCATGTTCAGCTAACATAGTGCGATCAGCTTCCTTGAGAGTTTTGTTTCTCCGCTTCGCTACTCCATTTTGTTGTGGCGTTCTTGTAGTGACGTCTCATGTCAGATACCAAACTTAGTGCAAAAATCGAAGAATAATGGAATTCGGGAACTCGTACCTTTATCTCGATTTGATTTTTACTATCTTTGACACCCTTCTCGTTTTTGTAGCTTCTTGAGCAAATTTCGGTATCTTTGTCGTTGTCTCGTTCTTCTTGTATAAGAATAGAACCCAAGTAAACTTGGAATAATCATCCACGATTACTAGAGTATATTTAAGTCCCACCGAGATCGACCGGTGTAATCGGGTCCAATAGATCCATATGGAGCGATTCGCGAAGATTTACTAGATGCCGGTCCAGGTATTCCCTTGAATGAGGCTTTAACTTGTTTTCCCTTATGACATGCGGCACATGTCTGATCTTTGGAGAATATCTCATTCGAATGTCCCTCAACCAAAGACATCCTAGCTATCTTGTTAAGAGTCTTGAAGTTCAGATGACTCAATCTTTTGTGCTAGAGCCAACTGCTACTTTTGGAACTCTTAACAATTAAGCATGTATTCCTCGGGCAACTGTTCCAATCTGCTGTGTAGATTGTGCCTTTCCTTGAACCAGTTAGCAAGATTTGTTGAGTAGCTCGATTCCTAATCTCAAATTTGTCGCTCGAGAACTCAACGCCAATCCATTGTCGAGAATTGGTAATCTTGATAGTAGATTGTGCTTTAATCCTTCGACATACGAGACTCCAGCCACTTGTACATCATCATTCTATAAGTTTCAATCCTTTGGTAAAACCAAAGTTATCATCACCGAAGAGTACACGTGGGCCTTCTTGTTCTTTGTAAGAGCTAAGGAGATGTTTGCTTCCAGTTATGTGCCTTGAGCATCCACTATCGATGTACCAGATAGTTGCTTGTACACCTCCTTTGTTGGCGATCCCCACGAACCTCCGCAATCATATCGGGCTTTAGGTACCCTTTGGAATTGGGTCCCGGGGGTTAGTGGTGGATTTAGGGATCCACACAAACAGAAAGCACTTCTATGGTGATCGATAGATTAGAAGGTCCGATTTGTCTCCCATACAAATCAACATAATCATACGTCTCTTTATATGCTTTCTGATTAGTATGATTATTCGTGTGAGCCTTGGGTGACTTAGAAGACTTGGGATTTTTCTTTATATTTTGTCTTCTTTTAATCCAGTGTGGCTCGGGTGCAGTAGCCCTAGATCTCTGGTTATAAGGGTAGGTACGACTGCTACCATCAAAAGATTCATATCTCTTTGGCATAGATGGTCTTTGCAGTTTACCTATAGCTTGCTTATTAGGCAGCTGACCTTGATTGGGTCTCAGATTAGATTTCCTTCTTCTGTGTTGTCTCTTACGATACCTAATCTGTTGATCAGGTTGAGGTTTCTTCAGAAGAACTGGGTTCTTCTGTTGATTCCTCGGCTGATGCTTAATCAGTTGGGGTCCATTTTTGTTCCCTTTCTGATTAGGTACTTACCTTACTTGCTCAGTAGGTCTTTTTCCCTTATCAGATACATGTTTAGCTTTTTGTGTATCATTGTCAGAGACTCGTTTGATCACACCCTTCTAAAGTGAATCAAACGGGGCTTTTGAGAGAAGTAGAAGGGTTCTCATACCCAATTCCCTTCTTGTTTGTTAGTCGCGTGCTCAAAAATAGGTGTTCATATCTTGAATCGGTTTTTGATGACTTCGTGAAAACCTATATTTTCTTGCGCAAAACTATCCTCGATGAGATTTTAGACTCTCATGTAGTCGAATAGCTCATCAAATTTAGCTTGAAGGATTTTGAAATCATCGACTTCTGTTTGTTGATTGCTAGCTGATCTTTGATCTGCTTCTCCTGATCAGAAGATTTAACTTTCAGAATGTTAAGTTCCTTAGTTACCTTCCGGCGGTTTCAACGAATTTCGATTCGGTAGAGGCTTTTGGACAAATAGTCTCTTTAACAAGCTGATTATTTCGATCCTTAGCTTGTCATTTTCAAATTTCCACTATTGTATAAGTGTCTCTTGATCGAGAGATCATCAAGCAATTGCTCGAGTAGAGTTGCAAGTCAATCTCTCCAAAGGTGTCTTTAATAATAGCGGTGTGGAAATTGAAAAAAGCGAAGGTTTGGAGGTTACCTCGTTGGTTTTCCTCCTTGGCCATTAAAGTGATTTCATCGTTATCCGAAGAGAATATCGAGATCTTCATGTTCGTGGAAGTCAAGCAACCTTTGCTTATCGGGCGAAGTCTTCTCTGGATGATGTAGCGAAAATCCTCGGAGGCGGATAGAATCATCAATTCCGGATGTGTCGGCGACCATGGCTTTTCTATCTACGAGGCGTTGCTCTCTTACGTTGATTTCTCTTCCTTTCTCTCTGGAGTCGTCGAGGCGTCGGTCTTTGTAGTGACTGGTTTCTGCCGATTGAAGCATGATCCTCGATCTATGGAACTTCCTCTACCAGGTGAGTCACTCCGTCTGTAGGATCTGTCAGGTGACTTCCCTTTCTGATGGTAATCCGAACTCCTTCTGTCAGATCTGTTATCTCTTCTCTCATCGACCAGATCATCTCTTTCTTTTTCTTCTCTGTGATCTCTTGATCATCAGATCTGGTTCTTTCTAGTGATCTGTTAGTTGGCCTCCTGTTTCTTCTGTTGTCTTGATAGTCTCTGTAGAATCTCTGATACTTACCAAGTTAAGTATTTGATCTTTCAAGTTTCCTGGTAAGCAGAGCGATCTATTCTGCTTGACTCATTATGTTTCTAACAGGTTCAGTGGCCTTTGATCTGCTGCTGGTTGCTTTAAACACAACTGATTTAGACGTTGAGGCTTCAGCAGGCGTCTCGTCTTCATTTGCTTGTCCTCTTTCGATTAAATCGAACTCGTGAGCTTTAAGGCTTAGGAACAAGCTATTCAGCTTCATCTTTGAAATGTCTTGGCAATCCTTGATTACCGTGACTTTCATGTCCCATTTCTTGGTGAGAGATCTCAGGATCTTGTAGTTGATATCTTTGTCTGACATCTCTCTTCCAAGTTCTCGTTGGGCAACATCTTTAGCTTTTCAAACTTCACCAGTTCAGCTTGTAGTCGACTGTCTTTGATCTGATCATTACCTTCGCACATCTCAGCAAGAGTATCCCACATTTGTTTCGCAGTTTTGAAATACTTTATCTTCTCCTTTGTGACTTTATCCATCGTCTTCATGATTATATGCCTAGCGATTGTATCTAGAGTATACAACTTTCTTTCTTCTGCATCCATCAGGGCTGGGCTTTTTCGTACAAGACTTCCCGGTGCAAAGTCTGGATCTCCTCCAACTGCTGGGTTGTCGTGATATATGATGATGGGTCCACGTTCAATGACTTCCATCATTCTGCCGCTTATCGATCCCAGATGATTGCACATATATATAGTCCAATCTGCATACTCATCAATTGAAAACTTAGGCAAATCATGATATATGCCAGAGGTATTATCCATGTTGAGTGATTTTGAAAATGAATGAGTTTTGAAAACAGTTTTTTTTTCAAGATCTGTTCAAATGACAACAAAGATTCTTCCTCAAGAATCGATGATACTCAAAGCCAGTGGTCTGTAGAACAACTGCTCTGATACCACTTTTAGGTCCCGAATGGGTTTTGTGAGGGTGGAAGTCTAGAGGGGAGGGGTGAATAGACTTCCAAAACTTTTCATGCGGATCAGGTGTGATTTGCGACATTACCGATCGTCTTTAGTGTATCGGTTTAGACCGATGTTCAATCTTCTTGTTGCTGAGGGGGCGATCAACTTGATATATGTCAGTTTAACTGAGAGTACGGAAGCTTGTTTTAACCCGTGTGAAAAACCAGTTTAATCAATTCAGATTCTTAAGTTAGTTTTCAACCAGCTGACTAAGGTGTCAACCTGATCAGATCAGTTGCTTGGTGCAGACTGAGCTTAAATTAGAATATGTTTGCAGTTTTAAACTTAGTAGTGTGAATAGTGTAAAGCAATAAGAAAGCACGTAAATGCACACAAGACTTTTTATAGTGGTTCAGACAAAACCCATCTTACGTCCACTCTTTCCTTAACACAGGGGAACCTTAACTGAACTTAACTGAGCTTAGCCGAACTTAACCTGCGGGACTTATATCCCTCACGGGATGGCCGAGATGTTTATTGAGTTCACACTCTATAGATGTTTATCGAGTTCACACTCAACCGAACTAGAAATCAGAAAACTAGAATCCCTAGTCTGAAATCTTCCGGGAACAAACTTAACCTAACTTGCGTTTGGGTAAAGAATGTTTGAGGGTTCCAACTGGAAATCTATCCTGGTGTTTTAGGTAGCCAAAATGATAGTGGATAGGATTTCTTGCTAAGAACAATGGGATGAACACTCTAAGAATAATCTTCAAATATAGTGTTCTTCGAGCGGAAATTCTGAAGGCATTTTAATTCTTGAGAATCTGCGTTAATGATGTTGTTCCGCTTTGCTCAATGGTTCATGTGATAGTAGTTGGTCTTCCTTTTCTTCCTTTCGAGCAATCCCATTTTATAGACCTCGAAATCAAAGAGCCGTTGGAGAGCAATTTGAATTTCGGGCTATATTAGGTAGGTTGTAGGATATGATTGTGACGTGCTCCGATTATCGGCGTGGCCGTAGGCATGATTAGCGCCATTTTTGTCCACAGCGTCGTGTCCCGCATTGTCAGCTCTTTTTGTGCATGTGTCGCTTTCTCCTTGGCTTCGCGAGGCGACATTTTAGTAATTTGTCCGTTAGACGATTAATATTCCTTTTGTAAAAGATTCGTCTTGTTTGGTGTATAATTTTGATTGTCACCAGGTGTGAGCTGACTTGATTAGTTAACTGATCAGTCTACCTTGTTGAGTCTTCTGATGCATATTATCTTAGGTCCATACGCAGACTCGGCTGAATGTAGGTCTTCAGGTCTTTTGATCTTCAGTGTCTCTCGATCCTCGGTGTATTCAAATCATCTTTGAGTTTGTCCGAAGTCTTGAGTTCATCTGAGTCTTCGTGTTCTATCCGAGTCTTGAGTTCATCCGAGTCTTCACCGATCTTCGACTTCTTGTCTTCGATTTGTTCTTAGTCTTCGATCATCGACCTTTATCTGGGTCATCCGATACTTTGACTTGACCTATACATATTGAGTTCCTCAATATGTGACCTATCTTTACATCGACTATCTATACATTTCAATTTGGTCATCTTAATCGATTCTAAGTCATCGATCAAATTTAACAGTTCCGACCGGTCCTATTACAACTTTGTTTTGGAACTTCCATCAAAACTAAAATACGATTTCCCAACGGCTATAATCTTGAGGATTCTTACGTGTTCTTGAGATTCTTCGTGTTCTTGAGATTCTTGAGTCTTGAGTTCTTGATTCAACAGACTTCTCTTGGACTGTCTGTCGATCGGGCATCTTGACACTTTCGGCCTTCTTGAGTTCAACTCTTTCTACTTCGACATCGACCCTCGGTCACTAGCACCAGTCTATCGATCATCGGTAGCATTCGATTCTCGATGAACATGACTTGGATGACTTATCTCTAGGTGACATCGGATCGGTGCGCTGTGTTTCTTGTTCGAATCTTGACTCTTGTCTTGATTTGGTCGCTTTGATCGGTATCTGATTTTACGGTTTTTCGATATCGATTTCTTCTCGATCTTGTCGACTTACTCGATCGGATCGATACACATCGATTCGAGATATCGTTAGCTCATCAGTTTAGCAATTTAGGTCAGTTGCATCAGGTTATCTCATCTGATCTCGATCACGTCTGATCTCGATCAGTCTTATCTACTCCTCTTCTGATCATCAACCTTCTCTTACGATCTTCCTCGTGGGTTATGTTCTCGATCGACATATGCTTTTCTTCTGATCACCAAATCAGCTCTTTTGTCCTTCTGGTCATCTGATCTGGTCATCTGGTCTAGTCACCTGATATGTTCATCTGATCAGCATATCTGCTCTGGTCATCTGATCAGGTAACTCTCCTTCTTCTGATCAGCTGGCTTAGGTTTTCTTCTTCTGATTTTGCACAGCTCATCAATTAACTCGGAACACATCCTACTCATCTGATCTCGATTAGCCTCGTCTACAGTCTCGTCTAATCTTGATCATCTTCGTCTGATTCCATGAGTTTCCCCTCAACTTGTTCTCTCATTCCCCCTCAACTTGTTATCTGTAGATTTGCTTGAATAACACAAGTTGATAATGTTTTGGCATAATTCATCAAAACTAAAATATCCCAACAGGGTGGAAGAATTTTGTAATCATGCAATTAGACACTGCACCGACCCTCGGTACATTCCATTTCCGTGTTGGAAATGTATGAATGGAAAAACCGTTAGTGGTTGAGAAAGTCTGTTTCACCACTTGATGATTCAAGGTATTGATAAAACATATACCGTTTGGACATATCATGGTGAGAGAAGATATGGATGTAGCTCAAGCAACCTAGAAACTGACTTTAGGTTTGAAGATACAGTGGATGCGGATATTTTCGATGATGTACCGACTGTTGATACATCGAGTGGGGATGACGATGATCTGTGAGATCACCCTTATATGTCAGAGAAGTTAAGGGATTCTGCTGGATTACCACTGTGGCTCGGGTGTAAGAAGGCAACAAAACTGTCAGCTGTGTTGATATTGTTCAACCTAAAAGCAGCTCACCAGTTGTCCGATGAGCGCTTTACAAGTATGCTGGAAACAGTTAGTGGTCTACTGCCTAATGGAAATGTACTGCCTAAGAGAGCATATGATGCTAAACAAATGCTCAAGTCCATCAGGTTAACACATCAAAAAATTCATGCTTGTCCGGGTGATTGTATCTTATTTCGGAAGGAGTATGCATACCTCGATGAATGTCCCAAGTGTGGGCTAAAGCGATATAAGAAAAATAAATCTCCCGCCAAGGTGTTGTGGTACTTTCCAATAATACCAAGATTCAGGAGAATGTATAGTAGCGCTGTGGATGCTAGAAATTTAACTTGGCATCATGATGATAGGATCAAAGATGGAATGCTAAGACACCCTGCTGATTCACCCAAGTGGAATACATTCGATGTCAGGCATCCAGAATTTAGCACCGAGCCACGACACTTGCGTCTTGCACTCTCAACTGACAAAATGAATCCGTTCGGTATCCAAAGTACCAACCACAGTACATGGGCAGTGATTCTGTTAGTTTATAATCTTTCACCCGAGTTGTGCATGAAGCACACTTACATGATGTTGTCTATGTTGATATCAAGACCCAAACAACCTGGTAACGATATAGATGTATATCTGGCTCCTTTGATAGAGGACTTGAAGCTCCTGTGGGATGAGGGTGTCGATGTGTATGATGCTTGTAGAAATGAGAATTTCAAGTTGAAGGCCATGCTGTTTAGAACTATCAATGACTTTCCCACTTATGGGAATCTATCTGGATATAGTGTGAAGGGGGCCGATGCATGTCCTTGTTGCACCAAGAAGACACATCACATTCACTTGAGTCATTGTAGGAAGACCGTTTATATGGGACATAGGAGGTTGTTGGACCCAACACATAAGTACAGAACAATGGCCGATGCATTCGATGGCACAATCGAGATAGGTGAAACACCACGTTTATTGTCAGGTTCGGATGTATTAAATGAGATTAAGAATATCGACACACAATACGGAAAGATCTTTGCAAAGAGTGTCCCCACTAGCAGTTGGAAGAAGGAATCAATTTTTTTTCAATTGCCCTATTGGAAAGAGTTGTATGTTAGACACTTCATTGATCTAATGCACGTTGAGAAGAACATTTGTACCAGCTTGATCAATACTCTGCTAGCTCATAAGAAGTCCAAGGATGGTTACAATGCAAGAATGGATATAATTGATATGGGAATACAAGCAGAATTAAAACCTGTGCCTAGAGAAAGGAGTCAACCGTTCTTACCTCCTGCTACACACACCTTGTCCAAGAATGAGAGAAAAGAGTTACTTCAGAAGCTAAAGGATGTGAAAGTTCCAGAGGGTTATTCATCCAACCTACAGAGACTTGTATCAGATGATGGCGTGAGACCGATGAATCTGAAATCGCATGACTATCATGTCATCATGGAAACTTTCTTGCCCATTGCAATACGTTCTATCTTGCCTAAAAATGTGCGCATAACCATAAAAAAGTTATGTTGGTTCTTCAAGGCAATGAGTAGCAAGGTCATAGATCCTAGAAAATTGCTTGGTTTTCAAAGACAGATTGTGGGGTCGCTCTGTGAGCTTGAGATGTATTTCCCTCCATCATTTTTTGATATAATGGTTCACCTAACCATTCATTTGGTACACGAGACAAGGATGTGTGGTCCTGCTCGTATGCGATGAATGTATGGTGTAGAGAAATATATGAAAGTGCTCAAAGGATATGTGATGAATATGTCAAGGCCGGAGTGATGCATTGCAGAATGCTATTTAGTAGAAGAAGCAGTTGAGTACTGGTCTGAATTCATTCCGAATGTCGATGCAATTGGACTTCCAATTACTCGGTACACCAATAGGATGGATGGTGAAGGCATTACCGGTGGTAAATCTTTAAGTGTTAGTATGGAGGAACTAACATGGATGCACTTGTGCGTACTTCACAACATGGTCAACGTGCTTCCTCTTATTGACCTACACATCCAAGCACTTGTTGAGACATTTCCCACCAGAGATAGATCATGGATTGAAGTTGAGCACAATCGCACCTTTGTTGACTGGTTCAATGGTTATGTAGCAAATATGTTGTCACGGGATAAAGAATCAGTGAATGAAAGAGTTAAATGGTTATCTAGAATGCCTGATAGACATGTGTATTCGTACAAGTGTTATCTTATTAACGGATACACATTTTATACCAGAGATCATGATGCCACAAGTACAATGTGGAATAGTGGGGTGTCCATTACTGCAACTGCAGGGGATCAATCGAATACTACTTACTTTGGACAGATTGTCAACATTTGGGAACTCGACTATGTTGTTCACCGACAACCAATCTTCGAGTGCAGTTGGGTGAGGATCCCTAACGGGGTCCAAGTTGAAAGATCTGGGTTCGTACGCGTTGATTTGAAGAATGTGGGATACAAAGATGACCCTTACATAATGGCCAGTCAAGCTCAACAAATTTTCTATGTCCCCGACCCAGTTAATAAGAAATGGTCCATCGTGGTTCTGTCAAACAAATTTAACAGTAGTTAACAGATTAGCGACCACGTCGATGAAGATGTTGACATTATCGATGATCCTTTTCAGAACTTCACTCATTATGTACCCTCTTTCGATGATCTTGCAAATTCACGCTCGTACCAGAGAATAATTATCGATGAGGATGAATATGACAATTCGGATCTTGTTAACATTCATGGTCATGAACGAGAAAAGTCAACCAAAAAATGAAAAAGAAAAACAAGTGCTAAAAAAAAATGTACGACTTTATTGAATGTATTTGCTTCTGCTTTATTAAATGTTGTTTCTTTTGCTTTATTAAATGTTATTTCTTCTGCTTCCTTAAATATTGTTTGTTTTTTGTTTATTAAATGTTGTTTCTTCTATTTTACAGGATCATGTCTTATCTGCCACATCTCGGAGATGATGGAGATGATGATGGAGTATATTTAGGAGATCATGGTGGAGATTATGATGGAGATCATGGTGATGATATTCAACATCATACTGATGACTTGGATCAGGGTGACACTTCTGCTCCCACCACTAGCAGCTCTGGGGATAAGCGCAGTAGAGGTATAGTCACAATGTCTTCTGTTAAGAGGGCTCGTAGCAAGGGGAAACAAGTGCAGGTAAATTTATTATAATTGAACAGTTGAAATTGTAATTATATTGATTGATCATTGAATCTAATTAAATACTATGTTAATATTGCAGTTATCATTCAATGAGTATGGGCAGACAATCGGTAAACAGAGTGAGACGTTGTCTTTCTATCGTGCTGCCATCCAAGGACTGGCTTAGCGACAAACTGAATTCTTTGAAAGAAAGATTATGGGATGAACTTTCGGTATGTTAATTATATATATTCTTATTAAAAGTTGTTGTATGATTACTAAATTTACTACATTGTTATGTTATATGCGTACAGAGTACATTTCTCTGCCTTGATTATTCAAAGAAGAAGCAAATAATGTCGCAAGCTGGAGTATTGGCCAAGAATTTTTGGGCTTGGCTGAGAAGTCAAGCACGAGATCCGGATACTGGTCTTTACTCGGCTAGTCTGCCTGAGGCGTATCAGAATTGGCCTACGGTAGCCCCATACTGGGAGGAGTTTGTGCGACGATCTATGGATGATGAGTTCCAGGTAAAATTGATCAATATCATTTAATGCCCTATGCTTTTCAGTGTTTATCGTATTTCTATTACACTGTAGTTACGAAGTGAGAAAAATCGCAAACAAGCCAAATCGATGGAGGCGCGATATCGTGGCTCGAACAAAGGTTATGCACGGATAAGAGAAAATTTGGTGAGATCAAAATCGTAAGATTTAATTTTGTTTATATATTCACTTTTAATATATCTAATAAGGGGACACGTTAATGACTATCGTAGAAAGAAGAAAAAAAGAAAGCTGGAGAGAGTGAGCCTGTTGTTACCCGTTTCAAGTTATTTCAAACTACTAGAAAGGCTCGAAACAAGAATATTCCCGATTCCAGTGCACAGCGTATCATCGAAGAAGGGGTAAGTTATCCATTAATTTGTCTTTTTGAATTACAAACTATTATTTCTAAACAAATGATTAAATAATAATCTTTTGTAATTCAGGAGCGTATATCTCAGACCATGACGCCCGAAGACATCCACTTTGTCGGTACCGATGATCTACTTGGACGGGCTATAGGTCGTCAGGAGCATCCCGGCCGCTTACAGAGTGTTGGATATGGCATCACGAAGTCATCATTGGTCATGTTACCTGCTCTTCAAGCCATGAATATGGTGGGTATACTTTCGAAACAGGTTGCCCAGATGGCTAAAGAGTTGGAACAGATGAGGTCTGAGAGATGCTCACATCACGGAATGTCCTCGAGTGGAGCAAGCTGTGAAAATAGTGTCGCTGATGCTATGTTTTCGGCTAATGCTAGGGACGATTTTATTGAGGCACTTCGAAACGACATCCCGCAGGTATCAAATGTGTATCACATTTATTTTAATTAAAGACTAGTATATATATTAAAATTTTCTAACTAAATATCTTATTCGAACAGTCACCGACCTCATGCTACCTTTATTTGGAGGATCCTACTCGGTTGGTGGCTATAGGAACGTTGCTCAATAACTCCGATGGAGTTATTCATGGTAGTCCCATCAGTCGTGGTTTCGTGAGGGTCACACTCGATGTACCCATAATTGGAGAAGAGGATTCACCGGTGCCTAAACCAATTGATGAAGTTGTCACAGTCGGAACAAAGGTTCGGGCACTTCATCAAATGGCCGACCAACTTGGTCTCTCTGACCATGAAGGTAAATTTAATATATGTTATTAAAGTTCATTATCTTATTTATCATTCTAAATAATGTTGCAAATTGATTGTAGAAACTGTCGACACCACAAAAGCCTAAACAGAAATCAAAGGGTGTCGCATCCAGTCAGAGGGAGATAACGAGGGACTCCACTATTGGTGATCGCAGACTTGGTTATCCCTTGCCTGGAGACTTAGATCACGACTACACCGTACAGAATACGGTGCAAATGATAGTGGAGTCCTCTGATTTAGATATGATCATAGTTCCTATGAATGCATACTTTCATCGGAATTCTATTGAAGAATACATTGCTCGGGAGCATGTGATTGAAGTCGTGAACGACCAGTGGTTGAGTGCAACGAGCATAGCCTTATACCTCAGGTATGTGTTTAATAATTAATTCTCAGTATTTACTTTCTATATAGTTTAATTTTCAAATTAAATATTAATTAAAGTTTTGTTGGGAGATGAATTTAATAAAGAAGTTTTGATTAGATCCCAAAACCCCTAAGTATGACATGTTCAGGATAATCTTGATAGTCTGAGTCAAGTTTCAGTATAGGATTGTTCAAGAAGATATCTGCACAATTTATAGTCAGCAGATATAGATCAGGTTAGGAATTGAAGATATTGAAGACCCTGAAGATCCTGAAGATATTGAAGAACTAGATAAACCTGAATGATTCAAATGATACTGAGTAAATACTCAGAAGACATCAAGACTCGAGATATCAAGACTCAAGAATCAAGAACTTCAAGAGTTCTTGAAGACTCGAGTCATCATCAAGACTCAATAGTTACTGAATACTCAGTAGAGACCTGAATGTTCAGATGCACTAAATAAATATCTATCTGAATACATGCAAAACTGAGGATAACAAACATGTTCAGAAAAATAGATATTGCCCAAAACATTCATATGCAGACAAAAGGAACTAAGTCTAAGTGTTGTTTAAGGTTGTCTCATTCAGAGAGATTGACCTAGAAGAGTCGTTCTGCTTGTCTACATTCACTGAAGACAAGAACCAATCAGAGGAAGACAACATTGTACTTTACTGACAATGAAAGCGACAGGACTCTGAAATTTGTCAGTAGTACTATGTTCCAGACTGCAAAAATTGGTGATTGGCTACTTGGCTGCATATTTCCTAAAACATGCAAGGGAGTGTTCAAACCCTAAAAATAGCCGTTCATCAATAACCAGAAGAGGAAACTCTTGATGCTATCTCTTCCAACGGATAGTTTTTCAAGAGTAACCTTTGGAGATGTTGCCTATAAATACCAGTGACCCTCTACATTGAAAGGATACGGGAAATTTCAAGCAACTCAAGAGCTCATTCGTATTCTTGCAAATTGAAGCACTCGAAAAACCTAGAATTTCCCAAGTGTTTCACATTGGAGAGAGCTCATTCACTAAGCCTAGATTGATAGAAATATTCAAAGCTTAGTAGAGATATCCTAGCCTTTTCATCTGTATTCATTGTAAAAGAATATCTCACCCTAGTTGTAAACCAACCCAAAACCCAAACCCTTTGATAAGGTAGTTTGTGTGTGATTTGTTGGTGAGTTAGAGTTGTAAAGAGTGAGTAAGTTGCAGTGAGTCAGCCAGAAAACTCTAGAGAAGAAGTTAGTAAGCTACTTGTGGTAGTCTGAACACTTGTGTGTGTTTGAGTTAGTAAGCTGCAGTGAGTCAGCCAGAAAACTCAAGGTAGAAAAGTGAGTAAGCTACAGTGAGTTAGCCTGAAAGCTTTAGGAAGTGGTTAAGGAATTTCTCTGAAGATCAGAGAGAGTGGACGTAGGAGCTTGAGTCTCTGAACCACTATAATTGTTGTGTTTTGTATGCTTTCTGTACTGCATTTTATCTGTTGCATAATTTTCACTGAAAGCTGATTTTCCTAATATTAAGTTGGAACCTATTCACTAAACTTACATCAAATTAATCACAACCTTAATCACTGTTTTATTAAAGGAAGAAGATTTTCAGCAAAGCTAAAACGAGTATAAACTTAGGGCCAACCATTCCGCACACTTGAGTAGCTAGAACATATAGTTACCAAATTGAACTAACTCTACTGAGTGTTCAGTGAGATAATTATCTGATCCAAGCTCCTTAGGATCTCTGATTAATTCAGGATCAGTTGGCCTAATCTGAAGCTTCTGAAAGCTGCTCAGGATCAGTGTCTCAGTAGACTTTGACTCAGGGCAATTTGTGTTTCTCAGGACAAAAATATCAGGACAACCTGACCCATCTGACCTCAGTGAAGAAATAGTTTTAAAAATCACCGAACACGTGTATTCCCCCCCATACACGTGTAATACTCGTTTGCACTGGGACCAACAAGTGGAATCAGAGCAGTTGTTCATTTTGACCACTTGCTTTGGTAGCCATTGTCTTATTTGCTGAAAGACTTTGGTGGTCTACTGAATAGATCTTATTGTTGTTATCTTACAAGGCCCATTCATCACGCCTTCTAAGAAACTTTCTATGTTCTCTGTTGAGAGCTATGACCTACGGAGACTGAGAATGCAGACTCATCTGTACTCCAAACATGAAAGAATGTGGAGAGTGGTTTATGAAGGACCATTCAAATATACTGTTGTGAATCCCAGAATCACTGATACTGAGAGGGATGATCCCAGAGATGAATTTTCAAAGCCTGATGACCAACTTACTCCTGATGAGAGAAAGTTAATCAATCTGGACTACATTGCTAAAGATACTCTATATAGCACTATTGATGATGGTGTTATGGGGATGATTTCTCACTGTGAAACTGCAAAAGAAATATGGGACACACTTGCTGTTATGTGTCAAGGCACATATCATATTAAGGAAAATAAACTTTTTGTTGCTTTTGGAAAGTTTGATAGCTTTGAAATGGAAGATGGTTAATCCATTGACAAACTTGAAGTCAGATTCACTAGCACTATGAATGATGTGAATGCTCTTGGGAAAAGATACCCACACAGAGAAGTGGCACTGGAAATTCTTAGAGGATTGTCTAAGAAATGGGATATACATGTTGTGGTGATTGAAAACACCAAAAATATTGATTCCATGCCATACCAACAAGTTTTCTCTGAACTGAAAGCTTATGAGTTTGTGATTGACAAGAAAACTAAGAAATCTGATAGCAAAGATGATTCTTCATCTAGCAAGAATGTGGCTTTTAAAGCCAAAGAGAAATCCTGTAAATCTAGATAGTCTGAGAACTCACTTGCCAAAAATCAGGATGAGCAAGAGGATAAGCTAGTACTGATGGCAAGAAGGTTTGAAAGACTTAATAGCAGATATGAGAAATATAAGAAATATTACAGGAATCACAGGTACAAGAGAAACTCAGAAGCTGAGGACAGATCCACTGAGAAAAGGAAGGACCATAAAGTTGAAAGTTCCTCATCCAAGAAGAAGGACTCCAAGACCAAGGAGGAAAGTGATCAGGATGATGACACCAACAGATGCTACAATTGTCAGAAGAAAGGAAAGACAAGCCAAGAGAGATAAGAAGATCTCCAGCAAAAAGGCTATGATTGCAGAAGGAGAAGAACAATCTGAAGAAGAATCCAGTTCTTCAGATGAGAGATTCTCAGATAGTGACAGTGATGATGTCTGACTTGTTGCTATGGAGGAGGTAAATTCTTCTATCTCTGTTGTTGCTCCTACACAAGCACATGAGTTCTCAAGTTCAACTGTTACCAGTAATTTTGACCTGATGGATTTTTTTGAGAATCTTATGAAGGAATATTCTGTGTTACAAGAACTGCTCACATAAACTCAAGAGCAGAACAAGGAACTGACTGCTGAGAATCTGAAGTGGAAAGACTCTAAAAATGCTGAGATCACTTCTCAATTGATGGGAACTACTGATGAACTAGATGTTCTGAAAGTACAACTCTCAGAAAAAGAGAAGGTGATAGAAATCCTGAATGGAAAATTAGAGGAATCCACTGAAGAGTTGTACTTTTTTAGATGAAATTCAGAGTTATCAAAGACTTGCAACTATTAAAATTTTGGTAATTGGGATATAATCCGGGGAACCTCATAATCCGGTCCTCACAAATCTTCAATCCGCTTCTAGTAGCACCAAGATCGTCTTTGTTAAACCAAAGGCATCTAATCTTCTTCTTGAAGAACAACCCAGTAGTTTTAGACAAGGGTAAAGGACCTATGGTTTTGAAAAACCGAAGGTTCGGGAAGAAAGCCCAAACCTCGTGAAAAAGGTTAGAAAACACCGAACACTTTCGGTAGGAAAAATTTTCAAAGCTAGTACTTCAAAACCTCAAAGCTAAGAATACCAACCTCAAGAGATCTGCCTTTGAACCATCGGAGGAATTTTCGGAGAGAAACACTCGGCAGAGATATTCTCAACCTGAAAAGACCAAGTCCTCGACATCTTGAAAGACCTCAATTTCAGTACTGGCAACCTAAACCCCACTTGCCTAAGGGTAAAGGTTTCCTGAACCCAAGTCAGCAGAGACAGAGACCAGCTGCACCAAAGCCAAGGCACTTGAACAAAAGTTCTGAAACCAGGAAGAACTATAAGGCTCATGTTCATGCTCGGGCTGGCACTCATACACAGGGTACTACCAAGGCACCAAGGGTGGTGAATGTGTATGTAGATGTTTATGGAAGACAAATCAGCCACTCTAAAATAATTAAAGTTATCAGGCAGATTCGGTTCCAAAAGGTACAACTAACCTGGTAGGACCCTACACCAAATGGGTACCTAAGAACTGATTTGTTTTACAGGTGAAGGAAAAGGGCACTGAGCTGAATGAAGACAACATAGCCCCAATGAGTGGAAATGAATTGGCTCCTGCTGTATGGTATCTGGACAGTGGATGTTAAAGACATATGACAGGATATAAGCAATTACTTACTGACTATGTTGAGCAAAAAGGCTCTCAGATCACATTTGGAGACAACTCCAAAGGACAAACTGAAGGATATGGAATTCTTGAAGTTGATTCTGTTCATATCCATGGTGTTTCATATGTGTCTGGTCTAAAGCATAATTTGCTTTCTATCAGTCAATTCTGTGACAAAGGATTCAGTGTTGAGTTCTCAAAGAATTTATGTTATCTGAAGGACAATGCTTCACAGAAAATTTTACTAACTGTTACTAGAAAAGGAAATGTGTATTTTGCTGATTGGAGTTCAACTCCTAAAGATTCATGTTTAGTTGCAAAAAGTTCCACTGATACCAGTATTTTGTGGCACAAAAGGCTGAATCACTTAAACTTCAAAACCCTGAACAAACTTGCAAGATTAGTACTTGTGAGGGGGTTACCCAATGAAGTGTTCAGTAAAGATCATGTATGTGATGCCTGTCAGAAAGGAAAGCAAATCAGAGCATCTTTCAAAAGCAAAGTAGATGTTTCTACTGACAGAATATTACAACTGTTACATATGGATCTCTTTGGTCCAGTAACACCTGTAAGCTCTAATTGCAGAAAATATACACTTGTGGTAGTTGATGACTATTCTAGATACACTTGGGTTATATTCTTACTCAGTAAGAAGGAGACTCAGACAAAACTGTCTGAACTACTGAAAAGACTCAGTACAGAAAAGAATCTGAGTGTGGTCAAAATCAGATCAGATAAAGGAACTGAATTTATCAACCATATTATATCTGATTACTGTGCAGCAAATGGAATAACTCATGAAACATCAGCTGCTAGGACCCCACAAAAGAATGGTGTTGCTGAAAGAAGAAATAGGACTCTGAAAGAAGCTGCAAGAACAATGATTGCTGAAGCTGATATTCCTAAGAGATTTTGGGCTGAAGCTATCAACACTGCATGCTACTCTCAGAACATATCCATGCTGACCAAGAATGAAGGAAAAACTCCTTATGAGTTGTGGAATGAAAGGAAGCCTCTTGTTTCTTTCTTTCGTGTGTTTGGTTGCAAGTGTTTCATACACAATAATGGTAAAGATCAGTTGAAAATTTTGATAGCAAAGCTGATGAAGGGATATTCTTAGGATATTCTGAAGTCAGTAAAGCCTTCAGAGTTTACAACTGTAGGACTCTTATTGTGGAAGAAACACCTCATGTTGTTTTTGATGAGTCTATTTGTGTTCAGAAGAAACAGGAACAAGACTCAGGAGAACTGACCAAGAGAATCACCAGACTTAGCCTGAAAAAGAATGATAAAAGATCCTCTGAACCTGAAAAGAAGAAGTCAGTCACTTTCTATGAATGGAGTGAATCAGACTCAGACGAAGAAGTTCAGGATGGAAAAACTTAGGATGGTGAGACTCAGGATGAAAATTCTCCACTGAAGGAAAGCCAACACACTGAAGCTGACCAATCTGAACATACACCAGTTCAGACTCAGGTATGTAATGCCAATGAAGATGTGGTCACAGCTGAGGCAAACTCTGAATCTATCAACCAAGGGGGAACAAATGTCTCTGACAATGTTCTGAATGGAATTTCCCCTGAGGAAGATGATTCCCTTTCTCCTTTTCTATTGTTCCCTTAATTTGATGAATTACCTGAACCTAACATTTCTGATGTTGAGGATACTAATGAAGGAGGAACATCCAGGAGAAAATGGTTGGATAGCCATCCTACAAGTCAGATTGTGGGTGATCTATCAGAAGGAGTTAAAACAAGAAGGTTCCATGGAGAAAGTGCTTTGTTATACTGCTTCCTATCAGAAAAAGAACCTACTGAGATTGAAGAAGCTCTACAAGATTCATTCTGGATTACTTCTATGCAAGAAGAGCTAAATCAGTTCACAAGGAATGAAGTTTAGGGAGCTAGTGGACAGACCTAAAAGGCACAATGTGATTGGAACTAAGTGGGTGTTCAAGAATAAGAGAGATGAAAACAACAACATTGTGAGAAACAAGGCAAGGCTAGTCGCACAAGGTTATTCCCAAGAAGAAGGCTTGGACTATGATGAAACCTTTATACCTGTTGTAAGACTAGAAGCCATCAGATTATTTCTTGCATATGCTGCCCATATGAAATTCACAGTCTATCAGATGGATGTGAAAAGTGCATTTCTGAATGGTGTGCTTAAGGAAGAAGTATATGTTGAACAACCTCCAGGATTTTGTCAGAATGACCAAGTTTACAGGCTCAGGAAAGCCTTGTATGGTCTTAAGCAAGCACCCAGAGCATGGTATGATACCCTTTCTCAGTTTCTTACTGACCATGGTTTTATCAAAGGTACTGTTGATAGAACTCTGTCCAGGATAGAAGATGGGAAAGATATCTTACTAGTTCAGATTTATGTGGATGACATCATATTTGGATCCCCAAATCATCAGTTGTGTGAGAAGTTTTCTACCCTGATGAAAGGAAAGTTTGAGATGTCAATGATGGGGAGATGAATTTCTTTCTTGACTTCGTGAAAACAAACTAAGGAAGGAATCTTCATCAATCAAGTAAAATACACAAGAGATCTAATTGCTAAGTATGGTGTATGCAGATTGCAATGCGCTTAGAATTCTATGAATACTAACTACAAGATGGATCCCGATCTCGAAGGCAAATCAAGAAATCACACCGATTATAGAGGATCATTGGATCATCACCAGATCTCAACGCAAGTGGGCCTGATATAACATTTGCTGTTGGGATATGTGCAAGATACCAAGTTAATCCTAAGGTTAATCACATGGAGGCTGCCAAGAAGATTCTGAAATATCTTAAAGGCACTGTGAATAGAGGATTATGGTATCCAGCTGATGATAACCTTGAATTAACTGGTTATTCAGATGCTGACTATGGAGGATGTAGAATTGACAGAAGTCTACCACAGAACTTGTCAATTTCTTGGAAGTAAACCGATATCATGGTTTTCAAAGAAAGACCCTCGAGAGCAACCAAGACTAATCAAGCTAAATACATGGTCAGGAAGTTGTTAGTGCACATATTCTTTAGCTCGCATAACAATTGAGGGATTATAAGATTATAGCCAATGAAGTGCCTATATTTTGTGATAATAATAATGCAATTGCTATTACACAAAATCCAGTATTGCACACCAGATGTAAGCATGTTGATATCAGACATCACTTCATCAGAGATCATTTTGAAAAGAAGGACATCAGAATGGAGAAAATTCATACTGATAAACAGAGAGCTAATATCTTGACTAAACCTTTGGCTGAATCAAGATTTCAAGAACTATCAGTTGAATTAGGAATGTTGGATCCAAGTGAATAAGGCAAATCTGAAAAATTGAAGGTTTTCAGATGCATGAAGCTTTTCAGGTTTTTACTGAAAAACTCAAGATAAAATTGAGAGTCCTAGAGTCTCCAAAAACCCGAAGAACTCACCACCGGTTCAAGATTTCGATTATATCGACATTTTATCAAGGTCAAAACTCAGTAAGATTGATGGAGAAAATTAGTCTGAAGAAGTTATTGACTCATGCACCACATTTATTGTCTAATTGAATCTCAGTAATCATTGGCAATAAATGATAAAACACTTGAGGAAATAATTGGGTTGGATGTTTGAAATTCTCGAGGAAGGTCAATGGTCTGCAGGAACAGTAATTAAATACACTGTTCATTAATCACCAAAAAGGATAAATTGGCAGCTAAGTACTTGCAAAATCGTCCTTTCAATTACCCGTTTTTAGCTGGTTTTAATCTTGACCGTCAAATCCTTCATCTACGCGATTTTCCATAAATCAAAGTCTTATATCCATTGCAAAGACTTTACTCAAGCCCTATTTCAAAAACATTCATCTCCAAGATACTCTGTATTCCAAAACCTCCGATTACTCAACTTTCTTTGCAAACCCTTCACTAAAATCACCAAAAATGACACTCTCTGTATACGACAAACTCGCCGTTACCAACAAACCTTGGTACAAAAATGTCGTTTCTCTGGAAAGCACATCCAACGCGACTCAGGAGGAGGAGGTGTTGCATACGATTCATGTGGCAAAGCTTACCTGTCTGGTCGCGAATCAACCAGATGTCGAATATGCCAAAGAGGTAATAGAATTTGTTGCTAATATGCAATTGGATGACGAAAACTGCATAGAATCTAAGATTACGGTGTTGCATTTGGAACATGGTACAAAGTATGTGGATTTTTTTAGGGAATTGTATGTTATTCCTAAGAACTTAAATGCCATATATGAGTTGAATGATCGAGGAGAAGACCCTACGATGTACATGGAGGGTAGGGAATAGGAATATTTGGATCAGATTGCTGAGCATCCGGTAAAGTTTGAAGCAACTTTGAATAAAAAGCATTTGAAGCCTAAATATCGAGTACTTTTGGATATTGTGAGCAAATGCATTATGAGTGGATCTGGAAGTTTTGAGCATATAAGCAAACCTAAGTTGAGGTTAATGGCGACGATTGAAGATTCTCCTTCAAGGGCGTTTAATTGGTTGCACTATTTGATCAAAGTGATCAGTGATCAAGCCAAACACATTCAAAAGGTGAATGACTCTGTGGTGATCAAAGGAAAAATCCTACATGCAACCAAGATTGCATTTATCTTGGAAACGTGCAGAGAAGAGGAGGACATCTTTGCAAATTCAACTGCTTTTCCTAGATCCAAGAGTATGTTCAAACCAACTAAGAGGACGCTGAGGGAAAAGAAAGAGAAAGTTACTGAGTCTCAGGAGGAGACAACAGAAGAAGAAACTGAGGAGGATACTGCAGAGGTTGAGCAAGTTAGGGAAACAAGACAAACTTCTCAGAAAACCACTGAGGAAGCTGATGAAGAAGTTAGACAAGCCAGGGGGAAAGCCCTGATGAAAATCAAGAAAAAGAAAGGAGAGAAATTAAAAAGGAAAGCATTGGCTCCTCAGAAGAGAAAAAGGCTTCAAACTATTGCTGAGAAGGAGGCCAGTGAATCTGAAGAAACTCAACTTGAAGGCCAGCAAGGGTTGAAATCTCCACTACAAGTTCTTGCTCAGGTGGTGACAAATGTGCAGGAGCAAGAAACTGAGGAACAGGTTTTCTCAGAGGTGCTCGAAACCTCTCTGAGCTCAGACAAAATTTCTCAGGAAATTTTCAAGGGACCTCAGATCACTACTGAAGAAAGACCAGCTCAGACTTCAGATCAATCTGAACCTCAGGAATTGCTGAACTTGGATGCACTTCTAAATGAACCATTTCTTGATCCATCAGCTCTAGAACTCGTACAATCTGAGCCGACTGCTCCTGAAAGCCCAGCGTTGAAAGGGAGAAGCAGAAGAGACTGAATGGCGAAGCAAGGGGGGAACGGTTCATCTTGGACCGATACCCTGAACTGAATGCCTATCCTGACCTTCAAGATATGTTTTTCAGGCTCAGGACGACAGTTTATATCCTGAATCAGACACTCCCAGACATGCTGAACATCGCATCTTTTAGAGGAGAAGAATGGTGGAGGCCGAGACAAATTTCTTCGATCGAGTTCTCGTGCTTGAAAAAACAAAGCTGAGAATGAAAGTAGGAAATTTTGATGAACTAGTAAAACAGAAGCTAGCTGAAAGGAAAGCTACTGAAGAAGATGTCTCCGGTTCTCATAAGGATCGGGGAGGAGATGCAGAAAAACAATCTGAGGGGGAGAAGGAACCTCAGAAAGTTGCTGAGAAAGAAAAGGATGCTGAGAGAAATATGGAGACTAATGCTGATGCTGCACAGACTGATATCACAAAACTTCAGACTGAAGTTAGCCTTCTTCAGGTACCTTTTGGCACTGTTATACATTATGCCAAAGTTACTGAAGTTTCTATCTTTAAATCTAATGTTTATGATATGCAGACTGAGGCTCGTGTGGAGCAACCAGCTTCAGTTGGAGACAATTGTTTTGCCTCCAGAGATTGATTTCAGTCCAATCATGGATGAATTAAAGAAGGTGGTGCCAATGGTGGAGAAAGTAAATCAAATGGAAGAAACCTTGGCAAATCAATCTCAAAAGCTGGAAAATCTGACCTATCATCTGACATGCTGCAACTGTAAACAACTCTTACAGATAAGATGACTACTTTGGAAGGAAAGACTGATGTAATGAAAACTGAGCTCAATGCAGAGATGGAGCAAAAGTATCAAACCAGAACTGCCAAAATTGAGACCAAGCTGGTTGAGAAGAATGAGCTTTTGATCAAATCAGCGGTTGAGGAAATGAGCACTCTGCTCATGACCAAGATGACAGACATGATGCACAAAGCCTTCTCGACTCAGTTTGCTCCACTCTCAGATGAGTTTTCCGTGGCCAAGAACTATATGATGAGGCTGGAAGATGAGCATGATCAATTAGCTGGAGAGGTGCGGAGCTTAGGAAAGTAGCAATATTATATGGATGTCGCATTATCTCAACTTCTCCCAAGGTATGATGACAAAAAGGGGGAAAGGCCAAGTTCAAAAGGACAGTTGGATAAGTTGTTGGCTCAGACCTTGGAGAAGAAAGCAAGAGAAGAAGTTGAGGCTAAGAAGATCTTGGATGCTCTGAGTGAAGTGGAGGCTACTGAAAAACTGAAGTTCAAAGAAGTTGAAGAAATTGGCCATACTCAGACATCAGAACAAGCAGCTCAGGAAATTATTGAAGAGAAGATGACTGAAAGAAGGAAAACTGAAACGAGCAAAGCTGGTGAAGATCAGGAAAGACCAGAAAAGAGAAAAGCTGTAGCATTTGTTGAGCAAGAAAAGAAGAAAAGAGCAAAAGTTTCAAAGCCTACTCAGAGGAAGCTGATAATGGAATTTGAAGAATCTGAGGAAGAAGCTGAAAAAGAGGAAACTGAAACCCAGAAAGAAGCCTTCGATACCAAAAAGACCCTGAGGGCCCTGCAGATTGAAAAAGAAAAGAAAATTGTTGCTTCAGTCTCAGGTGCTCCACTGATTAGAAAGAAGAAAGAAGAAGAACTGAAAAGAAGGGGTGGGTTCATAAAGTTTCTAGGCAAGAGGAGAGGTACAGAAAAGACTCAGAAGTGGCCGCATATTGATAAGTGGATACCTCTACAGATCAATGATGCATGGGAGGAGATCAAGAGAACCTTCTGGTTCTACTATGAAATTCTGAGGGAATGGAGGGGGAGCAGCTCAGATAAAAATGAAGCATTCATTGAGTATTTACTGACTTTTTATCCTGAGTATCTGCAGAAGTGGATCAACTTGGCAGATGAAGCCAACACTCAGATAATGGCTCCAGGACCCTACATGTACCTAGCACCCAGATTTGAGAATGGTTATGTGAATGAAGTAGCCATTTCTCAAGAGATTGCTCAGTATGCAATTCAGCTTGGCTTAACAGGAAACAACCCAGAAATCATCAAGGCAAGAGATGAACTGAAGAAGAGATACTATGGGATGTTCAATCTGGAAGTGCCAGAGGATGAAGTGGAAGAAGACTGAAGACTTTGTACTTCTGTATTTTCTGAATACTTTTGTTTTTCATTGTTAGTTGTAACTCTTATCCTACATCAATGAAAAGTCTATATTTTATGCTCAAAGATAATATCTCATTATCTTCGTAACATGTCTTTAATTATTTGATATGTCAGTCTGTTTGGAAATTGTTGGGAGAATTTTTTTGTAATAGACAAACTGAAACCTGAGTATTGGTTAGGTTTTCCCAAATGTAACAAGATGGTTTTGACATCATCAAAAAGGGGGAAATTGTTGGGATATGAATTTAATAAAGAAGTTTTGATTAGATCTCAAAACCCCTAAGTATGACATGTTCAGGATAATCTTGATAGTCTGAGTCAGGTTTCAATATAGGATTGTTCAGGAAGATATCTGCACAATGTATAGTCACCAGATATAGATCAGGTTAGGAATTAAAGATATTGAAGACCCTGAAGATCCTGAAGATATTGAAGAACTCGGATAAACCTGAATGATTCAGATGATACTGAGTAAATACTCGAAGACATCAAGACTCGCATTTATATCATGAAAACTCTAAAGAACCGAAGAACTCAGTAGTTATTGAAGACTAGTAAGTCATCAAGACTCGATGATTCTTGAATACTCAAGAGAGACTAATGTTCAGAGGCACTGAATAAATATCTATCTGAATACATCCAAAACTGAGGATAACAAACATGTTCAGAAAGATAGATATTGCCCAAAACATTTATATGCAGACAAAAGGAACTAAGTCTAAGTGTTGTTTAAGGTTGTCTCATTCAGAGAGATTGACATAAAAGAGTTGTTCTGTTTGTCTACATTCACTGAACACAAGAACCAATCAGAGGAAGACAACACTGTACTTTACTGACATTGAAAGCGACAGGACTCTGAATTTTGTCAGTAGTACTATGTTCCAGACTTCAAAAATTGGTGATTGGCTACTTGGCTGCATATTTCCTAAAACATGCAAGGGAGTGTTCAAACCCTAAAAATAGTCGTTCATCAATAACCAGGAGAGGAAACTCTTGATGCTATCTCTTCCAACGGATAGTTTTTCAAAACTAACCTTTGGAGATGTTGCCTATAAATACCAGTGACCCTCTACATTGAAAGGATACGGGAAATTTCAAGCAACTCAAGAGCTCATTCGTATTCTTGCAAATTGAAGCACTCGAAAAACCTAGAATTTCCCAAGTGTTTCATATTGGAGAGAGCTCATTCACAAAGCCTAGATTGATAGAAATATCCAAAGTTTAGTAGAGATATCCTAGCCTTTGCATCTGTATTCATTGTAAAAGGATATCTCACCCTAGTTGGAAACCAACCCAAAACCCAAACCCTTTGATAAGGTAGTTTGTGTGTGATTTGTTGGTGAGTTAGAGTTGTAAAGAGTGAGTAAGCTGCAGTGAGTCAGCCAGAAAACTCTAGAGAAGAAGTTAGTAAGCTACTTGTGGTAGTCTGGACACTTGTGTGTGTTTGAGTTAGTAAGCTGCAGTGAGTCAGCCAGAAAACTCAAGGTAGAAAAGTGAGTAAGCTACAGTGAGTTAGTCTGAAAGCTTTAGGAAGTGGTTAAGGAATTTCTCTGAAGATCAGAGAGAGTGGACGTAGGAGCTTGAGTCTCTGAACCACTATAATTGTTGTGTTTTGTATGCTTTCTGTACTGCATTTTATCTGTTGCATAATTTTCACTGAAAGCTGATTTTACTGATATTCAGTTGGAACCTATTCACTGAACTTACATCAAATTGATCACAGCCTTAATCACTGTTTTATTAAAGGAAGAAGATTTTCAGCAAAGCTAAAACAAGTATAAACTTAGGGCCAACCATTCCGCACACTTGAGTAGCTAGAACAAATAGTTACCAAACTGAACTAACTCTACTGAGTGTTTAGTAAGATAATTATCTGATCCAAGCTCCTCAGGATCTCTGATAAATTCAGGATCAGTTGGGCTAATCTGAAGCTTCTGAAAGCTACTCAGGATCAGTGTCTCAGTAGACTTTGACTCAGGGCAATTTGTGCTTCTCAGGACAAAAATATCAGGACAACCTGACCCATCTGACCTTAGTGAAGAAATAGTTTTAAAAATCACTGAACACGTGTATTCCCCCCATACACGTGTAAGACTCGTTTGCACCGGGACCAACATGTTTATATGTTGGTTAAAGATATTTGGGTGACGTATATTTCTCCAGAGATCCTCGAGCATCTGGAATGTATTCCTTCGTCTCCCCCCAAGTGTCTTGCTTAATGGCTGATAGGGCACAAACCATGGAGTGGTTAGTTTCTCATATCTTTGAAGTTATCTTGACAGAGATCATCTCATTTTTTCGCTAACAAATGTGGGGTGGGTACAATAAATATTTCGTTAAAATATATATTCATAATATATATGATATTTTCACATATGCTAAATTTACAGTTAATTTTAATATTCTTAATATAATATAGGAATCATTGGGTGATGGTCTCCATAAATATGATCACATTAAGTGTGTATTTTATGGATCCAGCTGCGAATGGGTTGGCTTCAAATCGACATGATCTCACTTCGTACATGGAAGCGTAAGTTCATTTTTAATATTATAATATAATGATTTGTTTTACTTATTAAAATTATGCATATTTAATCTAACTTTATTTTTTTAATTCTAATAATAATAGTGTGATGACGATGTATCGGAGTCGCCTTCCTAATCAAGGCTCAAGAGCTAAATTCAATAAAGTGAGCTGGAATAATGTTAATGTAAATTTAATTTATTAAGTTATCAAATTAATATAAAATAATTATAATTGTAATACGTGATTATATTGCTAATCAACAGGTACCGAGACAACGAGATAGTGATCACTGTGGACATTTTGTGTGCTGTTATATTGAAGATATAATACGCGCTTCTCAAACGGCGGTTCCTATCAACGTAAGTCAATTTATCGATTTATTTAAATTATTATTAATTGAATAAAAAATCATACTATATATCTTACTATATTGATTAATTGATCATTGTTTGCAGTTTGTCTATGATCGTCCGGTCAAGTCTTACTCCAAACAAAGAATGAACAAATGGAAAATGGATTGGACAGGGTACCTTTACAATCAATTCTTGTATAATTATAGATAGAGTGGGATAACTTTTGGTAGCATATTACTTATATATATATTTGTATTGATATACTTCATGCATGTTTTAATTTGTTGTATTGGACGGATATTTATTTCATGATGTGTATGCGTATATTAATTTATTTGATGTTTTGGTATTGGACGTATATATATTATCGTGTGGTATAAAATTTGGTTTTTAATTTTGGTTTTGGTTTTGGTTTTATATAAACAGGATTTTAAAAATATAAATTAAAAGTAAAAAAAAAAAATATATTGGACATCGGTTAAAAACCGCTGTCCAAGTGTATTTATATATATAAAAATTTTAAAAAGGGGGTTAGACAACGGTTGTGAACCGCTGTCCAAGTGAATATACTTGGACAGCGGTTACAAACCGCTGTCTAAGATGATAGCTTGGAATGCGGTTAAAAACTATTTTCTTAGTGTAATGCGGTTAAAAACCCCTGTCTTAGTGCAATATCTTGGACAACAATTTTTATCAGCTGTCCAAGCTTGGACAACTGTTACTTGGAAAGCTGTTATAACCGCTCTCCAAGGTCATTTTTAACATCTCTCCAAGCCCAAATCTGTATTAGTGACATGATCAGTGTGAAGTTTAGCTAACAAGTCAGCAATAGAATTTCCATCTCTATAAATATGGGAAGCACGGAGTGAAACATGCTGACGAGCATCTGCAAATTTATGCCAACATGCCTTAATCCTCCAAGGGAGATCTCTCCCGCTGCTAGTAAGAACTCTGACTGCCATCTCACAATCCGATTCGACCCAAATATTTGTCCAACCCCTAGCTCGAGCAAAAACCACCCCATGCATGCTCATTCCTTCCTTTCGTTGTCTTAGAAAAATATAATATTTCAGGAGAGCTATCTTTTGGTAAAATTCATGAAAATATTCGGTTAGTGTTTTTGTTGGGATATTTTAGTTTTGATGAATTATGCCAAAACATTATGAACTTGTGTTATTTAGCTAACTTACAGATAACAAGTTGAGGGGGAACGAGAGAACAAAGTTGAGGGGGAACTCACAAAATCAAAAGAAGATGATCGAGATCGACGAGGTCAGCGATTTAGACCGACGAGATCGAATGAGTAAGATGAGTTTCGAGTTAACTCGATGAGCCGAAAGCAAAATCGAAAAGAAGAAAAACTAAGCCACCGATCGGAAGAATCGGTTACCCGACCGATGGACTGAGATCAAGATCGATGATCGGCGACTTGATCAGATGACCAGAAAAAAAAGTTCGATCGATGATCGATGACCAGAAGAAGGAGGCTACAGATCGAGAGAGGAGGTTGTCGATCGAAGAGGAGATATAAGATCGACGAGATCGGGACGGATCGAGATCGATAAAGCTAAACCGATGCAACTAACCCGATATGCTAACTCGATGTACTAATCGATGCAGATAAACCGAGATGATGTACTAACTGACTGATAAACCGAGATGTCGACTGATAGTTATCTTGATCGATCGATCGTGAGCCGACGATCAAAGTAGAAGAAATCGATATCGAAACCGTAAATCGCGATACTAGATCGAGGCGACCAAATCGAAGATCCAATAGTAAACACAAAGCGCATCGATCCGATGTCACCTAGAGATAAGTCATCTGAAGTCATGTTCACTGAGAATCAGAACACTACTGATGATTAGATAACCTGAGTGCAAGAGACCTGAGGGTCAGGATATCTGAAGTCAGAAGAGCTTAACTCAGTTAGCCTGAGTGTTAGTATACCTGATCAGATAAGGTCCGATGAAGAGAAGTCTGCTGAATCAAGAACCCTGAAGAACTCAGAAGAATCCTGAAGATTATAGCCGTTAGATTCAGCTGACGTGGACCAATGTGAGGAAGATAACCAGCCTGAAAAAGCTGCAAAAAGCTACAGAATAATATGGATTTGAATGTGACTCCATCCAACGGTAACATTCAAATCCACACTATAAATACAAGTTCTTCCTTCATTATTCGTGTGGGAAATGCGTAAAACATCCAAAAAGCCAAATCATCTACCATTTCCACCATAGAACACTGAGCAAGAAATACACGCATATATTCAAAGAGTGTTCTACTTTAGATCTAAGCACAAATGTAATATCCTAAGCTTAGAGAGATTTTCCCATCCTTAGCATTGAGGCTAAACAAATGTAAGGGAAAATCTCAACCTAGTTGAAAACCAAACAAACCTTACCCAAATCAGTTTGATAGGTTAAGTTTGTAGGTGAGTGAGAACTCGGTAAACATCTAAGCAATCCCGAAAGGGAGGGTAGGCGATCCCTTAGAGGGTGATAAGTCCCGTTTGAGTGAGAACTAGGTAAACATCTAAGCAATCCCGAAAGGGAGGGTAGGCGATCCCTTAGAGGGTGATAAGTCCCGTTTGAGTGAGAAATCGGTAAACATCTGTTGGTTAAGTTGGTGCCCCATGAAGGGAAGAGTGGATGTAGGACGAGTTGTCCGAACCACTATAAAATTGTGTGTTCTTTACTACTTTATGTTCTTACTTGTCATATGCATTCGACTATAAGTAAAACACATAGATTTAAAAGCAAAAATTTTGTAATCATCATTCTCTCACCCCTGTTTTATATGCATTACAATTGGTATTTAACGCACTCATGAGTTTTTAAACGGGACCAACAGTTTTTAATGCATGCTTTTGGAATTAACTTTACATAATTATTGCATTTTTTTTATATACAGTGAATTTTCATAGTGTTGATTAATACATTAATTGAGATCGTGAAAACTATTTTTTTTTAACGATGATCTGAAATTATAAGGTGAATTGTGACAAATTTTTTCTAGGTATCATCTCGCCTTTCACTTGATTTTAATACAAAAAGGTAAAATGAAGTTGTAGCTACCATTTAAAATCTCTTTCATTGTAGAACTTAGAGTTTAACGTGAAATGTTATGTACATACATGTGCGGATAATTGCATGAGAAAATACTTCTCATTATTGACAGTAAATGTATATCTTTCCAATTGAGTTTTTGCATAGGGTCAATTGTGTGAAAATATTATTTTAAGGCCCGTAACTTCTAGGAGGTGACAATTTAAGGACAGTAAGCTTCAGTTCGGGAAAAGTAGGATATTAACATTATTTTTTGCAGAAGTAGGCATTAACCTCTCTTTTTGTGCAAAATTAGGATATTAACTTTTTTTCGACAAACATAAAAATGTAAACTTCTTTTTAAGCAAAAGTAGGACATTATATTTATTTATTTTGGCAAATATAGGACATTTTATTTGCTATTTAGTGTTAAAATACTCTATGTCAATATTAAAATAATATATGTCAGTATAAATATACACATTTTCTCTCATGTGGAGAATTATAATTTATTATATATTTAACTCGGTTACAAATAAAAAAGTTAAAACTCAATCAAATGCACACTATAAAATTAGATAGTTTAACGCTACAAATTTTAACATTAAAGCGTCAGTAAATTTTATGGTGAACTAATGATTTTGCTTCAACGTAGCTGAATGTGTTCATTTAGTTTAAAATTATTTACATTCTCAATTTTAATATATCGCTAATAAATTTATTACAGTGTCAACTTAACGAAAGGAAAATGAGTTTCATTTTTGGAAAGTAGGATATTAACTTTTCTTTTGATAAAAATAGGACATTAATTTTATTTTGGCAAATATAGACCATTTTTCTCACACAAACGAGACTAAATTTTCAAAAACTTAAAATTTACGGTCATACTTTGAAGAAATTCAAAATTTATATACCTAAACTTGCGCAAACTCAAAACTTACGGACATACTTTTGCCAAACTAAAACTACCTAACTTACTTTTCTCAAACTGAAACTTTTGTCCTTATATTTTCACCCACATACATAAAAAATACTTTTCCCCATTCAACTACATAATGTTGTTTCAAGAGTGAAGAGCAAATAAAATTAAAAACACTGTTGCGATTATGATGAAAAATCTAGCAAAATTACAATTAATATTTTTAAAAAAAATATGTGGTTAGAAATTTGTGATTTTAAACATTAATTTATTTCAAAATTAAATTTATTTTGTAAATGTATTAATATTCTTTTATTCGATGTCAAATAATTACATGTTTTTTTTTTTTTTGAATATAATTCACATAGTAAATTAATGTATTTCTTGTATTTTAAATATATGAAATATTAAAAATGTTATTGTTATAGAATATAATTAATTTAAGCTAAATAAAATTTTGAATTATTTGATCAAAGTTTAATAATGTTTGCAGAAATAAGTTTCAGTCTGGAGCTAATGGAGAGTTGCTTTCAATTGATTTTCTCTATTAAGTGCTCAGGACTATCAAATCACCATTTTATTTTGAAGGAAGGAGTGCTAGTAATGTTTCTCAGGAATATTGACGTAAAGTCAAGTTTGTGCAATATCACGAGGTTGATTGCCACAAAGCTGAAAATCATAATTTTTAAAGCACAAATAATTTTAGGAAAGGATACTGAGAATAAGGTGTTCATCCCAAAAATTATATTAAGTAATTCAGACCAAACAACGTCAGTAAAGTATGAGGGGAAGCAATTTTCAATCCTATCATGTTTTGCGATGACGATAAATAAAAGTTTGTATCAATCTCTTTCAACTGTAGGTTGTATCTTCTCAAGTCAATTTTCACACACATACAATTATATGCTACAGTCTCAGAGCTAAAAGTAAAAGAAATATGAAAATTGTGTGTCTCAGTTCGGATGGGAGACCTTGCAAGTATATAAGAAATGTTGTTTACAAATATTTTTTTTCGAAATTTGTAATATAGAGTGTGTGTGTGTGTATATATATATTTGAAATCTAAATTTGTGGATTCATTTATTTTTTATAGAGCCATAAAGTATAATAATATATAAAATCACAATTGCATATTTAAACTATTTTTATTTTTAATATTTTTTGAATTACAAATTATTTAATCATAAAAAATATTAAATAACAAAAAAATATTAAAATATTATTAATTATTTTACATAAAAAAATTCTTTCAATCCGCAAAATTCGCGGGGCTAACACTAGTAAGATAATATTACAATGCTTTGAAACCATTCAACGGAGACGAAATCACCACACCTTTGAAAGCACCATCGCACACATCATATTCAACCGGGACACCAATAATGTGAAGTGTAAAACATCTCTTTAAATAGGTGGGATAACAAAAATCTTGCCCTAATATTAAGCAAGTAATAAAGAGGATTTAATATCATCAATTAAATAATAAGGAGGTGTTAATATTGTCAAAACTTATATGATTAAATTGTGAAAAAATATGAACGCTGAGATCGATTGATGCAGATCCAACAGTGGAGGAAAAATGGCGGAACACCAGAAAAGGAAATCTGTTGGTGTTTTATATAGTTATAGATAGATAGATTCCTCTGCCACCGCAATCCGCCTCCGTCTCCATCAACAACCAGTGTATGTCGTTAATATCGTTCAGCACAATATATTCTCTTCCTTTGTGATTCTCGCGGTTAATAATTTGTGTTTTCAACATATTTTTCATCTGCCGATCTAATTTGTGTGTTCACCGCTTAATGAGGATTCTGAGTTTGCGAGGGTTTGTAATTCTGGGTTCGTAGAAAAAAAAAAGAGGTATACAAACTATAGGAAAACTGGGCATATAAATTGAGTTCGTTGTGCGTTTTACATTGTGAATTCATAAGATTGAGTGTTGGACAATAATATTTTAGTTCTTCATCTTGATTATTGTGAACCCTAATAATTATTTCAGAAAGGCAATTGATTTTCAGCTCATAGTTCGGTATCCCTTTGCCACCGTCAATCGTCCGAAGGTAAGTCAATTTTTATGTATGATTCTTCTTCTTCTCAACTATTTTTTTTTTTAACAGATGTCTCATGTTTGTTTCATTAAAATAGTTTTTCAATGCACTTATAAAGAATGAATTCATTTTTAAATGCATTGCAATATAATCACTGCAACAAGTATCTATGATATTATATTGTCCTCTTTCTTTAATAAGATACTATCCCAGGTTTGTATTATAGGTATTTATGTGGCATTAGAGTTGGATGATTACTGCTAGCCCATCATTTAATTGTCAGAAGCATTATAGAACCCTCGAATAAGTTAAGATTTCTTAGGGAGGCTCCCCCATCGACTATTGACCTTGATAAAAATAGACATGTGCACCATGAGAAATTGAGAATGTGTTTCAGGGGTGGTTTTAAAATTTGCATTATGAGCTTGAGACAAAAATATTGTTTTGTTTAAGCCATTTATTAACAAGAGCTTTGGTTCAGCTATAATGTACCATATTATGAGTTGTTGTTGGCCTGGCAGGGGAAATATAGATTTTTCTGGGGTCAACAAAATGTTTGAGTTTTAGATTTCTTAATAAAAATGATATATGCCGCACAGGCTACATATATTCCATCTTTTGAATTACATACCTCCAGATTACTATTGCAAAAAGCATATGTAATCTAAAATTCCCATGTTCTTCTAAATGTTATATTTTTGTTACGTTTCTTTTGTTCTCGATTTTTATATTTTAGCCGATAACTAGAAACAGTTAACTTTTTTTATGTGAGAAATTACAGTACCTAAGACTTGGATGACACCGACACAAATGCTTTTACGTAATCAATTCTTAGATTTTATTCTACTTGACCTAAGTGCTAAGGTTGTCTCCGTATGCAGCATACCATTATCTTTTGCAAAAAAAAATAAAAAAAAAAAAAACTCCTATTATATGGTTATCTATTGTAGTGAGATTACTTCACTAAATTTCAGCTCCCTTAATAAAATTGTTAAAATTTTAAGAAACAAGTGCTTATAAAAGATGTCAGTTCTATATTCTAATGGGTTGGACATAATGGCATTTTGTGTTGATATGACCTTGATAGGGTTAAAGTCCATTTGGCTGCTTTGTTTTCGCCAAGAAGATGCCGGTGCTTTTTTCTTGCTCAGGTAATTAACTTATTATATTTCTGATGAATGATAAATGTCTATTCTTTTATCTACCAAATGATGGATATTTTTTTAATGAATTTGTAGATGAGATAAAGAAGAAGACAATTGCAAGGTGGGGCGAAAGTGGTGCCCAGTACTCTTGACGAGGGGAGTATGTTTTATATAAATAATACATCTGTATTGATTTAATTATAATAATGGCAATTTTCGAAGCTTGAAACTTTTGTTGAGCCATAGATTTGTGTTAATATAATGCAATAATAATTTCTAATTATTTTTAGAAGTCATTTGTGCGATTGAGGTGAAAAAATATTTCACATTGCATCGGAAAGTGATAAGGGTTATGTGGTCGCTCCGTGATTCAGATGCACAAAAAAGTGGAACTGGAATTGTCTTTGTCAAGGTAATTACTCTGGTTTCTATCTTGGATGGGTTATTGAGATATCTGTAGTTTGTTTGGAATTTACTATGCTTTGCTATGTTTTTACTGTAGAATTAGAGTGACTCAGTAGGTAGTGTTAAGCTTCAAGAAATGTTTCAGAAGTTTTTAAATATATTATCCTATAAAGTAGTGACTTTTGATGGGAAAAGCACAGATACGCCTTTGTACATTTTTAGTTTGAGCCCAGATGTTAGGCTGATGAGGATATTAGGTATATGCTTTGAATGTCATATTCGATGGACTGCGCCTCACCATTTCTATTTGAGACTATTTATTATATAAGGTTGTATTTTATTTCTACGGTCAATATCCAAAATTATAATTGGGGAATTTGGAAAAATGCCATGCCTATGATCTCATGGGTTCCGCATGAGGTGCCATGTTGCAGAGTGAAAATGTTCCATATATAAGTGCTGAAATAGGTGGCATTTTTTCAAAAAAATTATTATATTTAAGGTTGAATGTATGCTCAAACTTGAATTTAGTAGTCACGTCAGAGAATGACAAATTTGTGGTTGGATTCAATATTATTTGGTTAGTGTATAACAAGGTCTCATCTGAGTTGGAAATCCAAATCCAATCTACATATTTATAAATAGTTTGCTTCCGCTCTAATTGAAAAATTAAGTTATTGGTGAATATACAAATTTCAAGCAATTTTGATGTCACAAACTAAATATTTTTCCTGTTATTTACTTCGGATTAATGCTAAAAACATGCTCTATGTTTGTCCGTTCAGATTTATTAATTCAGTTGTAGGAAGCTTGCAAAGAAGTTCAAGTGCCATATACTTCCCCAGAAAGCCCAGGCCTCTTTAGAAATTTGGAACCCATGTTTGGTAGATCAAATTTTACTGTAATTTATGTCACAAATAATTGACTCTCGACTTTGAAGGAAGATAATATAGTTCTTTTTGTTCGATGATTGGTTCGGTTTCACTTCTATCAACTTCTGAAAATTAATTTTAGATATGTAAATTTTATAAATGTGACGTTTTTGCTTGGGGTAGAATTCTAAAGTTAATAACTGGATTCAGTTGGAGTATTATTCAAATTCCCTGATTTAAGAAAGACATTTCAGAGTAAAAGTATTTTGCTCTAATACTTTTTCGAGTGTGAGAATTTAATTATGCGATCCAATTTCTTCTTTATAAATTAACCCTGAAATGGTGTACTCACTCTGCTACTTGCAAGCACAAATTACTGCTTAAATTCATTTAAAAGCTTTCTAAGCTCTTATCTTTTTAAGGGTACGCTTCAGATTTATCACCAGATTTATTGTCTTTGGTTGTTATTCTTTCCTTCTTATTCCCGATTTATAAATACATGCTCAATTGACTGCTTACGTCGATGCTTATCGCATGTTAAGTATTAGACTTCATTCTTTATTCTTCACGCGATCTAGCTGATGAGGAGAAGGTGACTCGGAAATTGGGGCGCCGGAGGAATGCCAACTAGCAGGGCTGATGTATATATATAAATTTTTTATGAGGTATTTAATTTGCTGTAACTTAATCAAATTGAGTGCAAGTAAATGTATAGCCATCAGCTTCTTGAGAGAGTTTTATTCCAGGTGGTACAAAGCATGCGTCTTTACATGAAATAGAAGGATGTGGCTTATACCTTTCAACAAATTTTAGCAATTATAAACTGCTACTTCTGCTCACAAAGTAATAACGTTCTTGAATGTATATATTACATGTTTTTATGCTGCTAATCAAAATTATCCGCTACTTCCTTCGTTTTGCTCTGTAGAATATCTTTCTTTTATGTGGTGCTAGGAGGCATTTGTCACTAACTTAAGGGTAATGTGTTTTGTTTATCATTTTCAATTTGCTGTATGAGGCGACTACATCTATTTTATTGAGGGGAAATGAGTGGAGAGTTTTTTTTAGGATGGTTTGTATTTTATTGTGATTTGAGAGTGTATTTGCACCACTCAAAATAAGTCCTAAAGTTTCAAGGGTTCAGAGTCCGAGTAAAATGTATAATTGTTCAAAATTTAATTGGAATTTTTATCTAGCTTTTAAAATGTAGAGTTTATTTGATAATTTAATTAAATTCAAACAAAATGTAATTTAGAAGAAATCAAGTATTCTTGAGTATGCACACCTCAAAATGTTAGTTGTTTTCCCAGTTTGTTTAAAAACAGGTGTAGTCAGGTCTAGAGTAGTGAGATTTTGATGTGTCTCGGTATAATTTGGGACTCTAAGTTAGGTAAGCGTGTGGCATTTTACTGGCGTCCTCCACCTATTTAAACCAAGAGATGATCATGTTACAAGCATGGTGTGATATAAGTTCCTTAGTGAGATTTTCAGCGAGTGAAAATAAGATTGAGGGAGAGGGAGGGAAAGGGGTTTTACACAGTTATGTTCATAGTTTATCTAATTTTTTACTTATGTATATAAATTTCTTTAGTAGGTTATAACAACACTAATGATTCAGGTTAAATGATATGTGCTCCTACATTGTGCATTTATTTGTATAAAGATTTAGATTATCTATATTTTGGATATAGGAAGTTCTCTATATCGGCGACTCTATTTATTTTATTTTGAACATTAATGTTTTTCTTTGTTTTCTTTTTCCTTTTCAGATTCACAGGTCCGAAATAAGTGTTCGCAAACAAGGTAGAATTTGACTGTTTTTTCTCTTTTTCATTGTTATATTTTAATTTATATGTCAATTTTGAATTTGATTTTGTATGTTATTCAAATAAGGAGTTTGTTGGATTTCTGTGTTTATTTGTTTGTTTTCAAGAGGTACAAGTACAAAGAGGAGAGCCATGAAGGTACAGCTGAGAATGCATCCCATGAGCTGCAGAAAGTTGAGTAAAGTAAGATTTTGAGTTAAAGTTCAAGAAATTAGACTACAGACAAATCTGCTTGATTGCAAGTTAATTTGTATGACTTTTACATTTTTATTTCTACCAATTTTAGATTAGGTCGCCTTTGTGGCAGAAGGAATCATTTCTTCATACCTCTATGCTTAAGTCATTTATTTTATTTAATATTTTCTACAACTTGCATAGTATGAAGGGATTTGAATTGTTATAGAAAATGTTTTGATTACAATATAATGGAGTTTGTGTTGCACTTTTCAATATTTGAAAAACATTTCTTAATCTATTGCTGATGTTATATGATAAAGTTCAGTTTGATGTTATGATGTAAATTGAGAGTTATGACATTTGTGGCTATGTAGTCTTGCATACTATTTCAGGGGTTCCTATGCGCAGGAAATGACATATTGAATAGGCTGGACTTTATGAACATGTAAGTGTATATGTGTCTGAAAATTTTATAAAATAAGCACAGTTTGTGCATAGGAAATGTTAGTCACTATATGGGGTTATGGACTTTAAAAGTCGAGAGTAGATTTATTTTAAAACTCAATTTGGTGATTAAGGTGCAAATTTTACCATATGAAACAAAATTGTCTAAAAATTATATTGTTCGATCATCATGGACTTCCAAGATAATGTTGCCAACATGCTCATAGAATGTCCAATATCATGTAGTTGCTTAGTACACTAATAAATATATTTGATCTCCAGATCTCTAGGTTTATAGTAAATTCATAGAGTATTCTAACACATGTTACATTTAGCTTAATATTGCTTATACATGCTTTTTGTTGCATGATGGCGTAATTTTTTTATGTGTTCCGCTGGTATTATCTCTTCATATTTTACTTGAAATTTTCCTGTCTCGCAGCCTGAGCAAAAATTAAATGAAAGTTGAACAAATTTACTTGATTACAGAGGTTAAGGAACCAAAAACTTCTACAAATGCTTAAATGGGAAGAGAGAGAAAAAAGAAAAAGCGCCGTGAAAATGAAAAAGCTGCAGGAAGATTAAAAATGTTTCTATTTTCTATGTAGCATCTTTGTAAATTAATTGAATTTTCTTTATCATTATTGATTGCATAAAATTATGTACTCTGTACGAATAATGAGTATTAGATTAGACTTTAGTTTTGCTTTACATTTATTTGGTTTCTGTTGTTAATACTGCAGAGTCTCTGTTATTTTAGAGATCGTACTATATTATGGACAATTATTGCACACCTATGTATCTTATGCTTCTTAAAAAAAATATAAAAAAATTATTAGATTGAGTTTGTTTTACCCTCTATGGTACTCTCTGTTTCTTATTTTCTCAGCCTCTCTTTATGAGAGTGTTTTAATATATTTATATATATATATATATATTTTATTCCTGAAAGAAAAAAAAAACTACAACAGGCTCGTGCATTGCACGGCAAAAAACTAGTAATATCAAAGTTCAAGAGGTTGTGCTTTAGGCAAATAATACACCAAAATTTATAATATAAAAGAATTCAGGTGGATTAATCGAATTGTCGAAGAGAGTTTATTCTTATAATATCAAATCATGCTCCATGTGTTTCGAGAAAAGAGTTATGTTTCTCCTTTTTTTTCCCCATAAGAACGTCATTTTATGAAAGACTAGTTAATCGTTAATTGTGCTTCCAGGGTTTTGACACCTTCATACGTCTTGCAAACTACTGCTAGCATGAGTTCCAATCCCAAATACTTCCAAAGAAGCCTAAGTCCCACAATCGAAAAAGAAATAATTTAGTCAATAAAATTTGACAAAACTCATATGAGACGATTTAATGCATGAGATAGGATACAATTTAACGTACAAATTAATACCCATTCTCCCAAAATGTTAAAGCGCCAATACCCAAATTATACTCCGTCTCATCGTGAGACCGTCTCATGCAAGTGTTCCTCATAAAATTTAATTTGGTCTTAGATAACAATTAAAACTGATTTGATGGTCCAGAGTTTTGTGTATTGATATCTAATCTCATGATAGAAAAACAAAAAGCATATGAAAAATAATTTTTAACTAAGTGAAAGGAGAGGGCAACAGAAAGTGGACTGACCTGCTAAGGTTCGAATCATCTACTTTTCCAAGCGTAAAAATAACGTTGTTCTCCAAGTGAAAGGAGAGGGCAAAAAATAATTGTACTTTTCATGTCTCTTTGCATTTGTTCCTTTAAATTAAAATTTACGACGTGTCTAATGTTGGTAAGCCCAGAGTAAACTTTGTTAAATAAACATGCATGATTTATTATTGAAGACGGATGGAGTAACATATGGATAACATGATTTAGAGATATATAATTGGTTAATGTATCTCTGCGTTTTTTTTAAATCGTTAGTTTATACATATTTTTTATTCAGAGTCATAAAAGAGAAACCGATTGAAGTGAAGGAGAGGGATGAAGACGTGGAAAGGTAAGAGATTGAAAGAATATTGAAAGTTGTTTCTGCGTATGACTATGAGTCCGGTTTCTGCTAATCTTGTGTGAGAGAGACAAAGACGTGAGAATGAAAGAGATTAAGAGAATATTGGATTTAGATACGGTGAGAGAAAATAAGATTTTCTAGGATTTATTTTGGTAAATCTGGTTAAGGTAATTTAATTAAGAAAAAAATAATCTCTCCTATATTACACATGTCAAAATTTAATTGGTGTTACACGAGATGTTACACAATTGTGTTACAGGACATCCAGTCCGGAGCAAGTGGGCTAGTAATAGAGATAATTATGGATAGTTTTATTTTAATTTTGAATTGTAGATATTTTGGTAAATATCTTTTTGTTGTAATCTCTTTTGATTTTCTCTCCATGTATTACGGAGATTGATTGTTGTAATCACACTATTAATATTGAGTTTTCCCAATCACCAATTCAACGATGATCATTCATTCGTTTCTCAGATAGTATTTGCCATATCGATCCAGAAAACCCTATTCTAAAATTCTTCCGCCGCTATTTTGCCATGACCTAGTCCCCGTCACGCCTCAGCCGCCGATTAGTGTGTGACCCGGTTCCCGTCACACCTTTTCATCGATCCAGTCTTTCCTCTCATATCTCTGATTCGTTTAGCACCATCTCTCTCTCTTTCTTCAATGGCGACTACTAACCCTAATGATCCTATTTCGATCGCAGCCATGAGTGCGATGATCCCTATTCCAACCAGTTACGCGAGCAACTTCTCTCTCTTCGTCGCGATCCCTATCGGTCGAGGAGTATGGTCGCAAATTCAAATCCCTCTGCGATCAGTTAGCCGCAATTGTCCGGCCCATTCCTGAATCTGACAAGTCACACTGGTTTCTCTGAGGCTTAGGGCTTCAATCCGTCGGCTTTGCAGACACGCGTATGGTGATGGATAAGGTAACCACTTTTCATACTATCCTTCATCAAGCTATTCAATATGATATTATGATTTAGTCGATGGAGGGCTCTTCGCAATCAACCCCAGCTGCTTTCATGGCGAATGACGTTGGCTCACGTTCGCAATAGTCCCGCGGTGGTGGCGGGTCTTCTCATCAACAACAGCATGGGGGTGGTAATAATCAACAGCGTCATTCAGGCCAACATGGTTCGCTTGGTTATGGTCAGCCTAATTATGGTCCGAGTGGTTATGGTCAGCACGGTTATGGCCAGCATGGGTCAAACCGTGGGGGTTCTTCACAAGGCTATGGTTCGGGCTCTACTTCTGGTGGTTAAAGCCCTAACGGGGGGCGTGGGGGGGCGCAAACTCTACGTGCCCCGTTTTCAGTTGTGTCGAGGGGAACACTATGCCGACAAGTGTCCAATTTTTATGAATTCCAGGCCTTCTCATACTGCTCAGCTTGCTCAGGCCTTTAATGCTTCTTGTAATGTGTCTGAGCTTACTTTTGATTGGTACCTCGATTCCGGTGCCTCCGCTCATATGACTTCTCAGCCTTTTGCCCTATACTGGTAAAGGTTATGTCATCGTTGGTAATGGTGACTCTTTATGTATTTCTCATATTGGTACTAGTAAATTAACTGATGATGTGAATTTACTTGATGTTCTGGTTGTGTCTCTTATCACTAAGAACTTGTTATCTATTAGTAAACTCACCTCTAATTATCCGGTTGATGTTGTCTTTTCTGATACATGTTTCACTATTTAGAATCGAGCCGTCAAGAGGATTTTGGCACAGGGTAGATGTGATAAAGGCATTTATGTTCTTGATCGGTGTATTCTGCTTTAGTTCTTTCTTTGTCCGTCTAGAGGTTTAAAAAGCTAGTTCTGATTTATATGGCGATTCGTTTGGGGGCATGTCCCATTTTCAGTTATTTCTCGTTTGAATAAGTTAGGGCTCTTGAATGTTACTTCCGTTTTGCTAGACCCTACTGTTTGTTCCTCTTGCCAGTTGGGCAAGAGCAAACAATTATCTTTTCCTTTGAATGAAAAACGTGATGCATCTGTTTTGAATTTTATTCATTGTGACTTATTGGGTCCAGCTCCAGTTACTACTTGTGATGGGTTTCGTTACTATGCTGCATTTATCGATGATTTTTCACGCTTTACATGGTTATTCCCTTTACGTGCGAAATCTGATTTCTATGATGTTCTAGTCCGATTTCACACATTTGTGTGCAAACAATTTTCTTCTACTGTCAAAGTAATCCAAAGTGATGGGGGAACTGAATGGGTTTATGTCTTTGCATGGAATTCATCACAGGTTATCATGTCCTTATACGCCTCAGCAGAACGGTCGTGCTGAGAGAAATCATCGTTATATATCTGAAACTGGTTTGTCTATGATGTTTCATTATGGTTTGATGTTTTTGCCACTGTAGTTTTTGTGATTAACAGGCTACCCTCGTTACTTCTGGGTGACAAATCTCCATTCGAGCTCTTATTTGACAGTACTCCGAACTATGCTATCTTTAAACCTTTTGGTTGCAGGGTGTTTCCGTATTTAAGGGATTATGCAGAAAACAAACTGTCTCATCATAGTCGTCCTTGTATTTTTCTAGGATACAACAGTATTTAAAAGGGTTTCATTGTTATGATTTGAAATCTTCTAGGGTATTCACAACACGTCATGCTCAATTTGATGAAACCGTATTTCCTTTTTCGGTTTCAACGCAACCAACTTCTTCTTCGGATACTAATTTTACTACTTTCTTGGACGTGGCTTTCTCGCCTCGGAACATGTCCCCCCTGTCTATGCATGATCGTCCATCACCACCTTTGCATGGTACCTCATCACCATCGTCTTCTTGTCCTTTGATTTTGTTGGATGACGGTTCAGTTCCGGCATGTCACGACCCTGAGCCTCCTGTGAATCCAGTTCTACCTCCCGAGCCTTTAATTCATCTGGCTCCGCCTCCCGAGCCGCCCCAACTGGCCCCACTAGCTTCGGCCCCACAACCGGCACCATCCAGTCCTTCCCATCACATGATTACTTTGGCCCGTGTTGGTGTTTTTAAGCCTCGCTATCCAGTTGATTTTGCTTCTACTACTTTGTTGCCACCTCTGAGCCCCATGGTTTCAAGTCAGCTGCCATGTCACGCGAGTGACTCGTTGCTATGCAGGAAGAGATAGATGCTCTTCGTAGGAATCACACTTGGGATTTGGTTCCTCGACCTCCTGACACAAACATTGTTGGCTCTAAGTGGGTATTTCGTACGAAATTTCATGCAGATGGTTCTATCGAGCACCACAAGGCTCATCTTGTAGCTTAGGGTTTTACTCAGATTCCGGGCACAGACTTTCACCACACATTCAACCTAGTGGTTAAAGCCCTCCACCGTTCAGGTTATCTTGGCTATTTTGGTTCATCGTAATTGGTCTCTTCACCAACTGGATGTTAAAAATGCATTTCTCAATGCCATTCTTGAGAAACCTATTTTCATGGCACAACCTCTGGAGTTTGTGGATCCTTGGTTCCCCGATCACGTTTGTCGCATGAAGAAAGCCCTTTATGGTCTTCGACAGGCTTTTCTTACCTGGTTTCAGAGGTTAAGTGCCTATCTCCTCGGTCTCGTCTTTCTTCAGAGCCGTTCCGATTCATCTTTGTTCTGCTTTCATCGAGGTACCGCCACTATTTATTTATTGCTCTATGTCGATGATATTATTGTGACAGGTAATGATCCTTCTGCTCTTCGGAATTTTATCGATTGTACTCATCAGGAGTTTGCAATTAAGGACTTGGGAAAGCTGAATTATTTTCTTGGTTTGGAGATTTCTTATAAGTCAGATGGTCTGTTCATCAGTTAGGCCAAATATGCACACGACATCCTAGAAAGAGCAGAACTGTTAGGGTCTAAATCTGTTAACACCCCATAGGCTGTCGGTGAATCTCTCATCTCCGATGGTCATCCTTTTTGGGATCCCACACTCTATCGTTCCCTTGTGGGAGCTTTGCAGTACTTGACCATCACTCGCTCTGACCATTTGTTTGTAGTGAATCATGTTAGTCATTTTTTAAATTCTCTTCTGTCGACGACCATTTTTTTCGGGCTTAGTTGATCTTTGTATTGTTGGATACTCTAATGTATTCTTCCTGCTCTACTTATGGTTATTCATTTTTCTAGCTCTTGAGTTATCCTTCGCTAGATTGAATATCCATGATCTTGAATTGGTTTTGGCTAACCAATTTACTCTCTCAAAGTTCTTCCCTCCCATCGTCCCCGCCATCTTGTGATAACAAGTCTTCCCCCAAAGTCTTCCTCACATTGATCTTGATTATCACTTTGCACGTGAGTTAGTTTTATGATCTAAGCTTTTGCGTTCATCTTCAAGGTCTTGTCTTCATCCCTCACCTACGTTTTATGATCTAAGGGGGTCTTCAATTAATGGGGGTAATAGAGATAATTGTGGATAGTTTATTTTAATTTTGAATTGTAGATATTTTTGGTGTTGGGAGAAGAATTTAATAGATTTTGATTAGATCCCAAAACCCCTGAGTATGACATGTTAAGAATAATCTTGATAGTATGTAGTCAGATTTCAGTATAAATAGTTCAGGAAATATCTGCACCATGTATAGTCAGCAGATATCACTCAGGATTAGTATAGGATGAATATATTAAAGGGGACTCAGAAGACTCTGAAGAATCAGAAGACCCTGAAGAAGACCCTGAAGACTTAGAGGACCTAAATACCTAAAGACCTGAAGACTATCTACCTGAGGACATATAGAGTGAGGAGGTCATACATTTATGAGAAATAAATGTTGTCCAAATAATTGATTGCAGACAAAAGGAACTAAAACTAAGTGTCTTTTAAGGTTGTCTTATTCAGAGAGATTGATCTAAAAGAGCCATTTTGTTTGTCTCTATTCACTGAAGTCAAGAACCAATCAAAAAGAGACAACACTATACTTCACTGACAAAGAAAGCGACGTGTCACTGAGAAGTCAGAAGTACTGAGTTCCAGACTGCAAAAACTTAGTGATTGGCTGCATTGGTTACATATTACCCAAACCATGCAAGGTCGTGTTCAAACCCTAAAATAACCGTTTATCACTAACCAAATAAGGAAACCCTTGATGTTATCTCCTCCAAGGATAGTTTTTCAAGAGTAACCTTGGTGAGTTGCCTATAAATACCAGTGACCTTCACCATTGCAAGGTTACGGGAAATCAAGCAACTCCAGAGCTCATTCGTATTCTTGCATATTAAAGCACTCGAAATACCTAAGATTTCCCAAGTGTTTCACCTTGAAGAGAGCTCATTTAACTAAGTCTAGATTCAAGCAGATATCCAAAACTTAGTTAGAGATATCCTAGCCTTTTACCTTGTGTTCTAAATTGTAAAGGGATATCTCACATTAGTTGGAAACCAACCAAACCCAAACCCTATTGTTTAGGTAGTTTGTGTGTGTGATTGTTGGAAAGTGAGAGTTGTAAAGAGTTAGTAAGCTGCAGTTGAGTTTAGCCTGAAAACTCTAGAGAAGAAGTTAGTAAGCTGCTTGTGACAGTCAAAACTTGTATGTGTTTGAGTTAGTAAGCTGCAGTGTAGTTCAGCCTGAAAGCTCTTAGAAGAAAGTTAGTAAGCTGCTGAGTTCAGTCTGAAAGCTTGAGGTGTTAGTAGAAGTGAGTTAAGGAATTTCTCTGAAGATTCAGAGAGAGTGGACATAGGAGTTTTGCCTCTGAACCACTATAATTTGCTATGTTATTTACTTTCTGCTTTGCTTTATATCTGTTGCATATTTTCACTGAAAGCATACTGAGTTTTCTGATATTCTATTGGAATCAATCCACTGAGTTTGCATTGAACTGATCACAGCCTTAACCACTGATTTACTGAGTGATAAAGATATTTTCAGCAAGTTAAAACGAGTATAAAACTCAGAGCCTACACATTCCGCACACTAGATAAGCTAGTATAGATAGTTGTCAAACTGACATAACTCATCTAAGTAGTCAGTACGATAGTTATCTACTCCAAGCTTATTTGGACTCTATTTTTAAACCTCAGATCAGTTGGGCTAATCTGAAGCTACTGAAAGCTGCTCAGTGTCACTGTCTCAGTAGATTTTGACTCAGGGTAATTTGTGCTTCTCAGGGCTATTTTTCAGGACAACCTGACCCACTGATTTCAGTTTTATAAAAAGTTTGAAAAATGACTAACCCGTGTATTTCCCCCCCTCCATACACGTGTAAAATTCATTTACACCGGGACCAATAAGTGGTATCAGAGCAGTGGTTCATTTTGACCACTTGCTTTGGTAGCCATAGTCTTTTTTTACTGAGAGACTTTGGTGGTCTACTGAATAGATCTTACTGCTGATATCTTACAAGACTCATTCATCATGCCTTCTAAGAAACTACCTATGTTCTCTGTTGAGAACTATGACTTATGGAGACTCAGGATGCAGGCACATCTGTATTCTAAACATGAGAGAATATGGAGAGTTGTGTCTCAAGGACCATTTGAGTACACTGTTGTGAATCCTAGAATTACTGATGCTGAGAGAGATGATCCCAGAGATGAACTTCCTATGTCTGATGACCAACTTACTCCTGAGGAGAGAAAGTTAGTCAACTTAGACTATATTACTAAAGATACTCTATATAACACTATTGATGATGGTGTTATGGGGATGATTTCTCACTGTGAAATTGCCAAAGAAATTTGGGATACACTTGCTATCATGTGTCAAGGCACAGATCATATCAAGGAAAACAAACTATCTGTTGCCATTGCAAAGTTTGACAGCTTTGAAATGGAAAATGGAGAATCTATTGATAAACTGGAAGTCAGATTTACTAGTATCATGAATGATCTGAATGCTCTTGGGAAAAGATACCCAAAAAGAGAAGTTGCACTGAAAATTCTTAGAGGACTATCTAAGAAATGGGATATACATGTTGTGGTGATTGAAAACACCAAGAATATTGATTCTATGTCATATCAACAAGTTTTCTCTGAACTGAAAGCTTATGAATTTGTGATTGATAAGAAAACAAAGAAATTTGATAGCAAAGATGAATCCTCATCTAGCAAGAATGTAGTTTTCAAAGCTAAAGAAAAATCCTGTAAAGCTAAAGAGTCTGATAACTCACCTGCCAAAAATTAGGATGAGCAAGAGGATAAGCTAGTACTGTTGGCAAGGAGGTTTGGAAGACTCAATAGCAGATATGGAAAGTACAAAAAAGTACTACAAAAATACCAAATACAGGAACAGGAATAACTCAGAAGCTGAGGACAAGTCCACTGAGAAGAGAAAGGACCACAAAGCTGAAGGATCTTCATCCAGAAAGAAGGACTCCAAGACCAAGGAGGAGAGTGACCAGGATGATGATACCAACAGATGCTACAACTTCAAAAAGAAGGGACACTTCCAGTATGACTGTCCTGAGCTAAGTCCCAAGGAAAGAAAGAAAAGACAAGCCAAAAGAGACAAGAAGAATTCAAGAAAGAGGGCTATGGTTGCTGAAGAAGAACATACTGAAGAAGGATCCAGCTCTTCAGAAGAAATGTTCTCAAATAGTGATAGTGATGATGTCTGCCTTGTTGCTATGGAGGAGGTAAATGCTTCTATCTCTGTTGCTGCTCCTACACAAGCACTTGAGTTATCAAGTTCATCAGTAACCAGTAATTTTGACCTGATGGATTATTTTGAGAATCTTATGAAGGACTATTCTGTGTTACAAGAACTGTTCATAGAAACTCAAGAGCAGAATGAGGAACTGGCTGCTGAGAATCTGAAGTGGAAAAACTCTAATACTGGTGAGATCACTTCTCAATTAATGGGAGCTACTGATGAACTAGATGTTATGAAAGTACAGCTCTCAGAGAAAGAGAAAGTGATAGAGACCCTGAAAGGAAAGTTAGAGAAATCCACTGAAGAGAATCAGTTTATAAGGACTTAATTCAATGACCTCTTTGAGAAACATGAAACTCTAAAGAAAAGTAAGGATAGCTTGCGGAGAAAGGTAAATTGAATTCGAGATCTAAAGCAATAGATGAAATCAAAAGACCAAGAACTATAAAAAAGCTGGATTAGGATATAATCCAGGGGAAACCTCACAAGGTCATCTGAATGCTGCTTCTTCTAGTGGAACTAAGACTGTCTTTGTTAAATCGGCGGTTCGTACTGATCTTTTTATTGAAGAACAACCCCATGTTTTAGACAAGGGTAAAGGACCTATGGTTTCAAAGAACCTGAAGGTTCAGGAAGGAAAGCCCAAACCTCAGGTAAAGGCTAGAAAACCTGAACACTCAAGAGGGAAATCCTCGAAGCAAGATTTGAAGCCTCAGGCTAAGAATACCAACCTGAAGAAATCTGCACTGAACCATTAGAGGAATCTTCAGAAGAGAAACACTCAGCCGAGAAATTCTCAACTGAGGAGACCAAGTCCCCAGATTATTGAAAGACCACAATTTCAGTACAAGAAACCTAAACCCCACTTGTCTGAGGATAAAGGTTTTCTAAACCCAAGTCAGCAGAGACATAGACTAGCTGCACCAAGGCCAAAACATTGGAACAAGAGGCCTGAACCCAAGAAGAACTCTGAGGCTCATATTCATGCTAAGACTGTCACTCATACACAGGGTACTACCAAGGCACCTAGGGTGGTGAATGTGTATGTAGATGTTTATTGAAGACAAATCAACCACTCTAAAGTAATTAGAGTTGCGAGGCAGATTTGGGTTCCAAAAGGTACAGCTAACCTGGTAGGACCCTACACCAAATGGGTACCTAAGGCCTGATCTATTTTTTAGGTGAAGAAAAAGGGCACTGAGCTAAATGAAGACAACATAGCCCTAATGAGTGGAAGTGAAATGGCCCCTGCTGCATGGTATCTGGACAGTGGATGTTCAAGGCACATGACAGGATATTAACAATTACTCACTGACTATGTTGAGCAAAAAGACCCTCAGATTACTTTTGGAGATAATTCCAAAGGACAGACTGAAGGATATAGAACTCTTGAAGTTGATTATGTTCATATCCATGGTGTATCATATGTTTCTGGTTTAAAGCACAACTTGCTTTCTATCAGTCGATTCTGTGATAAGGGATTCAGTGTTGAGTTCTCAGAACTTATGTTATGTGAAAGACAATGCTTCACAACAAATACTACTGACTGGTACTAGAAATGGAAATGTGTATCTTGCTGATTGGAGATTAACTCCTATGGATACATGTTTAGTTGCAAAAAGCTCTACTGACACCAGTTGGTTATAACACAAAAGACTGAATCACTTAAACTTCAAAAACCTGAACAAACTTGCAAGATTAGCACTTGTTAGGGGATTACCAAATGAAGTGTTCAATAAAGATCATGTATGTGATGTTTGTCAGAAAGGAAAACAAATCAGAGCATCATTTAAAAGCAAAGTAGAAGTTTCTACTGATAGAATACTTCAACTGTTACATATGGATCTATTTGGTCCAGTAACACCTGTGAACACTAATGGTAGAAAATATACACTTGCAGTGGTTGATGACTACTCCAGATATACATGGGTCATATTCTTACTCAGTAAGAAAGAGACTCAGACAAAATTGCCAGAATTACTGAAAAGACTCAATAATGAAAAGAATCTGAGTGTGGTCAAAATCAGATCAGACAAAGGCACTGAGTTTATCAATCATATTATATCTGATTATTGTACAGCAAATGGAATAGCTCATGAAACATCAGCTGCAAGGACCCCACAATAGAATGGTGTTGCTAAAAGAAGAAATAGAACACTTAAAGAAGCTGCAAGAACAATGATTGCTGAAGCTGACATTCCTAAGAGATTTTGGGCTGAAGCAGTCAACACTGCATGCTACTCTCAGAACAGATCCATGTTGACAAAATATCAAGGAAAAACACCTTATGAGCTGTGGAATGAAAGGAAGCCTCTTGTTTCTTTCTTTCGTGTGTTTGGTTGTAAGTGTTTCATACACAATAATGGTAAAGATCAGTTGAAAACTTTTGATAGCAAAGCTGATGAAGGAATATTCTTAGGATATTCTGAAGTCAGTAAAGCCTTCAGAGTCTACAACTGTAGGATCCTTATTGTGGAAGAAACACCTCATGTTGTTTTTGATGAATCTACTTATGTTCAGAAGAAACAGAAACATGACTCAGGAGACCTGACTAAAAGAATCACCAGACTTAGCCTGAAGAAGAATGTTAAACCATCATCTGAGCCTGAAAAGAAGAAGCCAATCATTTTCTATGAATGGAGTGAGTCAGACTCGGACAAAGATGCTCAGGATGGAAATACTCAGGCTTGTGAAACTCAGGATGATAGTTCTTCACTGAAGGAAAGCCAACACACTTAAGCTGACCAATCTGAACAAACCCCAGTTCAGACTCAGGTATGTAATGTCGATGAAGATGTGGTCACAGATGGGGCAAACTCTGAATCTATCAACCAAGGGGGAACGAATGTCACTGACATTGTTCTAAATGGAATTTCCCCTGAGGAAGATGATTCTCTCTCTCCTTTTCTGTTGTTCCCTGAATTTAATAAATTGCCTGAACCTAACATTTCTGATGTTGAGGATACTACTGAAGGGGGAACATCCAGGAGAAAGTGGTTGGATAGTCATCTCTCAAGTCAGATTGTGGGTGATCTATCTGAAGGTGTTAAAACAAGAAGGTTCCATGATGAAAGTGCTTTATTCTGCTGCTTCCTATCTGAGAAGGAACCAACTGAGATTGAAGAAGCTCTTCAAGATTCATTCTGGATAAGTGTTATGCAGGAAGAGCTGAACCAATTTACAAGAAATGAAGTTTGGGAGCTAGTAGACAGACTTAATAGGCACAGTGTGATTAGAACTAAATGGGTGTTCAAGAACAAGAGAGATGAAAATAACAACATTGTAAGAAACAAGGCAAGGCTAGTTGCACAGGGATATTCCCAAGAAGAAGACTTGGACTATGATGAAACCTTTGCACCTGTTGCAAGACAAGAAGCCATCAGATTGTTTCTTGCATATGCTGCTCACATGAAATTCATAGTCTATCAGATGCATGTGAAAAGTGCTTTTATGAATGGTGTGCTTAAAGAAGAGGTTTATGTGGAACAACCTCCTGGTTTTCGTCAGAATTACCAAGTTTACAGGCTAAGAAAAGCCTTGTATGGTCTTAAGCAAGCCCAAGAGCATGTATGATACACTTTCTCAATTTCTTACTGACCATGGTTTAACCCAAGGAAATGTTGATAGAACCTTGTTCAGGATAGAAGATGTGAAGGATTTCTTACTACAAGATGGATCCTGATCCTGAAGGCAAACCAGTTAACCACACTGATTATAGAGGGATAATTGGATCATTGCTATATCTCACAACAAGTAGGCCTGATATTACTTTTGCTGTTGGGATATGTGCAAGATACCAAGCTAATCCTAAGGTTAGTCACATGGAAGCTGCCAAAAAGATTCTGAGATATCTCAAAGGCACAGTGAATAGAGGATTATGGTATCCAACTGATGACAACCTTGAATTAACTGGTTATTCAGATGGTGATTATGGTGGTTGTAGAATTGACAGGAAGTCTACTACAGGAACTTGTCAATTTCTTGGAAGTAAACTGATATCATGGTTTTCAAAGAAACAGACTTGATTCTGAACCAAGTACCACTAAAAGTTGAATACATGGTCATAGGAAGTCAAGTTGTGCATTCTTTGGCTAAGGCAACAATTAAGAGATTATAAGATTGTAGCCAATGAAGTACCTATATTTTGTGATAATAATAGTGCAATTGCTATTACACAAAATTCGGTATTGCACACTAGATGCAAACATGTTGATATTAGACATCACTCCATCAGAGATCATGTTGAGAAGAAGGATATCAGAATGAAGAAAATTCATACTGATAAACAGAGAGCTAATATTTTGACAAAACCTTTGGCTGAGTCAAGATTTCAGGAACTATCAGTTGAATTGGGAATGTTGGATCCAGGAGAGTGAATTAATCTGAAAAATTGAAGGTTTTCAGATACATGAAGTTTTCAGTAAAACTGAAAACTCAGGACAATTGATCTTCATTTTGAGTACTGACATTCAGTATTTTCGATCAGTAAGGACAAACTCACTGAAAGTTGTCAAGGTTAATATTCAGTGAGCCTGAAAGAAAACTAAGCCTGAAGTAATATTAACTCATGCATTTAATTCACCGCATTTATTTCACTAAGAGATTACAAAGTAATCATTTGAAATAAATACATAATGCCTGAACTTTTGGGCGGGACGTTTCGGATTCGGGAAAGTCAAACAGTCTGCAGATGACTGTCTTGAAAACTGTGCTTAATCACCATTTTGGGTAACGTCTACTGCATATTAGCCAAATGAAGCCAGATTATTACCCTTATTAAGCTTAATGACAAAATCTACTTTCAATCTGGACCATCAGTTTCCTGATGATAATCTCAACCGTCCATCTTCGAAACTCCTTATAAAAACCCAAATTTTTGCTGGAAACTGTTCATTCTGCATACAAACTTCTTCGTCTTCAAAATTCCCTGTAAATTATCTTTCCGTAAAACCTCTACAAAACATTCCTTTTCTCAAAATAAAAAATGACTCCACCGTCGATCTACGCGTGTAACACCCAAGATTTTTCAATCACCATAAGTTATTAAAAAGAAATATATAAATTAATATTATATAAAAAAAAGGGGGTACACGGCTAAACTTAAAAGCTTATGTATATATATCTACTCAATTATTTTCTATTCTTTTATTTAAAATAATAAAATCCGTAGGTAAGTTTTGGCCCCAAAATTCTCTAAGTTTGTTTTGGCTAACTATCTTTTAAACATTCAAACCCACGTAGAAAGTGGAACACTTCATCTTCTCTAAGCCCAAAAATCTCAACTGAATTTTACTCACTCGTTCTATTTTATACTGATCCTCTCCGCAAAAGAAAATCACAGAAAAATTTATCTCTCCACTCAAATTTTCAGAAAATATCTCTCTCTCAGTTGAAATAAAAAAAAGTATTGCAAATCGAATTCTCCTCTTTGGATTCCGATAGAAATTTTTGGCTTCAGTGCGTACGTTTCCTCAGCGACGGCCTTCGAACTCTCTTCAGAAATAGTACAGTTTTTTTTCCCATGCTTTTAATTTTAATTTTTGCCTCGTGAACTTTCATTCAAATTCTTCTTAACTCGGTTTAATATTTGGTGTAAATATTCAAATTCTTCTGATCATCACCGACCTACATTAATTATTTCATTTTCTAAATGGCCTAAGCTACTGATTCTTTTTCTAAAATAGCAGAAGCAATTTATTGCCGTAATTTATGTATTCACAGTTCATATGTTTTAAAATAGTACTCTAAACTCTTAAGCTATTATTTATTGTACATGAAGCACTTAGGAAATGGAGTTCTCATTCCATGTTATCCTTTTTAGCCCAAACAATTTGATATGATATTTACTGTAATTCTCGGAATAACACAGACTATTACACGTTACTTTTATTTTTTTAAAAGAAAAATCAAATTTTATAATTTTCGTATCAGGTTGGTAAAACCTCTGCATGGGCATAGCTTCCGTATCATGTTGTGTTCTAAATGTGCTGAGCACTTAATTATTTTACTTTTATTTTTTTATTTATCAAAATCGTTTGGGTTTATCTATATGTATTGTAAACTCTTTTTATGCATTAATAGCAATAATAATATCTCAATCATTAAGATACTAATCATCCGCACATTATAGATTATAATAATAATTTTAAAACTTTATATTAATATTTTTAGGTGACGAGGATTTTACGCCTTAAACAAATCTACGTATTTACGAGGATAATCAAGACTTGAGGTGAGATTTTTACTTGCTTTGTTATTTTTTAATATTCATGTGAATTTAATTGTTGCTTGCTACATGTTTTACGTGGATATGTTATATTGAATTATTTGGTTACTCGATGGAAAAGATCGTTGTAACTTGCGGGGACTTCGGTCCAGGATGGAAAAGATCCTTGGACGCAACTCCACCGTATACATATTGGCCAATACGACTCAGGATGGAAAAGATCCTTGACTCGTTATATTGATTATGATGCATGTTATGTGAGTTTATGATTTTATTTATGTGTTATATTTGATTACAACATTGTGAGGGAATCCCACTGAGCTAGTTGTTTTGCTCATCCCAATCCTTAACATTTTGCAGAGTAATTATGGAGTGCGGTGGAGGGCCGGTGGATTGCCTCGAGACATCATTTATCATTTTCTTAAAGCAAATTATTTCATTGCATAACTCTTATTTTATTTGAATATTGAGGATTTAGTTTTGACGTTAACTTTAGTAGTATTGGAATACTTTATTTTATTTTGAAGGTCCATATTTAGCACTGAGACAATTAATCAGTTTTTCTAATGGTTAAATTATCTTCTTTGAAAATGTTTTGAATTTAATTGCTTTCGCTGCAAACATTGAAAAATTTTAAAGTGCAATTATTTTTATTTAGTTATGAAAATTTTGAACTTTTTGTCTACTTAAAATGCCTTTAAAAGCTTATGAAAAATTGGGATGTGACAACGCGAAGCTAGCCATTTCCAATAAACCTTTCTACGAAAATGTTGTATCTTTCGAGGGAACAGACAACGAAGCTCATGAAGAGGAAGCTCTGCATATGATCCGTCTTGCAAAACTCACATATTTGGTTGGAAATAAACCAGAGGCGGAGTGGAATCAAGAGGTACTTGAATTTATTTTGAATCTTGTGGTAGATGATGATGGGTGCATGCATTCGAGTATCATTGTTACTCAACTCTCAGATAACTCGCAATATGTTAAAGTTGTTAAGGATCTTTACATTATTCCTAAAAACTTGAATGAGGTCTTTGAGTTAAATGTCGCTGGGGAAGATCCTACTCTTTATATGATTAGGAAAGAGCAGGAGTATTTGAATAAAATTGCAGAGAAGCCTATCAAGTTTGAAGTTACTCTCAACAAAAAGTTTTTGAGAAAGAAGTATATTGTGTTGCTTGATATTGTGTCCAAATGCCTTATGAGTGGGTTTGGCAGTTTGGAACAAATTAGCAAACCAAAGTTGAGATTGATGGCTGCCATTGAGGATTCTCCTCCAGTTGATTTCAACTGGCTATAGTTCTTAATCAAAATCATTAGTGATCAAACGAAGCATATCACTAAAGGAATGGACACCGTTGTGGTGAAAGGCAAAGTGTTGTTTGCCACAAAGATTGCATACATCCTTGAAACAACCAGAGATGACAAGGATACCTTCGCTCCAACAACTGGATTCCCCACTTCAAGGACCATGTTCAGACAGCCATCAAATAGAGCCTTGAAAAAGAAGAAAGAAAAGGCTGCTGAATCTCAGGAAGAGCTAGCTGTGGAAGAATCTGCGGGGGAACAAACATCTGTGGCTGAGCAAGTTCAAACCAAGAAAACCAGGAGAGAATCAGCAAAAACTACTGAGCCTGTTTCTGAAGAAGAAGAGAAAGCTAGATCTCAGACTCTTCTGAAAGTGAAGAGAGAGACAGGAGAAAGGATGAAGAAGATGCCTTGGCTCCACAGCAAAAGAAAAGAAGGCTGAAAACGATTGTTGAAAAAGAAGCAGATGAAGCTGAGCAAGAGGGAACTCTGACTGAGGATCAGGTTGGTTTGAAGTCACCACTTCAAGTGCTAGCTCAAGTTGTGAAAACCATTGGAGAAAAAGAGACAATTGAGGAGGAAAACATATTTTCTGAAGTAATGGAGACTTCCATTGCAACTGATAAAATCTCCTAAGAAATCTTTACAGGATCTCAACAACCTGCTAAAGACAGCCAAACTCAGATCCCACCTCCAGAACCCTAAGAGCCAAATGAATCCCAAGAACTCCTAAACTTTGATACCTTATTAGCTGCACCTTTTCTGGACCCATTAGACCTTCAAATAGTTCAAACAACTGATGAACCCTCTCCTGAAAAATCTAGCCCACAACCTCTGAAAAAGGGAGAAGAAGAGGAATTGGAATAGCGAAGCAAGGGGGAACGATTTGTGATGGATAGATACCCTGAGCTTTCAGAATTTCCTGATCTTCAGGAGTTATTCATCAGATTAAGAACTACAGTCTACATCCTGAATCAAACTCTTCCTGATATGCTAAATATTGCTCCATTCAGAGGGGAAGAGTGGTGGAATGAAGAAACAACATTACTCACTGAGTTCTCAGGATTCAGAAAAACCAAACTCAGGATAAAGGTTTCAGAGTTTGATGAGTTGGTGAAAAGAAAAATTGCTGAGAAGAGGCCAACTGAGACTGGTGAGACCAGTGGTGCTGAGAAAGAAAAAGACAAGGATGAAGGAGGAAATGAAGATAAAGAGAAAGAACCTGAAAAGGAAAAGGAAGGTGCTGAAAAGATAATCTGTGTTGCTGATACTCAAATTCCTCAGACTGAAGATAGAACCCTTCAGGTACCTTTTGGCATTATTATTCATTATGCCAAAATTACTGAAGAATCTATCATTAAGTTTGCTGATATTGGTATGCAGACTGAGGTTCAGTCAGGACACACTTCACATACTCCAGAGATTGATCTAACTCCAATACTGGATGCACTGAAGAAAGTTGAACCAGTGGCAGATCATATGATTCAGATGGAGATTGCTCTGAAAGATCAAACCTAGAAAATGGAGGATCTGAGCACCTCTATTGAAGTGAAATCATTTTAGACTGATACAACTGAGAAGATCACTGCTCTGGACACTAAGATGGGTGAAGTATCCATAAATATAACAGATGAGCTGAATCAGAAATTCAATGAAAGAACAGTCTACTTGGAGAAGAAGTTGTCAGAGAAAAATGAAGAAATGATAAAGCAAGATGTTGAGGAAATGAGTTCTCTACTCATGACCAAGATGACATATCTCATGCATGAAGCTTTTACCAATCAGTTTGCCCCATTGTCAGAAGAAGTATCTATTGGCAAGAATGTTCTAAGGAGATTAGAAGATGAACATGATGTCCTAGCTGGAGAAATAAGGGCAATCAACAAGGAACAATTTCACATAGATGCTACACTTTCCCAGATCCTTCCAATATATGATGCCAAAAAGGGGGAAATGACATCTCATTCAGCAAAGGGTAAATTGGATACACACTTGAAGAAAACCCTTGAGAGGAAAGCCCAGCAGGAACTGAAAGCCCAGGATGTTCTGAAAACTCTGCAAGAGATTGAAGCAACTGAGAAGTTGAAGTCAGTTGAGCCAGAAGACACTGAGTTTATTCAGACAGAAAGACAAACAGCTCATGAAGCCATGATCTTGAGAAAGTTGGAAAGGACAAAAGCTGAAACAAGTCTGACTGCTAAGGCACATGCTGGTACTGAGAAGGCTGACCCAAAGATAGCTGAGAAAAGAAAATCAGTAGCATTCATATAGTCTGAGAAGAAGAAAAGGAAAGTCTCTACTAAACCAGTTCAGAGAAAACTGATTATTGACTTCTCTGAACCTGAGGAATCTGAAGCTCAGAAAGATCCAGAGGCTGAAACTGAGGAACTCTTCAGAGTAGGATTTGGAGTATATGGCACAAGTTCTCAGATAACAGACTTTGACTGGCACAACAAGCTCAAAGCTCTGCATATTGAGAAAGAGAAGAGGCAAGCTGCATCTGTGTCAGGAGCTGAGTTGACTAGAAAGAAAAGAGTAGAAGAGAAGATGAAGCTTTAAGAGATTCATGAGCAGAAGATGGGGTACTACCAGAGTACAAAAATAATGGCCGCACATTGACAAATGGATGTCAATCCAGATCAATGATGCCTTGGAAGAGGTCAAAAGAACCTTCTGGTTCAATCATGACATTCTGAGAGAATGGAGAGGAGGAAGCTCAGATAGAAATGAAGCCTTCCTAGAGTATTTGCTGACCTTCTATCCAGAATACTTACAGAAGTGGATAAATTTGGCGGATGAGAATAATGTTTCACTGAGGCACCTGACCAATATAAGTACCCTGCTCCAAGATTCAACACTGGATTCATCAATGAAGCTGCTATATCCAGAGAAGTTGTTGACTATGCCGCTCAGATGGGTCTGGCCGAAAGTCACCATGAAGTCATCAAACAGAGGGATGAACTGAAAAGAAGGTACTATGGGATGTTCAATCTTGAAGTTCCTGATGATGGGATTGAGGAAGACTGAAGACTGTATTCCGTTTCTTTTTGTTCTATTTGAAAAAGACTTTCATTATAAAATGTATTTCTCTATCTTACATCAATGAAAACATATTTTTTGTGGTGATCAACAAAGATAATATCTCATTATCTTTTTATCTGAATTTCATACTTGTTTGATATGCCATCTAATGTAATAGATAACTGAAACCTGAGTATAGGTTAGGTTTTCTTAAAGTGTAACAAGATGGTTTTGACATCATCAAAAAGGGGAAAATTGTTGGGAGATGAATTTAATAGATTTTGATTAGATCCCAAAACCTCTGAGTATGATATGTTCAGAATAATCTAGATAGTCTGTGTATAAATAGTTAAGGAAATGTCTGCACCACGTATAGTCAGCAGATATCACTCAGGATTAGTATATGATGAATACATTAAAGGGGGACTCAGAAGACTCAGAAGACTCTGAAGAATCAAAAGACCCTGAAGACTATCTACCTGAGGACATATAGACTGAGGAGGTCATACATTTATGAGAAATAAATGTTGTCCAAATAATTAATTGCAGACAAAAGGAACTAAAACTAAGTGTCTTTTAAGGTTGTCTCATTCAGAGAGATTGATCTAAAAGAGCCATTTTGTTTGTCTCTATTCACTAAAGTCAAGAACCAATCAAAAAGAGACAACATTTTACTTCACTGACAAAGAAAGCGACGTGTCACTGAGAAGTCTGAAGTACTGAGTTCCAGACTGCAAAAACTTAGTGAATGGCTACATTGGTTACATATTACCCAAACCATGCAAGGGCGTGTTCCAACCCTAAAATAGTCATTTATCACTAACCAAATAAAGAAACCTTTGATGCTATCTCCTTCAACGGATAGTTTTTCAAGACTAACCTTGGTGAGTTGCCTATAAATACCAGTGACCTTCACCATTGCAAGGTTACAGGAAATCAAACAACTCCAGAGCTCATTCGTATTCTTGCATATTGAAGCACTAGAAAAACCTAAGATTTTCCAAGTGTTTCACCTTGAAGAGAGCTCATTTAACTAAGCCTAGATTCAAGCAGTTATCCAAAGCTTAGTTAGAGATATCCTAGCCTTTTACCTTATGTTCTAAATTGTAAAAGGATATCTCACATTAGTTGGAAACCAACCAAACCCAAACCCTATTGTTTAGGTAGTTTGTGTGTGTGATTGTTGGAAAGTGAGAGTTGTAAAGAGTTAGTAAGCTGCAGTTGAGTTCAGCCTGAAAACTCTAGAGAAGAAGTTAGTAAGCTGCTTGTGACAGTCTGAAAACTTGTGTGTGGTTGAGTTAGTAAGCTGCAGTGTAGTTCAGCCTGAAAGCTCTTAGAAGAAAGTTGGTAAGCTGCTGAGTTCAGTCTGAAAGCTTGAGGTGGTAGTAGAAGTGAATTAAGGAATTTATCTGAAGATTCAGAGAGAGTGGACGTAGGAGCTTTGCCTCTGAACCACTATAATTTGCTGTGTTATTTGCTTTCTGCTTTGCTTTATATCTGTTGCATATTTTCACTGAAAGCATACTGAGTTTTCTGATATTCTGTTGGAATCAATCCACTGAGTTTGCATTGAACTGATCACAGCCTTAACCACTGATTTACTGAGTGATAAAGAGATTTTCATCAACTTAAATAAAACTCAGGGCCTACACATTCCGCACACTAGATAAGCTAGTATAGATAGTTGTCAAACTGACATAACTCATCTGAGTAGTCAGTAAGATAATTATCTACTCCAAGCTTATTTAGACTCTGTTTTTAAACCTCAGATCAGTTGGGCTAATTTGAAGCTACTGAAAGCTGCTCAGTGTCATTGTCTCAGTAGATTTTGACTCAGGGTAATTTATGTTTCTCAGGGCTATTTTTCAGGACAATCTGACCCACTGATTTCAATTTTATAAAAAGTTTGAAAAATTACTAACACGTGTATTCCCCCCATACACGTGTAAGACTCGTTTACACCGGGACCAACATTTGGTAAATATCTTTTTGTTGTAATTTCTTTTTGATTTTCTCTCCATGTATTACGGAGATTGATTGTTGTAATCACGCTATTAATATTGAGTTTTCCCAATTACCAATTCAATGGTGATCATTCATTCGTTTCTCACAGCTGGAGCTGTCAAAATGGGTCGGGCCCGTTGGGCTGGCTCTAGCTGTTGGGAAATACGGGGTGCCCGGATCTATTAGAGGTTTATTTAAATATATATTTAAATTATTCAATTAATTACTAACATGAATCAATCATAAATTAATTCAACATAATAATTAAATAAGCAACAACAACATGCGTACATGTAATTCACGTAAATCCTAAGCATGCAGAATCTAGGAGTTGAGACGATGGATCAACCCAAAGTGTCTTCTCAAATATGTCCCACGTCCACGAACATAATCATGTGGAAGGATTCTCACGAACGATTTTAATAAAGGAGAAAACCAAAAATATATGTCACCACCTTTGTGGATTTCTAATTTTTCCAACACATGGAATTGCTATTGGGGATGAAAAATTCATCTCCTCTTTATAACATAAGGGGTGGCCGATTTTTTGGTGTAGAATAGGATGGAAAAATCTTTTTCTTGATCTCCAAGAAATCTTGAATATATCTCATATATTCTTTTTCCCATAAATAAATATTCCACAAAATCCCACCTCCTTATTTTATAGGAATTTTTTTAAAATACAAATTATTAGGGAAGGAAATAGATCTTTGACTTTTCTTAAATTTATGAGATAAACTTGTATCTCAAGAATACTTATTCCATAAAATTTTTCCAAGAAAATCAAGAAAATCTTTTATCTCTCCTTCATTAATTATTTTCGAAAATAATGTGGAAAAATAGGGCAATAATATTTTCTTCTCCTTTTCATTAATTGGACTTTAATTGGGCTATTTGAGGGGCCTTTAGGAGAATTAAGATTGGACCTCCAATGGGCTATGAAACTTTAATATTAAGCCAAAATATTATTCAAGCCCATTAATATTAATTTACTCCACTATAAAATTAATATTGAACTATCCATCTTAGTCCATATTACAATGCTTCAATAATATGACTCCCGGTTATTATTTCCCATGTTTAAGATTATCTAGTCCACTAATTAATTAAGCCACTGAAAGAGCTTTATATTAATTAATATCTTTATCCTTGGAGTAAAGACAACTCAACATTATTATCCATACCGGAAATAAATTTCCACTTGCAAGATTTGGTATGATAAAGCTTCTGAGCCCACCAAGGGGACAAATCAAGCAAGACGTACTTGCACACGATTCTCCGTATTAAATCTTAGCAATCGTCGTGTAACTAATAATATTGCCCAATATATAAGGTATCGAATCTCGTTGATTCTCTTCCCATCATAAGTCAAAGCAATAGTTTCACACGATCCTATTTAAGGAACGGAGATTAAGAAGTAACGAACCACTGAGGTCTAATTCTTCTATATTCAGTACTGAAGAATTTATCCTCTTGTAGGTCCTATTCAGCGCATCATAATGCACTAGTGTAATCTCTTGGTCAAGACAGGCCAATCTGAGCCTTACACTTCAACCTTTCACAATGGGTTGTTCATTTCCATCTAGGTTGTGAATTTTGTACTTAGTTACGAGGAACTGTTAATTTGATCTTCCGTGATCTGGTATCACCAAATTAACTACAATGTAGCACGTACTACTTATTGAACAGGTATGCAGTAAATATATATAACAATCAATCATATTTAATGCAATAGTGATAAATAATTTATTTAAGTAAATAAATAAGAAATTCAGTTTGGTTATACAAAGTAAAAAGCATACTTTCCAGTATAACCCCAACAATCTCCCACTTATACTCAAAGTCTGCTTTTAAGTATACTACAACACGTCTCGTGTTCTACGTGACATCTAATGTCACCTACATGAACTTAATAATATTTCTCCCACTTATACTCAAAGCAGATTGACAATGCTCTTGACACTCATTCATTCCACATGTCTCTCGAATGTATTATGAGGTAGACCCTTTGTGAATGGATCTGCTAGGTTGTCTTCCGACGCAATCTTTTCCACCTCTATATCTCCTCTCTTAACGATTTCTCGTATAAGATGGTATTTTCTTTCTCTGTGTTTGCTGGCTTTGTGGGCTCTCGGTTCCCTTGAATTTGCAACTGCTCCGACATTATCACAGTAAACCGTGATTGTGCTGGGCAAATCCGGAACAACGTCCAAGTCCACTAAGAAGTTCTTGAGCCAAATCGGCATCTACGTATTTGTCACATCCCGATTTTCGTAGGCCAAATATGCATAAATTTTATAAGAAATTGTAGCGGAAGTAATTGGTAAAATATAAAACACTCTGAAATAAAGAAATTTATTTATTTCAAACAAGATTTAATGCAATAATAGGGATGCGACTCTCATTTAAATATGTGTACACAAGACAATTTATTTAAGGCCGTGTAAATCATCTAAAATGAGTTGAGCTTCGTAATATAAATTTAAAGACTTGCATGAACCAAAAGAAAATTTATGAAAATGTTGTGCATGCCAAATAAACCCAAACTTATTTAATAAAAACCATCGTAATTATTTCAACGCTAAACAAAGTAACTCTTGTAGACCCATAATTCAAATTGCTCAAGTGTTAAGACACGAAAGTAAATTTCCTAACAAGAACTAATAATATATATTAAATTCTTTTAACCATGAAATAATAATTGAACGCTCGAGACATCCACCATCCCTCCACCGTACTCCTTTCTTAATCTGAAATATGTTAATGAGATTGGGGTGAACAAAACAACTAGCTCAGTGGAGACTCGTTTGTCAATATTAAAAATAAATCATATAAACAATCACTGAATATGACAACACACTGTATATTAATTTTAGCAAGGACTGCTGTAACTATGGAATGCCGCATTTAGATAATAACAATTCACATTCAAAGAATTTAATAAAGACAAACGTAAACTTAAAAAGAAATCTCCACCTCAATTAATGTCGTGGATATAGATGCATGCAACAAAATAACTTTTCTCATCACTATTTTGACGAGTACGCAACAGCCTTAGAAAATTCCGTTTCATGATGAAAAGTATTTTATGTGATTTAGGTTAAGTAATATATATACAAGTGATTGTAGAGAGATTATGGTTGAGAAAATAAAGGGATGTGGAGTCTGCAGTAATCCACTATGATTGTAAGCATTTAAAAATCGCAGCAAACAATAATTAAGAAACTTGGGGAGGAATTAAATAAGATAATAATAATATAAATTGGAAATATATCTTGTTGAAAATTTAAAATTTATATAAATAACAAAGTTGAGATTTTTTAGGCGTTAAGGGTTACGAAAATAAATTCTTGGAGATAAAGTCTCAATTATGAAAAATATGAAATAATATTTTTCTACGTGTTTTGATTTCAAAAGAAGATACATTTATTTATACGGAAGAAAATATAAATTTGTTAGTGAAAATTGGGATTATAAATTTATCATGAAAATTTTGAGATTTGATTCTGGTAGATAGAGATAAAATTTGAAAACATAGCTTTTATAAATCTAATCTAATAGTTGAATAGATAAACTTAGAATAATAATATTAATAATTAATAATAATTGAAATAAAGAAGATGTGTAGCGAATTTGTAAACAAGACTTTGAAAGTTGGTGGGCTTCGGAAATTAGTGTACGAAACACGAAGGATTTGTGTCCTTTTAAAAAAAACAACGTAAAGCTTGGACCATTATTTTATAATAAAAAAAATCACGAAATTAATATTTTTGTTTTTAGGAGAAAAATTGAATCCAAATATTTTGTAAATTTCATAAAGATATGAGTAGAAGCTGAGAAAGTTATGGGATCTTGATGAAAATATTATTTTATAAATATTGAAAGATAAACTTGAATTTAAAAAGTATTGGAAAAATCTCTTATGTAAGTTTTAAAAAATATAATTGATTTGCAAATTTTCGGGTTGTTACAGTATTTGGCTTCCATGGTAGAATCGGCGATGCATTTCTACTTAACACTTCTCCATGTCATGGCTCCTCCTCCCATGCAAAACACACTACCCGAGGTTGACTTCCTAGAGTCTATGTCTGATTGGAAATTTGAGTCTGTGTAACCGATGGGGATTAGAATGTCTGTCTGATAAACCAACATCCTGTCCCGTGTCCTCTTCAAATACTTCAGAATGTTTTTAACTGCAGTCCAATGCTCTTTCCTAGGGTTACTTTGATATCTTGCTACCATGCCTACGACAAAGAAGATATCCGGTCTCGTGCACAACATTGCATACATGAGGGTTCCTACAGCTGAGGCATAAGGAATGCCCTTCATGTCATCTATCTCTTTCTGTGTCTTGGGACACATTTCTTTGGATAGATGGATTCAGTGTCTGAAAGGTACAAAACCTTTCTTGGAATCTTGCATGCTGAATCGCTTCAAGACAGTGTCTATGTATGAAGCTTGTGAGAGGCCGATCATCCTTTTCCTGCGATCTCGAGTGATCTTGATCCCTAGGATATGACCAGCTTCCCCCAAGTCCTTCATATCAAACTGTTTTGACTGCCATGCCCTTACGTCTGACAACACCTTTACATCGTTTCTGATGAGCAGGATATCGTCTAAGTATAGTACTAGGAATACCAATGCAGTTCCGTCACAGTTCTTATAAGCACAACTCTCGAAATTGTTTTGATCAAACAAATAAGATTTGATTACACGATCAAAACATTGGTTCCAAGCCCGAGATGCTTGCTTCAGTCCATAAATGGACTTCCTTAGCTTGCACACAAGGTGTTCTTGGCCTTTCGCGATAAAATCTTCGGTCTGTTGCATATAGATTTCCCCATCAAGACTCCCGTTAAGGAAAGCTGTCTTGACATTCATTTGCCAGATCTCAAAATCTAGATGCGCAGCTATTGCCAAGAGAATACGGATGGACTTAAGCATGGCTATAGGCGAAAAGGTTTCTTCATAATCGATACCCTCTTTCTGAGTGTATCCCTTTGCTACAAGCCTAGCCTTAAAGGTTTCCACCTTCCAGTCTGGTCCTCTTTTTCTCTTGTAGACCCACTTGCATCCAATGGGTTTTACCCCACTAGGTGGTTCAACTAGCTCCCACACTTGATTATGATCCATTGAGCCTATCTTGGCTTCCATCGCAGTTTGCCAGGATTCTGAATCCTTATCTTGGACCGCCTCCTTGTAGGACCAGGGGTCTGATTCACTATCCCCGGAGATCAAATCCGAAGATTCTCCTATCCCCATGAATCTCTCAGGTTGTCGGACAACCCTCCCACTACGACGAGGTTCAGATTTTGTCGGTGTGATGCTTGGTATATCAACTTGTACAGTTGGTATAGGAGTTTGCCCTCTTATTTTATTTAAGGCAATCTCACTTTTGGGGTTGCAATTGTTCATAAAGTCTTCTTCCAAAAATCTAAAGTGCGTACTGATTACCAAATTTTGATCTTCGGGACCATAGAACATGCACCCTTTCGTTCCCATGGGATATCCTATAAACAGCCTTAGCTCCGAACGTGCGTCCAACTTACCAGCCTCCTTGTCTAGCACGTATGCCGGACGCCCCCAAATTCTAAGATGTCTCAGACTGGGCTTGCGCCCGGTCCACAACTCTTTAGGCGTTTTGGGAACCGATTTGGATGGTACCAAATTCAGAACATAAGCCTCCATTTCCAAGGCATGACCCCAAAACGACTTGGGTAGATCTGAATAACTCATCATGGATCTGACCATTTCTAAGAGTATTCCGTTTCTTCATTCTGAAACCCAGTTTTGTTGAGGGGTTCCGGGTGCAGTCAACTGGGAAACAATGCCCTCGTCTGACAGGTAGTTCAAAAACTCATCGCTGAGGTATTCGCCTCCACGATCAGATCGTAGAAACTTGAAAGTCTTTTCCATATGATTCTCCACTTCGGCTTTGAGCTCTTTGAATTTATCAAAGGTTTTCGATTTGTGTTTCATGAGGAAAATGTATCAGAACCTTGATTAATCATCATTGAAAGTCACGAAATACTCATAGCCACCTCTAGCTTTGGTTGACATTGGACCACACAAATAACTGATCAACGTCAAGCTTGTATTCGGGAACTGAAGGATCAAAGGGGGTTTGCCATTTCCCAGATTGAAGCCTTGAAGGATGAATTCCAAAAAATGGTGGATACACTGAATGGTGAATTCAATCAGTCTTTTGGTGAGAAGATTGTTAGAGTTGATCAACTTCAAGTCTCTCTCCTATTGGACACAGAAAAGCTGGAAATGACGGAGAAGAAGCTTGATAAACTGATTCTCACCTTCTCCAATGCAATTGAAGCTGCGAAGTCTGAACTATTGAGTAAAATTCAAGAACAGACAGTTCAATCTGTAGGACTTTCAGTGCAAGACCTCAATCAAGCTATCGCAGTTAGCTTTGGCTCTCTGACTTCTCATGTCAACGCTCTTTTTGATAAAACCAAAAAGGGGGAAGGACAGATTGAGAAACCAGCCAATATCATCACTACAATAGAAGATCTAATTCAGACCGTTGAATCATATGGGCAAAGACTTGACCACTTAGATCTATTTGTTGATGAAGTATCTGCCAAGATGGAAAAGTCCAGACAAAGACAAGCTACTGGAAAAGTTGGACCATCTGGATCATCAAAGACTGCACCTCTTCCACCACCAGCTCAGACTCAATCTAAAAGGATAACTAGGAGTGCTACAACACAGATTGAAGTTGATAAAGAACTGGCAGTGAAACTGACTAAAGAGCAACTAGATGAAGAAGCTCGTCTGAGTGAGGCAGAAAGGTGATCAGACAAGCTAGCTGATGCTGAGGGTCTGAAGAAAAGGTATGCCGCCAAGGAGAAGAAGGGTCAGGTTGGGAAAAAGATTGTTGAGCCCCTGATCCCAGCCAAGGTTGAAGACATCATTCCCAAAAATGATAAATATGAAGAAAGGATGAGGGAATGGTTAAAGATCAGAGCAGAATGGCTCTTGGATGCGTTTGTTCTAGACCTTGTGCCAGCTGAAGAGTAACCAGATGAAGAATTTATGAATTGGATGGAGAACAAGCATCCAAAATTTATGAAAGAACTAGAATATGATGCCAAGCAGATCAACGTGAAGATCACACATCCACCATATGATGTGTTGGACTACAAAAAGAAGAAGGATGGCTCATTTGACAGATTGGCATTTCAGAGGTTCTACTTCGATCTGATGGGAAAAGTAGGCATAACAGATCCGCAACAGGTAAACGATGTCAAGTGGAAGCTATATCGAATCTTCGATGTTCCACAGAATCTGCGAGAGATGCCGGAGTGTTACATACCCAAAGTTTGATGATCAGAAGATAGTTTTGTTAGGATCAGTTGCACTTCATGTTTAAACTTTTCAAATGTACTCTGTAATGACAAAATCTGATGAATGAAAAGTTTACTTTAATGATCCTAAGATAAAATCTCATTGTCTTCTGATTATCTGTTCTTTACTGCTTTATAATTAATAAATTGTTGTTGGTTTCTCAAATGTTTTGGTTTCATCAAAAAGGGGGAAATTGTTGGGAAATTTATAGTTTTGATGAAAGTTCCAAAACACTTGTAATAGGACTAGTCAAACCTGTTAGTTGACTGATATTTTAAGAAATCGGGTTAAGGTGACCAGTTGATAATTACTGTATAGAGCAACTTATGTAATAGTATAGGTCACATATTGAGGGGGAACTCAATATGTATCAAGCAAGTCTGGAGATCAGAAATACTTGATAATCTGATATAGATCAGGTGAAGACAAGAAGATCAGAAGATCGACGTCCAGAAATCAAGAAACTGATTTAACAGTTTCTACCAGATCAGTATTAATCTGAAGAAGAGAATGAAGATCATGTAGAAGATTCAAGACCTAATGACCTGCTATATAGATAACATCAGATGAGTCAGTAAGTTGGGCTAAGACAACTTACATCAGAAGATTTAATCAGGTAGACTGATCAGTTCCATCTGATCAAGTCAGTTCAATCAGGTGTAACCTAGTGTTTACCTGAAACGTACAAGTTCATCAGACAAGAAGAATGTCAACCTAAGTTGGTGAATCTAGCGCTGAATAAGTGTACTTGACAACCAACGAGAGCGAGACACTCACGTACGGAACTGACATTGCAGGATATGGTGTTTCAGAGTCAAACGTCTATAAAGGACAAAGAAGCACACATATAGCCATGCAGCCCCTGAACATGTCAAATCCATCCTGCAAACCTACCAAAAATAGCATGAAATTCAAATTGCTCTCCAACGGCTCTTTGATTTCAAGGTCTATAAATATGGGATCAAACCTTCAGAGTAAGGTTACAGAAATAATTCAAAGCTCAAACAAAAGCAAATTTCCACAAGAACACCAAGAACCCAAGCAAATTTTCTAAGAGTTCTTAGCAAGAATTCTTATCCTTTAGCTTTAGGCTACTCAGAAGATATGATAGAATTCCAGTTGGAACAACTCAAATCTTATACCCAAACCAAGTGTTAGGTTAAGTTTCTCTAACAAGATCTCAAGCTAGGGTTTCTAATCTTGATTTCTGGGATTGGTTGAGTGAGAAATCTTGAAACATCTGTAGTATTGTGTTGGACTAAAACATTAATCTAAGTCCAGTTGGTTTAGTTGGTGCCCCTGTTGATAGGGAAGAGTGGACGTAGGACAAATTGTCTGAACCACTATAAATCTTATGTGCTTTATCTGTTTTACACTTATACACACACCTGATATTCAAACTTGCATGCATATTCTAAGTATGGATCAGTTTTGCATCAAGTAGCTGATCTGGTCAGTTTGTCACTTCGTCATCTGATCTGTTTCAGAAAACTTGGATATGATTTGAAAAATTGGTTTTTCACACGGGTTAATCTTATCTTCCGCACAATCAGTTAAGCTGATAGACACCGAACTGGTCTGCTCTATCTGCTCTTGAGCGATCAGTAAGCTGGATATTAGTCTATATTGATTCACTCGCACTCTGATCAGGAAACTTGCTTTCACACCTGATCTCACAAAAAAGTTTCAAAAGTTTATTCACCCCTCCCCTCTAAACTTCTGCCTCACTAAAACCAGTTCGGGACCTACACCACGCTTTGTCTGACTTTGGACTATTTTCGATTTGACCCTCAGAAATACATTGCTAATTTGTGCTTAGTGTTGGAATTTAGAGGCACGTAAACACGTAATACATGCGCAACAGAAATTAAAGTTCACCAACAACGAACAATTAATTGCATAATTAAATACGAGTAAACTTAAATAGAATTCTTACAGCAATTCGTACACGGTTTCCTCCACTATGGTATCCACGTAACAGTCGTTTACTAATCTGCACAGATCTATCAACGTTGAATCCCCGAGATGAATTTGCTAGGAAAATTCTAACTTAGAGATTTTATGGAGAAAATATGAACTCACGTATTATGAATTCCCAAGAGGTCATATATATAGGAAAGGCCTAGCTTAAATCTTAAGCTAACCTTTATTAGAAAAAATCCCTAATAAAATAAATCTCTTAGATTTAATTCCCACATATAAATCTCTACGGATTTAAATTCCATATATGACAAATCTCTACGATTTATTTCCATATATATTAAATCTTATAATAATATTCCAAATATTATTATTGGGAATTCTTATTTAATTAAATCCAATTTAATTAAACATTAATAATAATTAAATCCAAATTAATCTATTATCAATTACTTCTCCATAAATTAAATATTAAATCTAATTTAACATTTAATCAACAAACTATAATTAGTAAACAACAATTACTTGTTGTGTGACCCATAGGCCCTCATATGTCGAGCGATTAGTCAAACTAACGGTCTTAATTGAACCCTAGATAATAAATCAGACATTCTCAATATATGAGGTACGTTGCGAGGAAATGTGCAACTACCTGTAACTGAAACATGAGCTATTACGATTTTCTCCTTTTTCATTCGCGAATGCTCGATAAATCTTGAACATGATGAAGTGTCTATTCAAATAACTTAATCATTTTATCTCTAATCACTAATTGATCACTTATGTCACACTTGGCCACATTGGTCAATGACTTTGATCCAATTATGATGAGAAGATGAGTATTCTCTCTAAATCCACTTTGAGGAATGAATCCACACATGTCGTGCATATTGACCTCAAGTCAAAGGAGTATCACATCGCTCCCACTAATCGAGACACCCGTAGACACATATAGTGAAACTACATCAAACGGTTTCTCGGATGGGTATACCAATACCCTCTAAGGTATTTGTGCATCCATCATGAGATACTTAGTATCTCGTAGTAAGTGAGATCTTACTACACTCTCAAAGAGTATGATGCAGATCACACACCAATCTCCATTGCATCATCAATATCCCCTTCTTGATGATCCTTGATCGGGGCCATTTGAGAATCATGCTTAGGTCATCTGAGTTCTCACACACTCAATGACAGCAGTGACTCAAGGGAACACAGATAAGAACAAATGCAAACAATCAAACATAATATTCTAATAAGTGCAATGCCATATATTTAATATTAAATAAATAATAATATTAAATCAATACTGAATATTATCTGAGCATTATGTCCTTACAATGGATTGTCTCTAGGACACTAAAATTAACAATCTCCCACTTGAACTAGAGCCAATCACCTACATGTCTAACCCCTAGACCATTAAAATGTCTAGTGTGTACATGAACACTCACAGCCTTGGTGAAAGGATCAGCCAGGTTATCCTCCGTGGGGACACGTTCTAACTCTATCTCTTCTCTAGCGATTATCTCTCTTATCAAGTGATAACGCCTTGGTACATGCCTCGGTTCCTTAGCTTGCGCAACCGCACCAGTATTGTCACAATACAACTTTGTTGGACTGCTGGCACTCGGAACTACCCCTAGTTCACTTAAGAACTGTTTTATCCAGACAACTTATTTGGTAGCTTCTGCCGCGACAATGTACTCAGCTTCGGTTGTTGAGTCTGCGGTAGTTTCTTGTTTGGAACTATTTCAACTAACCGCCCCACCATTGAGAGTGAACACATAGTCTGACTGAGATTTGTAATCATCACAGTCAGATTGGAAACTTGCGTCAGCATAGCCAGTGACAACCAGCTCTGACTGTCCTCCGTAGACCAGAAAGTAATCTTTAGTACGTCTGAGGTACTTAAGAATGTTCTTGACAGCAATCCAGTGAGGTTCACCCGGATTCTGCTGGTTCCTACCAGTGGTGCTGACAGCGAAGGCCACATCTGGCCTAGTGCAGGTCATGGCGTACATGATGGATCCAATTGCAGATGCATATGGTATATCCTTCATGCGCTGGATATCAGCGTCTGTAGAAGGACAATCCTTCTTAGACAACTTTATCCCATGACATGCCGGCAGAGAACCTCTCTTAGAGTTCTCCATCGCAAATCACTTCAACACCTTGTCTACATAGGTGGACTGTGACAGCCCCAACATCTTCTTGGATCTATCCCTATGGATCTTGATCCCTAAGATATAGCTGGCTTCACCAAGATCCTTCATCATGAAGGTCTTTGACAACCATTCTTTCACGGATTGCATGAGTGGGATATTGTTTCCCATAATGAGTATGTCATCGACATACACAACTATGAAGACAATATTCTTCCCACTGCATTTCCGATAGACGCACGAATCTTCCAAATTTCTGACGAAGTCAAATGATTTGACAGCTTCATCAAAATGGATATTCCAACTCCTAGAAGCTTACTTCAATCCATAAATGGATTGTTTAAGCTTGCACACAAGATTAGACTTTGGCTTCGATATAAAACCTTCCGGTTGAGTCATAAACACTTCATTGTCAATGTTGCCATTGAGGAAAGCTATTTTGACATCCATATGCCAAATTTCATAATCGAGATGTGCTGCTACCGCAAGTAAAATTCGAATGGACTTGATCTTAGCAACTGGTGAGAAAGTTTTGTCATAATCAATACCTTCACGTTGACTATAACCTTTCGCCACCAACCTAGCCTTGTAGGTTTGTACCTTGCCATTTGCATCGGTCTTACGCTTGTAGACTCATTTGCAACCTATGGGTTTGACCCCTTTTGGCAACTCAACCAAGTCCCATACTTGATTGGTGTACATCGAGTCCATCTCGAATTTCATGGCTTCATGCCACTTCTTCGAGTCAACATCTAATGTTGCCTCAGTGTAAGTTTTAGGTTCGTCTTTATCCGGGATCTCCACATCATCATGTTCCTCCACGAGGAAACCATAATATCTGGTGATCGGATTACGAACTCTAGTGGACTTATGGAGTGGTGGTTGTTCAGGCTGCACATTCTGATCGTGAAAATTTTGTGGTATAGCGATTTCATCATCGACCTGGGAGGCCTCAAGAGCGATACTCCCGGATGCTCCTTGAGCACTTCCGGATGCCTCTTGAGCAGGAGTTTGAACTATGTTGTTCTCATTCAGCCTACTTAGAGTTCGTTGCTCGGGCGATGCAACTCCAATTACGCTCCCACTGGCTGAAAGAGGATCACTTAGTGATAAACTCCCACCATGTGAGCTGTTGAATGCTCCCACTGATTCATTGTCATGTTGCTTTGACAAACGTAAGAGTCCTTGTTAATTTGTGGTTCTTGAATTTCTTCAAGTTCTATCATCTTATGGCCCTGTTTCTTGAATACGTAGTCTTCTTCAAGGAATTTGGCCTGCCTAGAAACAATCATTGTTTGTTTCTCAAGTAGATAAAAGTAATATCCTTTAGTTTCCTTAGGATATCCCACAAAATAACATTTTTCACCTTTGGATTCCAACTTGTCGGTAAGCATCTTTTTCACAATCACGGGGCAACCCCATGTTTTGATATGTGTAAAAGTTAGCTTCTTGCCACACCATAATTCATATGGCGTATGCTCAACCGATTTGGATGGAATCATATTCAGAATATATATTGAGGTTTGTAATGCGTATCCCAATAAGAATGTCGGAAGAGAGAAAAAACTCATCATGGACCTTACCATGTCTAACAAGGTTCGGTTTCTCCTCTCGGACACTCTGTTCATTTGCGGTGTTCCGGAAGGAGTCCATTGTGATTGGATTCCATGTAACTTTAAGTAATCCATGGACTCATGGCTAAGGTATTCACCTCCTCGATCCGATCGAAGAGTATTGATACTTTTACCAAGTTACTTTTCTACTTCAGCTTTGAACTCCTTGAATTTCTCAAAAGATTCGGATTTGTGCTTCATAAGATACACATATCCATATCTTGAGAAATCGTCAGTAAAAGTGATGAAATAGGAGAAGTGACCCCTAGCTAGAGTGGGCAATGGTCCACAGACATCACTGTGGATCAATTCTAGAACTTCTTTGGCACGTACCCCTTTCCCAGAGAAGGGTTTGTTGGTCATCTTGCCCTTGAGACATGATTCACAATTTCCATAAGACTCAAAGTCGAATGGGGTTAAGTAGTCTAACTTTCTTAACCTTGCAATCCTATTCTCATTTGCATGACCAAGCCTACAATGCCACAAGTAAGTTGGGTTTTCATGATTACTAAGTTTGAGTCGTTTGTTTTTTATATTAAGAATACTATGTCCACAGTGCAACAAGTATAAACCATTTGATAAAGGAGCATTTCCATAAACATCACCATTAAGCGAAAAATAACAATTATTGTTTGCAAAATGGAAGGAAAACCCTTCAATAACTAACATAGGAATAGAAATAATGTTGCGAGTAATAGAAGGAACGAAATAACAATTATTCAGTTCAAGTCTAAAACCAGAGGGTAAATCTAAAACGTAAACGCCAACACGTTTAGCAGCAACTCTTGCTCCATTTCCAAAGTGTAGGGCGACTTCACCCGACCAAACTGCCCTGCTATCCTTGTGACCCTGCACATTTGTACAAATGTGTGAGCCACAACTGGTATCTAATACCCAGCAGTTAGTATCATTTGTGGACATGTTTATCTCAATAACAAACATACTTGTTCCAGTGGCTGAGACACCTTGTGTCTTCTTTTTAGCTACTAGAACCTTGCAGTCCTTCTTCCAATGCCCCTTCTTCTTGCAGTGGAGGCATACATCCTTGTCCACCCTCTCCTTCTTTTGAATTCCACCTTTGGGCTTAGGGAAGTTTGGCTTGGAGCCTTTCTTTGTCTTGCCCCTTCGCCTCTTCTTTCCTTTCGGAGCAGAGGAAGTAGAGGCACTCACCATGAGTACGGGTTTTTCCTTAGCAGCGGAAGACTCAAAGGTCTTTAGCATGTTATGCAGCTCGGGCATAGTTGATTCCGTCTTATTCATATTAGAGTTTACTACGAAACTCAAATATGAATTGGGAAGTGACTGAATAATGGCATAAACAACAACATTGGTCTTGAGCTCAATGCCCAGGCGACCAAGTTTCTTGATTAGCCCAATCATTTTTAACACATGAGGAGAAACCTTCCCTCCCTCAGACAATCGGCATCTAAACAGATCTCTCATCACTTCATAAATCTCGGAATGAGATTTAGAAACAAAGAGATCCTTCAGATGATTTATCATCTCGAAGGGAAGCATCTTCTCATGCTGTCTTTGCAGTTCGGGAGTCATCCCGAGTAGCATAACACACTGAGCCTGGGAAGCATCCTCTTGATGCTTCTTCTGAGCTGCGGCATCAAACGCCTCAGCCTCTTCAATACCAGCCTTCGGGGTAATAGGGATTGACGTGTCCAACACGTACTCAATCTTTTTTTGCCTGAGCACCAAACGAACATTTTGGTGCCAGTCGAGAAAGTTTGGCCCAGCCAATTTGTTCGTTTCCAAAACGCTTCTCAATGACAAGTTATTCATTTCAACAATCCTAAAGAAATAAAATAAAACAGGAATTAAAACACATAATTCTTATGATCAATATTCAGCAATCAAAATAAATGTGGCCTTTCTTTAGTGTTTATTTTGTCTCCATTATTTTCACATACTCAACGACCTCATCGGAAGAGTACGAATTTATATCAAATATAAATTCTAATGGACTAGGATCCACATTCCTACTATCATGATCTCTGCTTTGGCTGAATATCACAATAGCATAACTGGTAGGTCTCCAAACCAATTGCAAAACTGCAACTCCTAGTTGGTTGAACCTAGGTCAATCGGATGTCCCCTAACTTTCGTTTCCCTGCTTTGGTTGGTGAAACAAAGTTAAGTTGGTTTACAACCATCAAGCGGCGACACTACGTGTCCCTATAAAAGTCCCGTTGAATGTAGATCCGAGCAAAAGACTTTGGTCTTAAATACCCATTGGAATGAAATCCCCGGTTTACTTTTAATTTCAATGGAAGACATCATTTCAATTTAATGAAAAACCATATTTCAGTGAGGAACGTTTTCAAAGGCGGGGTATTAATTGCTTAATCGAGATCCAACATGTTCATCTATGTCACATTTGAGCAATTATTGGGCGCCGCCTACCCAAACATGATTTCATACGGACTAACACTTATATGGGTGCCGTCTACCCAAACAATTAATACGGTCTGACAATTATTGGGTGCCGCCTACCCAAACAATTATAATGCGTACTATAAAACATTAACTAATTTAAATAAATAATTAACCAAGTGGGATTTAATAATTCCTTTAAAACAAATCTCAAAATCCAATTTTAAATTCGATTTTAAAATTACTAAATCTCAATAATTAATCCAATTAATTTATAAATAAAAGTCCAACTTTTATTACTAATTCTTAAAATCAATCTTATTAAATTTTAAAATTAGATTCTTATGTATTTGTTTGCCAAGGGCTCAAGTGTAATTTCTAAAATTCGCAATAAAGGGCCTGTTAGAAATCCAATTTGCAAAACGACCCTCATCACAGCCCGGAAATCGCCTTCCAATCGGGACAACCAAAACCAACAATTCATCAACTGTTCATCAGTCTTAATCCAATTAATCATAAAACAGTCAATGAAAATTTCAGATCACCAGGTTAATCGAATTAGTCCAACCAAATCAGATAAACCATAGTATCAAAAATTCAAAAAACAGTCTGCACAATTCGTAACACAAAAATACAAACGAGCAGTAGTAGGGCATGTGCACTCGAGTCACCGCCGCCGCTAGGCATGCGCGGGTGACTCGATGCCGTAACCCTCATAGTCGGGACCCACAACCTCATCAGAGGTCGAACCAGAGACGAAGGGAGATGGACCAAGTGCGGTGTGTAGGTGCGTTGGGGTTATACGTGAAAGTATGATTTTACTTTGTATAACCTATGTATTAAACACTTATTTACTTAAATAAATTGTTTATCACTGTTGCTTTAAATATGATTGAATGTTATATATATATTTATTGAAAACCGTTCGTAGCAAACGTTACATTGTAGTTAGCGTGGTGATACCAGATCACAGAAGATCACGTTAACAGTTCCTTGTATACGAGTGCGTGTTTCACAACTTAGATAGATCCGAACAATCTATTGGTAGAAGTTGATGTGTAAGGCTCAGATTGACTTGTCTTGACCAAGAGATTACACTAGTGCATTTTATGTGCTGAAGCGGACCTATAGAGATGATAAACTCATTCGCACTGACTTAAGGGATGAAGAGTTAGACCTCAGTGGTTGTTGATTTCTTAATCTATGTCACTTAATAAGGACTGTGTGTGATTAGTAGTTATTGCTTTGACTTATAAATGGGAAGAGAATCATTGCGACTTCGATACCCTATATCTTGGGCAATAATATTAATTGCACGACAGTTGCTAAATTAATACAGAGAATCGTGTGCTTGCAAAAGTCTTGCTTGATTGGTCCCCTTGGTGGGCCCGGAATCTTTATCATACCAAATCTAGCAAGTGGAATTAATTTTCCAGTATGGATAATAAAGTTGGGCTGTCCTTACTCCAAGGATAAATATATTAATTAATAAATTAATGGACTAAATAATCTTAAACACGGAAAATAATAACCGGGAGCCATATTACCGTTATATGGGTTAAGATTGGATATTGCAATATTAATTATATAGTGGTATTAATTAATATTAATGGGCTGAATTATATTGTGGCTCAATATTGGAATTCAGAAGTCCATTCGAAGGACCATCTTAATTCTCCTAAAGACCCCTCAAGTAGCCCAAATTATAGTCCAATAAATAAAAGGTGCTTAAAATAAAATAAATTATTGTTGCAATATTTCCTCTAATTTTTCAAAATAATTAAAGAAAAGAGGGAGAAGAATTTTCTTGAAAAGATTTTATGGAAAGGAGATAATGTATTCTTGGAATACAAGATTATCCCATAAATTCAAAGAAAACTCCCACTTGACTTCTTTAATAAGAAATTTTCGAAAAATATGTATAAGAAAGGGAAGAAATATTTTCTTGATTTTCTTGGAAAGATTTTATGGAAGATATGTATTCTTGGAATAGATATGTATTCTTGGAATACAAGAATATCTCATAAATTCAAGAAAGATCCAATCTTGAAATTCTTTCTTGTATTTTTTCAAAAATAAGGGCCAAATAAAGGTGTGAGATTTTTGTGGAAAAATACACATGGAAAGAAGAGTATATTGGATATATTCAAGATTTCTTGGAGATCAAGAAAAGATCTTTCCTAGCCCTAATTGTGGTTGAAATTTTCGAACCCCCTCATCTTATAAATAGGGGATGAATTTTTCATTCCCAACTAGTATTCCATGTGTTGGAAATATTAGAAATCCACAAAGGTGGTGCAACAATATTTTTATTTTCCTTGTTTTATAAATCGTTCATCGGAGAACCTTCAACCGGGGTTATTGGACGAGGACTTGGGAACACTTGAGAAGGACTTTTGGCGGGTATCCAGATACTTGATCCTGTCTGTCTCAGATCGTCTCTCCAACGGGTACGTTTACGTAAACTCCTAGAAATTTTGCATGCTAGGATCTTTTACGTGAAATATTATTTGCATGTTGTTGTCGGTTAATTATTATTTGAATTCACTTAGGTAAATTCATGCTAGTAATAATTGTTAATTTAAATTTGTGTTTATGTGGTCATCGCGATAGATCCTGGCATATGTTATCCCAACAGGTGCGTCGCGAAGCGTCGAAGAGCGGCAGACGCAGAGGCAAAGCGACGCGGTGGCGTTCCACCGCGAAACTCATCGAACCAGAGGCTGAGTCATCGGAACGATGACGCTGCCACCGAGGACGATGAATAGCAACTCACGCGGTACTGAATCACATCGATTCAAGTCAGGCCACTGTGGGTCTAACTCGTTGAATCACGCTCCGTCGCGGCGACCATGAAGCGACGCGATTCACGCGATAGCGCCCGACTCAAGCGAAGCCCCGCATAAGCTGGACGCCCGCAGAGGGCGCATGGATGGGGCGGCGGGTTTTCACATAGGCGAAGCGACGTGGTGGCATTCCGCCGCAAAATGCATCGAACCAGAGGCTGAGTCATCGGAACGATGACGCTGCCGCCGAGGACGACGAATTGCAACTCATGCGGTACCAAATCGCATCGATTCAAGTCAGGCCACTACGGGTCTAACCCATTGAATCAAGCTCCATCATGGCTCAGGAGCGATGACGTCAGTCACGGCAGCGGCCGCTCGCTAAGCGGTTTTGCTGCTTCGACGCTAAACGACGGCAGGGCAAGGCGAACGGGTATGAAGCGAGTTTTGCGTAAAACCCTAACCGGGCGAGGAGACGAGGCAAGCATTAAAAAAAGGGGCCAAGCAATTATTTAACCAAATAATGAACATGCCCCAAACAAAAAGAACACAATCTGTGCGGTGTTTGGTTAAACCATTCATCGCACCATCAGTTTTATAAAAAAAAAATTACACAATTAATCAAGAGCTTGAAGCTCTGATACCACTGTTGGAATTTAGAGGCACGTAAGCACGTAATACATGCACAGCAAAAATTAAAGTTCACCAACAACGAACAATTAATTGCATAATTAAATACGAAAAAACGAAATGTAATTCTTACAAAGAATTGCATACGGATTCCTCCACTATTGTATCCACGCAATATGGCTTACTAATCGCACGCATCCGCCAAAGATTGAATCCCCGAGATGAATTAAAGACAGACGTCCGAGTGTCCGGACGTACGCGAGCCAAGGCGGAGCACGCGGACTAGGTGGAACACCTATCGACCTCGCGCACCACCCGGGCGATCGCAGACGGGGCGAATGGTCGCCAGGCGCAAAGCGCTCAAGGCCGGTGGGCGACGGTCAAGACGTCACAGCGTATGATGGGGCGACAAAGCGAGGCGTCTTTTGGTCGGCCGGGGCCGACGGGGGCATGGGACCCCGTGTTGGGATTATACTGGAATGTATGCTTTTACTTTGTATAATCAAACCCCAATTTCGGACTTATTTATGAAATAAATTGTTTATCATCGATGCTTTAAATATCATCGAATGTTACATATATTTACCGCATAATGTTCAATAAATAAGACGTGTTACATTGTAGTTAATTTAGTGATACCAGATCACAGAAGATTAAATTAACAGTCCCTTGTAACCAAAAGTACACCATTCACGAACTAGATGGAAATGAACAATCCATCGTGAAAGGTTGAAGTGTAAGGCTTAGATTGGCTTGTCTTGACCAAGAGATTACACTAGTGCATGTTTAGTGCACTGAAGAGGACCTACAGGAGGACAAATTCTTGAGGCCCTAACTAGGAAGAATTAGACCTCAGTGGTTCGTTATTTCTTAATCTTCGTCCCTTAAATAGGATCGCGTGTGGTTAGTAATTATTGCTTTGACTTATTACGGGTAGAGAATCAACGAGATTCAATACTTTATATCTTGGGCAATATTATTGGTCACATGCGATTGCTAAGATTTAATACGAAGAATCGTGTGCAAGTACGCTTGTTCGATTTGCCCTCTTGGGAGGTTCATAAGTTTTATCATACCAAATCTTGCAAGTGGAACTAGTTTCCGGTATGGATAATAATGTTGAACCGTTCCTTTACCAAGGATAAAAGATATTAATTAATAGAAAGTTATTTCAGTGGCTTGAATTAATTAATGGGCTAGATAATCTTAAACACGGGAAATAATAACCGGGAGCCATATTGACTGTAATATGGGTTAAGATGGATAGTGCAATATTAATTATGTAGTGGGATTAATTAATATTTATGGGCTTGAATAATATTGTGGCTCAATATTGATAATTCAAGATCCATTGGAAGGTCCAATCTTAATTCTCCTAAAGGCCCCTCAAGTAGCCCAACATAAAGTCCAATAACTGAAAAATGTGTTTAAAAATAAAATAAATTTTGTTGCTATTTTTCCTCATTAATTTCGAAAATTATAAATAAAAGGGGAGAAAGATTTTCTTTGAATTTTGTTATGGAATGAAGATATGTATTCTTGAAATACAAGATTATCTCATTAAATTCAAGAAATCTCCCACTTGGTTATTTATATGTAAATTTCGAAAATTTTGAAAGAATAAGGGAAAGAAAGATTTTCTTGATTTTCTTGAAAAGATATTATGGAAAATATGTATTCTTGCAATACAGGTATATCTCAAAAATTCAAGAAGATCCAAATCTTGGAATCTTTATCCTTGTTTTTTCGAAAATAACCATAACAAGAGAAGATGAGATTTTTATGAAATATTTTAATTATGGAGAAAAGAATATATGAAATATATTCAAGATTTCTTGAAGATCAAGAAAAGTTTTTTCCTCCCTATTCCATGATAAAAAATCGGCCACCACCTCTCTATAAATAGGGGATGAATGTTTCATTCCCAGATGAACACGAAAATTGGTTTTTCGGAAAAATATCAGCGTCGATAAAATATCAAATATTTTGAAACGTCGACAGATTGTGTATTTTCGAAAAACGTCAATTGTGAGTGTACAATTCCATGTGCTGGAAAAATTAGTAAATCCACAAAGGTGGTGCTACAAATTTTTATTTTCCCTTTTGTTAATTGTTCGCGAGCTTCCTTCCACCGGATTGACGAGCAAGGACTAGGGAATACTTGGGAAGGCTTTTTGGTGTGTTTTTATCGACGAGACCATTGCCACTCCAAGAGGTTAGTTCACGTAAACCCGTAGCAATTCCGCATGCGTAGGATTTATGTGAACTGTTTATATGCATGATTTGTTGTTGAATTAATATAGGATTAATTTATGCTAGTAATAATTGTTAGAATTAAATTTGTATTTAAATATTCATCCCGAATAGATCCGTGCAATTAATTCCCCAACACCCCGGACGCGGATGCGTCCGGGCGATGCTTCGCACGAGCAAAGCTGTGGGCGACGGGGCGGGATGGCAGATCCAGACCGGGGAGTGCGCCTAGGCGCATGCGACTCGCGTTCCGGGTCGTGAGCTACTCGTTTTTTCGGACGTCGTCCTAACCCAAAACGGAGGACATTCTTTGAAGAATTGTTGCGGATTCAGTGGGAGCTTTTCGAGACGAACGATGAAAGCAAAAGAAGGGACGATTTCACAAAATCAAGATTTGGAATTTAAACCACGATTGTTGGATATATGTGCCCAACGTGATTTATTTAGTCTTGATGCTTGTTTTTAAATTCGTGCAATTTTATTTGTTAAATGTGTTTGCATGATTTAGAATTGTCTAAAAGAAAATCTCACTTTCGAAAATTACTAAGTATGTTTTATTGACAAATTTTATTCCGGATAATAAAATTACGTCAAATTGACCTCCATGATTTATTTATTTGTGAATTCTTTTGGAGAAATTTCCCCCACGGAGCTGCCAAAAGATGGTTTTCACATGAATAAATTCTCAAAACGAAGTAATAATTTTGTATTTAATCATGGTTATTACTTAGGTATAAAATTGATATGCATATACTTCCCCGAAGTCCCTGTCAATTTTATATTGGTCAAGTGGGAGCCGATTATTAATTTTGAATTAAAGGTTTGTAACTATTCTTGTTTGTAACCTGCTTGAATGTGTTTAAATAGACAGTTCACCCCACGTGACCTATTTAGACTGTTTTGAGATGTCGGTTGATGCATGTTCATATTATTTTGATATTTTGATATGAACAATGTGATCGAATTGTTTGATAATTTTGTGCTTACACAAATTGTTATTTATTTCAGTTCAGCATGTCGCAACCTTTTAATTCACTGTATTCTATACTTAAAGACCATCAATTAACTGGTGAAAACTATGTTGATTGGAAACGTAAACTTATGATTGTCCTCACTGCACAAAAGCACAAGTGGATCCTTGATACTCCAAAACCTGATGAGCCAACTGGCGAGTCGAGTAAGGCGGAAAATAAAAATATGAGGACTGGGAGCATTGCAATGATATGGCTAAGTGTACCGTCTTGGCATCTATGTCGGATGTGTTGCAACACCAACACCAAGAATTTGCAACTGCTGCGGAAATCATGGAAAATCTTAAGAAGATGTTTCAACATCAGAACCGCACGGCTCGTCAGATCACCTTGCGAGAAATGCTTCCGCTGAAAATGGTGGAGGGCACACCCGTAAGGGACCATGTCCTCAAGATGATGGCTCATCTAAACAAACTTGAGGTTCTGAGTGCAGATTATGATCTGGAGACTCAGATTGATTTGGTGCTTCACTCTCTGCCCAAAAGTTTTGAACAATTTCAGTTGAACTATCAGATGAATAATCAGAAGTTCACGCTAGCTGACTTGTTGCAAGCTTTGGTCTCGACAGAGACATTGATGGGACACCAAACTCAAGCTTTGGCGGCAAGTGGACCATCTTCATCTTCTAGGCCAAAGGAGGGTAAGAAGAAGAGGAAGGCCAATGGCCAAAAGCAGTCGAACTCAACTGTTGCCAAGGGCAAGAGCAAGGTGAGGGATGCTGGGGGTGTCAAGAAGGATCCAAAGGGGAAGTGCTTCAACTGCGGTGAAAAGGGACATTGGAGGTCTGTCTGTTCCAAACCCAAGCGGAATGGAAAGAAAGGTAATTCTCACGCACTAGTTGTTGAAACTTGTTTAGCGGCGTATTGTTGGTCCCGGTGCAAACGAGTCTTACACGTGTATGGGGGGGAATACACGTGTTTAGTGTTTTTTAAAACTTTTTCTTACTGAGGTCAGCTTGGGTCAGGCTGTCCTGAAGATTTGGTCCTGAGAAGCACAAATCACTCTGAGTCAAAGTCTACTGAGACAGTGATCCTGAGTTGCTTTCAGAAACCTCAGATAATCCCAACTGAGTCCTGAGTTTCAGAGATCCTGAGTTGCTTGGATCAGATAACTAACTTACTAAACCCTCAGAAGAGTAAGTTCAGTTTGGTAACTATCTGTTCTAGCTACTCAGACGTGCGGAATGGTTAACCCTTTAGTTTATACTCGTTTTAAAGCTTTGCTGAAAACCTTCCTTTAATGGAATAGTGATTAGGCTGTGATTCAATTACATGCAACTTCCAGTGGATTGATTCCAACTGAAATGTCAGTGAAAATATGCTTTCAAACTCAGTGATGCAACAGTTAAGCACAGATAAAGAAAGCAATAAACAACACAGCAATTATAGTGGTTCAGAGACTCAAGCTCCTACGTCCACTCTCTCTGATCCTCAGAGAAATTCACTAATCACTTCTGAGCTTTCTGACTACCTCGCGTAGTTTACTTACTCAACTCGGCCCTGAGCTTTCTGACTACTCCACGTAGTTTACTTACTCAACCCGACCTTGAGCTTTCTGACTACCTCCGTAGTTTACTTACTCAAACACAAACAAGCTTTCAGACTACCTCTGTAGCTTACTAACTTCTCCTCTAGAGCTTTCTAACTACTCCGCGTAGTTTACTAACTCTTTACAACTCTTCTCACCAACAAACACACTCCAACTACCTTCTCAAGGGTTTGGGGTTTCTGGTTGGTTTCCAACTAGGATGAGATATCCTTTACAATGAAGTACAAAGCAAAGGCTAGGATATCTTGACTAAGCTTTGAATATATCTTATCAAACTAGGCTTAGTTTAGTGAGCTCTCTTCAATATAAAAGCACTTGGGAAATTCTAAGTTTTTCGAGTGCTTTAACTTTGCGATAATAAGTTTGAGCTTCTTGAGTTGCTTATAAATTTCCCGTAACCTTACAATGTAGAGGGTCACCAGTATTTATAGGCATACACGAAGGTCACTCTTGAAAAACTATCCGTTGGAGAGATAGCTTCGTGAGTTTCCTCTTATGGTGTGTGAGGAACGACTATATTTAGGGTTTGAAACTCCCTAACACGTTTTAGGCAATAGCCTTTCATGTAGCCGGTCTTCACTTTTTTTGCGATCTGGAACTTTTGTACATCGACATCTTTTTTTTGACACTGTCAATTTGTCGATTATCGATATGGTACAGTGTTGTCTTCCTCCTTTTTGACTTTTATCTCCAGTTAAAGGTAGACACTTTCAACGGCTCTTTTGGTTACAAACTCTGAGTTGATATAACCTTAACAACACTCTTACTTAGTTCCTTTTGTCTGCATTTGAATGTCTTGGCAATATCTAACTTTCTAAGGAATCGCGTTTTTCTCGATGTTGCATCCTTGGATAGATATTTTTCGATTGCCTCGGAACATTCGGTTTATCTTGAGCATTCGATGCATTCTTGAGTCTTGATAATTCTTACGCCTTCATATTCTTGATCTTGATTCTTGATTTTTACGTGTCTTGAGAATCTTACGAGTCTTGAGGTCTTCGAGTCTTGAGGGTCTTGAGTCTTGATGTCTTACGAGTCTTGATGTCTTGAGTCTTGAGTCTTCCGTGTCTTCCACAGATATCTTGGATATATCTTTGAGTCTTTATCTTTGAGTCTTGATTCCTCGATTTCATCTTGAGTCTTGATATCTCGATTTCATCTTTGAGTCTTGATATCTCGATTTCCTTGGCGAGTCTTGATTTCTCGATTTCATCTTTGAGTCTTGAAAACTTAGTTTCATCTTTGAAACTTCCGTTTCTTGAAAACATCTTGAGTTCTTGAGAATCTTGATCTAAACCCCGATCTATATCTGCTTGACTATACATTTTGCGAATATCATCCTCGAACTATAAAACTGAATCCTGACTCAACTATCAAGATTATCCTGAACATGTCATACTCAGGGGTTTTGGGATCTAATCAAAATCATATATCTTTTATTAAATTCATCTCCCAACACGTATGCTACCCACTCGTGGGTAATGGATATGGGATCCACTGATCATGTTTGTTTCTCGTTACAGGGGTTCAAGTTGACCCGACAACTTAGTGGAAGTGAGGTCCTCATCACACTGGGTGATGCTACGAGAGTAGCAGCTGAAGCAGTGGGAGACGTGCACCTGTCTTTTGAAGACAAGATTTTAGTGTTAAGAGATGTTCTTTACGTTCCAGTTTTTTGCAAAACCCTTATTTCAGTTTCAAAACTAATTAATGATGGATATTCTGTTCGTTTTTCTAAGCAAGTTACTGTTTACCGTAACGATGTGTTTATCTGTCATGGAATTTTGTGGAACAGTCTCTATACTATCAACTGTGCACACCACTCATAAAATGCATCTTATAACACATCGACTGTTTCATGCAATAAGAGAAAACGTTCAGAAAACGTGAACGAGACACTTCTATGGCATCTAAGATTGGGTCATATTAATCTAAATAGGATCCAAAGGTTGGTGAAAGATGGTTCGCTGTCGGACCTACAATTAGAACCACTTTCAACCTGCGAATCATGTTTGGAGGATAAGATGACCAAGAGGGCATTTGGAGCCAAGGGGAATAGAGCCCGAAGTGTTGCCGTCGCTCACACCGACGTATGGTACAATGTCAACCAAAAGCTAGAGGTGGTTATGAGTATTTCGTGACTTTGAAATTACTCAAATTCGGAAACCTTTTTCCGATAAATTCAAAGAGTTCAAAATTCAAAGAGTTCAAAGAATCATAGAATCATAAAAAAGAGTATCAAGTTTCTACGATCCGATCGTGGAGGCGAATACCTCGGCGATGAGTTTTACGAACTACCCGTCCGACGCGGGCATTGTTTCCCGATTGATCGCATCTTTAACCCTCAAAAAATGAGGTTGCAGAACAAAGTAACAGAACACTCTTAGAAATGGTCAGATCCATGATGAGTTATTCAGATCTACCCAAGTCATTTTGGGGTCACGCCTTGGAAACAGCAGCTTACGTTTTGAATTTGGTGCCATCCAAATCGGTTCCCAAAACCCCTAAAGAGTTATGGACCCATGGAAGCCCACCGAGACACCTCGAGAATTTGGGGGTGTCCGGCATCGTCTTGAACAAACAAAGCCGTAAGTTGGATGCACGATCGGAACTAAGGTTGTTTATAGGATATCCCATGGTAACGAAAGGGTGCATGTTCTATGGTCCCGAAGATCAAAAGGTGGTAATAAGTACACACTTTAGATTTTTGGAAAAAGACTTTATGAACAATCGAAAGCCCAAAAGTGAGATTATCTTAAACGAAATAAGAGGGCAAACTCCTATACCAATTGTACAGGTAGATATACCAAGTGTCACACCGACACAATCGGAACCTCATCGTAGTGGGAGGGTTGTTCGACAACCTGAGAGATTCACGGGGATAGTGAATCAAACCCCTGGTCCTACAAGGAGGCGGTCCAAGATAAGGATTCAGAATCCTGGCAAACTGCGATGGAAGCCGAGATGGGCTCAATGGATCATAATCAGGTGTGGGAGCTAGTTGAACTACCCAATGGGGTAAAACCCATTGGATACAAGTGGGTCTACAAGAGGAAAAGAGGACCGGACGGGAAGGTGGAAACCTTTAAGGCTAGGCTTGTGGCAAAGGGATACACTCAGAAAGAGGGTATCGATTATGAAGAAACATTTTCGCCAGTAGCCATGCTTAAGTCCATCTGTATTCTCTTGGCTATAGCTGCGCATCTAGATTTTGAGATCTGGCAAATGGATGTCAAGACAGCTTTCCTTAACGGAAGTCTTGACAAGGAAATCTATATGCAACAGCCCGAAGGTTTCATCGAAAAAGGCCAAGAACACCTTGTGTGCAAGCTGAGGAAGTCCATTTATGGACTTAAGCAAGCCTCTCGGGCTTGGAACCAATGTTTTGATCATGTAATAAAATCTTATGGGTTTGATCAAAACGATTTCGACAGTTGTGTTTATAGAAAGTGTGACGGAACTGCCTTGGTATTCCTAGTACTATACGTAGACGATATTCTGCTCATCGGAAATGATGTAAAGGTTTTGTCAGACGTAAGGGTATGGCTGTTAAAACAGTTTGATATGAAGGACTTAGGGGAAGTCGGTCGTATTCTAGGGATCAAGATCACTCGAGATCGAAAGAAAAGAATGATCGGCTTATCGCAAGCTTCATACATAGATACTGTTTTGAAGTGTTTCAACATGCAAGATTCCAAGAAGGGTTTTGTACCTTTCAGGCACGGAATCCATCTATCGAAAGACATGTGCCCTAAGACACAAAGAGAGATAGATGACATGAGAGGGATTCCTTATGCGTCGGCAGTAGGAAGTCTCATGTATGCAATATTGTGTACGAGACCGGATATCTGCTACGCCGTAGGCATGGTTCAAGATATCAGAGCAATCCCGGAAATCAACATTGGACTGTTGTTAAGAACATTCTGAAGTATCTGAAAAGAACTCGAGATAGAATGCTGATTTATCAGTTAGACAGTTTATTTCTAGTGGGATACACGGACTCGGATTTCCAATCTGACCTAGATTCCACAAAATCTACCTCAGGTAGTGTGCTTTTTCTGGGGGGGAGGAGCTGTAACATGGAGAAGCGTTAAGCAGAAATGCATCGCAGATTCTACCATGGAAGCCGAATATGTAGCTGCTTGTGAAGCAGCGAAAGAAGCGGTGTGGCTCAAGAACTTCCTAGTGGACTTGGACGTTGTTCCGAATTTGCCCAGCACAATCACAGTCTTTTGTGATAATGCCGGAGCAGTTGCAAATTTAAGGGAACCGAGAGCCCACAAGGCCAGCAAACACATTGAAAGGAAATACCATCTTATACGAGAAATCGTTAAGAGAGGAGATATAGATGTGGCAAAGATCGCGTCGGAAGACAACCTAGCTGATCCATTCACAAAGGGTCTGCTTCAGTTAACATTCGAGAGACATGTGGAAGGAATGGGTGTCAAGAGCGTTGCCAATCTGCTTTGAGTATAAGTTGGAGAAATGTTATTAGGTTGATGTAGGTGACATTAGATGTCACCAGATAATACATCAAACATGTTGTGGTATACTTAAAAGCAGACTTTGAGTATAAGTGGGAGATTGTTGGAGTTATACGTGAAAGTATGCTTTTACTTTGTATAACCTATGTATTAAACACTTATTTACTGAAATAAATTTTTTATCACTGTTGCTTTAAATACGATTGAATCTTATATATATTTATTGCAAACCGTTCGTAGTAAGCGTTACATTGTAGTTAGCGTGGTGATACCAGATCACAGAAGATCACGTTAACAGTTCCTTGTATACGAGTGTGTGTTTCACAACTTAGATAGATCCGAACAGTCTATTGGTAGAAGTTGATGTGTAAGGCTCAGATTGACTTGTCTTGACCAAGAGATTACACTAGTGCATTTGATGTGCTGAAGCGGGCCTACAGAGAGGATAAACTCATTCGCACTGACTTAAGGGATGAATAGTTAAACCTCAGTGGTTGTTGATTTCTTAACCTCTGTCACTTTATAAGGACTGTGTGTGATTAGTAGTTATTGCTTTGACTTATAAATGGGAAGAGAATCATTGCGACTTCGATACCCTATATCTTGGGCAATAATATTAATTGCACGACAGTTGCTAAATTAATACAGAGAATCGTGTGTTTGCAAAAGTCTAGCTTGATTGGTCCCCTTGGTGGGCCCGGAACCTTTATCATACCAAATCTTGCAAGTGGAATTAATTTACCGGTATGGATAATAAAGTTGGGCTGTCCTTACTCCAAGGATAAAGATATTAATTAATATAAAGCTTTTCAGTGGCTTAATTAATTAATGGACTAAATAATCTTAAACACGGGAAATAATAATCGGGAGCCATATTACCGTAATATGGGTTAAGATTGGATAATGTAATATTAATTATATAGTGGTATTAATTAATATTAATGGACTGAATTATATTGTGGCTCAATATTGGAATTCAGAAGTCCATTGGAAGGTCCATCTTAATTCTCCTAAAGGCCCCTCAAGTAACCCAAATTATAGTCCAATAAATAAAAGGTGCTTAAAATAAAATAAATTATTGTTGCAATATTTCCTCTAATTTTCGAAAATAATTAAAGAAAAGAGGGGGAAGAATTTTCTTGAAAAGATTTTATGGAAAGGAGATAATGTATTCTTGGAATACAAGATTATCCCATAAATTCAAAGAAAACTCCCACTTGACTTCTTTAATAAGAAATTTTCGAAAAATATGTATAAGAAAGGGAAGAAAGATTTTCTTGATTTTCTTGGAAAGATTTTATGGAAGATATGTATTCTTGGAATACAAGAATATCTCATAAATTCAAGAAATATCCAATCTTGAAATTCTTTCTTGTATTTTTTTGAAAATAAGGGCCAAATAAGGGTATGAGATTTTTGTGGAAAAATACACATGGAAAGAAGAATATATTGGATATATTCAAGATTTCTTGGAGATCAACAAAAGATCTTTCCTAGCCCTAATTGTGGTTGAAATTTTTGAACCCCCTCATCTTATAAGTAGGGGATGAATTTTTCATTCCCAACTAGTATTCCATGTGTTGGAAATATTAGAAATCCACAAAGTTGGTGCAACAATATTTTTATTTTCCTTGTTTTATAAATCGTTCATCGGAGAACCTTCCACCGGGGTTATTGGACGAGGACTTGGGAATACTTGAGAAGGACTTTTGGTGGGTATCCAGATACTTGATCCTGTCTGTCTCAGATCGTCTCTCCAACGGGTACGTTTATGTAAACTCCTAGAAATTCCACATGCTAGGATCTTTTACGTGAAATATTATTTGCATGTTGTTGTTGGTTAATTATTATTTGAATTCACTTAGGTAAATTCATGCTAGTAATAATTGTTAATTTAAATTTGTGTTTATGAGGTCATCCCGATAGATCCTGGCATATGTTATCCCAACAGGTGCGTCGCGAAGCGTCGAAGAGTGACAGACGCAGAGACGAAGCGACGCGGTGGCGTTCCGCCACAAAACGCATCGAACCAGAGGCTGAGTCATCGGAACGATGACGCTGCCGCCGAGGATGACGAATTGCAACTCATGCAGTACCGAATCACATCGATTCAAGTCAGGCCGATGCGGGTCTAACCCGTTGAATCATGCTCCATCACGACAGCTCGCGAGCGACGTGAGTTGCGGCGTAGCGCCGCCGACTCAAGCGAAGCCCTGGTGCCAAGCTTTGGACGCAAAACGAAGGAGGGCGAGGCGGATGGGGCGGCGGGTTTTCGCAGAAAACCCTAATCGGGCGAAGGAGACGAGGCAAGCACAAAACAAAGGGGTCAAGCAATTATTTAACCAAATAATGAACATGCCCCAAACAAAAAGAACACAATCGGTGCGGTGTTTGGTCAAACCATTCATCGCACCATCAGTTTTATAAAAAAAAATATACAATTAATCAAGAGCCTGAAGCTCTGATACCACTGTAAACGTAAATGTAAATGTAAACACGAGTAAATGTAAACTAAATTCTTACAACAATTCGTACATGGATTCCTCCACTATGGTATCCACGTAACAGTCGTTTACTAATCTGCACAGATCTGCCAGCGTTGAATCCCCGAGATGAATTTGCTAGGAAAATTCTAACTTAGAGATTTTATGGAGAAAAATAAAACTCACGTAATATAAATTGCCAAGAGCTCATATATATAGAAGAGACTCAACTTAAATCTTAAGCTAACCTTTATTAGGAAATATCCCTAATAAAATAAATCTCTTAGATTTATTTCCCGCATATAAATCTCTACGGATTTAATTCCATATATATTAAATCCTACAATAATATTCCAAATATTATTATTGGGAATTCTTATTTAATTAAATCCAATTTAATTAAACATTAATAATAATTAATTCTAAAATAATCTATTATTTATTACTTCTCAATAAATTAAATATTAAATCTAATTTAACATTTAATCAATCAACTATAATTAGCAAACAACCATTACTTGTTGTGTGACCCATAGACCCTCATATATCGAGCTATTAGTCAAACTAATGGTCTTAATTGAACCCTAGACAATAAATCAGACATTCTCAATATATGAGGTACGTTGCGAGGAAATGTGCAACTACCTGTAACTGAAACATGGACTATTACGACTTCCTCCTTGCATTCACGAATACTCGATTAAGCCTTGAACATGATGAAGTGTCTATTCAAATAACTTAATCAATTTATCTCTAATCACTAATTGATCACTTATTTCACACTTGGCCACAAAGTCCAAGTTGGCGTGCATTGACCAATGATTTTGATCCAATTATGATGAGAAGATGAGTATTCTCGCTAAATCCACTTTGAGGAATGAATCCTTTTCTTGGCTCAACTACCACGCACATGCACTTCGTGATGAACCCAATCCAAGTCATATCTACCCATGGTTAGGGTGCAAGCGTCGGTCATGGTCAAAGTTCATCATTCCACACATGTCGTGCGTATTGACATCAAGTCAAAGGAGTATCACATTGCTCCCACTAATCGAGACACCCGTAGACACATATAGTGGAACTACATCATACGGTTTCTCGGATGGGTATACCAATACCCTCTAAGGTATTTGTGCATCCATCATGAGATACCTAGTATCTCGTAGTAAGTGAGATCTTACTACACTATTAAAGAGTATGATGCAGATCGCACACCAATCTCCATTGTATCATCAATATCCCATTCTTGATGATCCTCGATTGGGGTCATTTGAGAATCATGCTTAGGTCATCTGAGTTCTCACACACTCAATGACATCAGTGACTCAAGGGAACACAAATAAGAACAAATGCAAACAATCAAACATAATATTCTAATAGGTGCAACGCCATATATTTAATATTAAATGAACAATAATATTAAATCAATACTGAATATTATCTGAGCATTATGTCCTTACAATGTATTGTCTCTAGGACACTAACACTAACAATACGTACAATATTAGTTTAAATGGGAAGGACTTGAAAATTTGCAGATCCTGGTCAAATTGGGTCAAACCATAAAAAATCACTCGAAGGCAAAATGGGAAAACTCGCTCCAAGTTTGTGTTACTATAAAGATAAATATGTGTTACTATAAGCAAATATGAAAATATTGCAATATGTTCGCGATATATCCGCGATGTATCCCATGTTTCGTGAGTGTGATATGGATATTGAGGTGAAAAATATTTTGACCGTGAATAGTGAAAATATCACGATGTTATAGGTGTTTTTTTAATCAAAATTTCTATATATATATATATATATTGGGGTGGGGGTGGGGGGAGATTTTGGGAGAAAATATCGCTATCGGTCTAGTTATAGTACATAATTGGATGAAAATTGAGAAATATCGTGGATAAATCGTAAAATACTGTAGTTTTTTTTTTAAATATCGCAAATATTTCTTTAAGAAAAAAAAATCAACTATAAAGGTAATGTTAGTAATAGAGTATTCCTAAAATATGTTGTAAATTTATTTCTTAATTTACTTTACTAGAGATATATTGTATACTGTCAAGGTAGCAAATTAGTATTGCAATATATCTAGTATTGTTTGGACAAAGATATTAAATATTTTACATTTGAGCCCTCACAGGTCATCATTTAGGTACTAATTGTATTGTAACATGTAATTTTAGGAATTTTATTTTGTATTATATATTATGTTGTAAATTATTTAATTTACATCAGACAATATTTGTATAATCTATTATTAATATGACTGTTTTAAACATGTCATTTTATTGTGATATTAAATTAAATATATGTACAATAATATATTATAATAATTTATAAAATTCTGTTTTAAATTTCCAAAATTTTATCATAATCTCCTTCATTTTTCTAAAAATTTTGCGATATCGATATATCCATTGATATTTTCGTAAAATTAATGTTGCGATATGTCTTACAATATCGATATTTTCATCATTGTCTGTAAGGGCAATTATGTGTTACTACTATGTGATGATAAAAAAATATATTTTTTTCCTATTTCAATATATACAGTAAAACCTCTATAAATTAATAACTTTGGGACCGGAGGATTTTATTAATTTATAGAGATATTATTATATCGATAAATTAATAATTTATTAATTTAAAGAGGTTTTAACGTATATGCACAGCTGACCTTCAAAGTTCCAAATTCTTTGAATAACTTTAAGTATACATGCATAGTTATTGATTAAAATTAAGTTAAAATACAAATGTACTAGTAGAATTCCATGAATACAAACTCACGTGGAAGTTGGAATGACTTGTTTAAATTAATTGGTTTTGGAAAATACAAAAATATGGTTCATTGGACTAACATTTGTGCATTGAATCATGGATAGAAATCAGCACTATATATTTATCCATTGGAATCTTGGGAAATCACACACAAAAATGGCCACTCATCTAAAAGGAATTCAAAAATCAACAATGATCAACCGACAACGAAAGATGTTATGTGAGTATAAGAGAGATCAACCTGGATGCACTCAGAATGATTTGGTGAAATGGGTTGAAAAATCTTTCAATTTGAAAGTTAGCCAAGCAACAATTTCAAACACTCTTAAGAGATCTGCAAAATTCCTATCATCTGACTTTGAGAAAGGTGGGTCGTCTAAGCGTCAGAAATCAGCCAAGTATCCGGACCTTGAGAATGTTGTTTGTGAGTGGTTTCTCCAACATCAAGAGCGTGTGAATATGACCGGGGAGCTAATCTTAGAGAAGGCGAATGAGGCGCTTAAGCTTTTACATCTAGAGGATCCCGCAGATCATTGCCTTTCACAAGGTTGGCTTGAGAAATTCAAATCAAGGCATGGTATCAAATCATATCGCCGTTTCGGAGAGAGTGGATCAGTCAACATGCATGATATGGAGAATAAATTGGAGTCCATTAGGGAAAAAAATTGATCAATTTCCAAGGAAAGATGTTTTTAATATGGATGAAACTGGTTTGTTTTACAGGTTACAAGTTGATCATTCACTTGCAACAAAGCAACTTGAAGGTAGAAAACAAGATAAGGAGAGGTTGACAATTGTTATTTGTTGCAATGAAGATGGCTCTGAAAAAATTCCTCTATGGATTATTGGTAAGTATGCAAAGCCCCGTTGTTTTAAGAATGTCAATATGAATAGCTTGAACGGTCAATACCGTGCCAACAAGAGAGCTTGGAAGACTGGAGTGCTTTTCGAAGAATATGTTCGTTGGCTGGATGAACAAATGCATGGAAGAAAAATTCTTTTGGTAGTCGATAACTGTCCAGCTCATTCAAACAATATTCAAGGTTTACGAAAAATCGAGTTATTTTTCCTACCCCCAAACATGACCTCAAAAATTCAACCATGTGATGCCGGCACAATAAGAGCCTTCAAAATGTATTACCGCAAAAGATTTTACCGTAAGATTTTGGAAGGCTATGAGTTAGACATACCATCTCCAGAAAAAGATCAATGATTTAGATGCTATCAATATGGCAGTGTCAGCTTGGACCGAAAATGTTCATCAAGAAGCAATAGCAAATTGCTTTCGACACTGCAAAATTCGCTCGGAAAATCAAAGTGACTCAAGTGCAAATGATGCAACTCCTGGAGAAGACATTCGTGAGCTTGAGAATTTGATCACCGGTATGCAATATCACCACAAAATGGATGTGAATCAATTGCTCGACTTTCCGGGTGAAAATAATCAATGTCACGAAGTTTAGAGTCTAGAAGAGATAGTGGCCGATGTCATTCATAATCCGAAAGATGATGAAGCAGAGGATGATTCAATAGCTTTGGAACATGTCACTCTAAAAGAAGCATTGCAAGCATCAACAACTCTTCATAACTTTTTGTTGCAGTACGGGAAGACAACGCCACAACTATTGGGTGCAGTAAGGAGATTTAAAGATGAGATCAACATAGATTTGAAGTTCAAGAAAAAGCAAGTTACAGTAGATTCTTATTTTACTAAGTTGTCTTAAGAATATTCAAGTGCATCATATATATGTATATGGATTATTTTTAATAATTATTAATTTATAGTTTTGTCGGGACCAATATATATACACTGGGATCTCAAAAAAAATATTATCTTATAATTTTATTGATTGGGTCCCAAATTTGTACTGGTCCCAACTTGGGACCGGACAAATTATTAGTTTTAGCGAGGTTATTAATTTATCGAGTATTAATTTAACTAGGTTTTACTGTAGTATTTTGATGGTTTGAGTCTTTACTTAAGACAATTGGTCACATGTCAAAATGTGAAGTACACAAAAAACAGAAACATAAGAAATATATGGAGTTTCATTTTGTTCATATAATCGAAAATATTTCTCTTTACAACAACATATTTGTGTGTACATGGTAACACAGTTTTCAATACCTTACATGAGTTATTATAAAGACACACTTACTGAAAACACAAGTATGTGTTATTTATCCTTCTAGTACCACATACTTGTACTCACAGTTACACATGTTTACCTTTATAAGTTATCCATACTAGGGAGCGAGTTTTTATGTTTTGCCTTAGCGATATTTTTTGGAAAAACCTGTTTGAATTGGTTCAACTCGTAAAAGATCCGCGAACTTTCAGCCTAATGAGTAGAATGGAGTGTGTATAGGCATATTGTATATAAAAGTTTGTAATTATTTTATTATTGTTAGTTAATGTGGTGTAAGAAAAGTTGGAGAGAGAATGGGGGGACAAATGAAAAGTATGAAAGATAATGAGTGTGTGTAAAAATGATTGGAGGGAGAATGATGGAGTGATGGGATTATATGAAAAGTATGAAAGAAAATGAATGTGTGTAAAAAAGATTGGAGGGAGAATGATGGAGTGATGGGATTGTAATTGTGTGAAACTAGATGTGTAAGTATATTATATGGGTTAATGAAGAAGGAGATTGGGAATGGGATGTGTTCATACAAATTTTGGATGGAATAGGTGATGGTTCTTCCCAATTTGGATGTGGTCATCCCCTTCCAAACATGTCCTTAATAATTGTCTTGGAACTCTACATAAGACTTTAAAAAATACTACTACCTCAGTCTCATACTCAATTCAAAATTTACTATTTACACGGTATTTAATGTAAGAATTATTTATTAGTATTTGAGAGGATAAATTAGTTTTTAGTTGAGGGTATTGTGGATCTTTTTACTTTATTATTAAAGTAGATGAGAGGATAAATTAATTTTTAGTGTGTATAAAGTAATGACATGAGCAGTAACTTTTAAGATATTGGGAGGATATAGTTGTAAAAAAACAATGTTGCTTTATTGCCATTTATGGAGGGGAAAACAAGCATCCGACAGACCAAAATGGAAAATATCCAATTGAGTATGAGACGGAGGGAGTATTATTTAAGATGTTTTTAATAATTCTAAGTACAAATTAGGAAAAAACATAACTAATTGACCTTGAAAAATGCAAAACGACATTTAAATTGTAAATCATATGAAAAGCTAAATTGACATGTAAAAATAATTTGAGGAAGTATATGATTTATAAAAGAACAAAGATAAAGTCACTACAACATAAGTTACATTATGTAATACCTAAAATATGTTACTTAATAGCTATAATGTGTTATCATAGCTAATAAGTAACACTTTTAAGGGTGTTGCAATTGTTAATGTTGCCTAAAATCTAATGTAACACTTTTAATAATTTATGTATCACTTTAAAAAAGTATTACCATCATGTAACACCTTGTGGTAACACTTTTCAAATGTTACTATATGAACTTTTAGGTAACACTTTTTATAGCAAAAAATAAATTATGAAAAAAAGTGTAAAAAATGTACATCTTGGGGATTGAACCCTGCAACTCAAGGATTAAGGTGCCATACAATTACAAACTATGCTAGACCATTCAACTTTGCATTTTATGAACAATAATAATACTTAACACGTTTTTTCGTGTTTTGTTTTTATTTTTAATTCTTTTTCTTTTACCTTCTTTTTAAAAAATATCATGAATTAATATCAAATTCACATTAATTTTCATTGGACCAACCAATTTGTAAGAAAAAAAACGTAAATAATTTTATTATTTAATAAATTTAAATGATATGAACATAATTTTTTTAAATATTATAATTATATTATAAAACTATTTTATATATTATTTACGAAAACAATAAATAATATAATAAATTATTTTACACAAGAAATATATATAAATGTAGTGCATATAATATATTTCAAATATATTAATTATATGTATTATAAATAAAATATGTTTATACATATATTTATTTAAATAATTAATATAAAATATTATTAAAATATGATGCATGAGTAAAAATGTTACTTATGTTAAAGTGTTACTTTAAAAGTGTTACATTTGTTAAAGTGATACTAAGAAGTGTTACATATATAAAAGTGTTGCTTAAAAAATGTTACCTATATAAAAGTAGTATCTAAGAAGTGTTACTTATTTAAAAATGTTACATGCAAGTGTTATATATTAATAATGTGTTACATTAAGTGTTACATAATATATAAATTATGATAGTGTTACCATTGTTGCATAAACTAAAAATGTTACAATAGAGTGTTACATAAGGTCAATTAAGGAACCTAAAAGATACAATTTAGAGGCTGAAATAACCTTTGTGATTTTCTCTATTCATGACTCTAAAATATCATTGAATATTTACCATTTTCTAATAATTACACTCTGTGTGAGCCTCTCCATCGCTATTAAGCTGATGTTGGTGTAGAAGTTTATCAATCTTTCGAAATTGATATGGCCAGCTTGCATTGTACAAGAATTGACGAAGATCGAAACGATTATCATCCGGCGAGTTCCTCTGAGAAAAACATTAAATTTTACTTAAATTAGAGGTTAAAGTGATACTCGTGGTTTTATACTACATAATATGCAATATATTTTATTCTACTTTTCTATGTTACATGTCATTCTCTAATATATGTATTAAAAAAATATTATAACAATGTGATACGAGATTCATCAAATATTCACTTAGAATATTTAATATAGGAAAAATATCTTTAATTAGCATAACCAAATCTTCAAATAATACGTACCTCAACTAAATATGAAGGTGTTAGAACCGTCATCTTATGCCTGTTCATAGCGTAGCACTTGAAGAAAAGCTTTACTTTGTTGGCAATCTCGCTTGGACTTAATTTTGGACCCCATTTATCACAAAGGTTCTGCATAAAAGTTCATGATAAAAAGGGAAATAAATTCCTCATTCTTTACTCAATTAGACAATCACTATTCACACATGTGTATCCCCCATTCACGATGAACTCTATTTTTTTAATATTATTGTCATGTATACGCACTATCACTATCATTGTTAATTTGTTATGCACAAATTTTATCACTGTCTGAGAAATGCTTTATTTTTTAAACATTGATAATTTTTATGCACAACAGTAATAGAGTTTTTGTATAATAGTGATAGAGATCAGTTCATGTATAGACCTGATTTATCTTGAGTGCTACTAATTAAATTAAGAGACACACTTGCATGAGACGGTCTCACGGTGAGACGGGGGCATAATGTGGGCATTGACGTTTTAACACTTTGGGAGGGTATCGGTCTCATGCATGAGACCGCTTTATACGAGTTTTTATCTTAAATTAATGTACTTTATTCACTTATCAATTTATTGAAACATTTATTTACTAATCAATTACTAATTGTTAACTAATTTTCTTTTATGTTGATCAATAAATTTTAATTCGTGACAGTCTCACAAGAGGATATCTCCGATTTCTTTTTCCAACGTGAAAAATTTGAAGATCTTGTGATAAAAATATTGAAAGCTAATTAAGAGGCATGCAATTGCACATATTATGAGTATTGTTATATTTTATTATTTTGTGTATATACTTGTATCCCATATCGATTCCTTGTGACCAAGATGGTCTCACTGTAACTGTATAAATAAGTTGTTAATATGTGAATATATTTATCCCTTCAAATATTCTCTATATGGTATCAGAGCCATATAAGGCTAACGCCACTTTTATATATATATATATATATATATATATATATATATATATATATATATTCCGATCCTGACGATCACGAAAATCTCTCATAATTGGTTAGTAAATCTGCTACCTTTTGTCTCTCAGATTTTACTCAAATCTGCTTATTTTTATTTTATTTTCTTTCCCTTTTCTTTGGTCAAACTTTCCCATGGTGAATAGCAGCACAAATCCTGGTTCCACAAAAATCTTAATTTGCAAACACTAATTGCAAATTAATACCCCACACTCAAGATTCCTACACTACAACCTTTGCCTTATTTCCACGGCCACCATGATCTCACGCCCTTTTCTTGGCATTTGCCAATTTTGTGGAGAAACAGTGCACTCGGCTCGACAATGTCCACACTTCACTTATGCTCCAGCACATTGGGCTCCTTCTCAGTCTCGTCCTGCATATGCCTCTCCATCGACCCACACGGCTATACTCGACCCCCACCACCTCCGAATGGATATTAGACTCGGGGGCTTCACACCACATTACAACATCTCTCCAATCTTTCTTCGTATTCACCATATGATGGTAATAACGGGGTTGTAATTGGTGATGGTAATGGATTGGGTATTTCACATGTTGGCTCATTATGTTTTTCGCATATTTTTCTTGAATTTTCCGATGTGTTGCATGTTCAACAAATGTCAAGAAACTTAATCTCTGTGTCTTGTTTATGCCATGAAAATAATGTGGATGTATTATTTTCTGTTTCTGGCTTTCAGGTGGTGGATCGTCATACGGGGGATATTTGCCTATGCAGACCTCGCGTTACTGGGCTATATTTGTGGCCAGATGGTGTACATGTTTCTGTTCCTATTGATTTAGCCTCCACTAAGCAGCCTCTGTCGGTTTGGCACGCTAGACTCTGTCATCCATCTACCAAAATTCTAGATAGTACTCCTTCTAGTCATAATTTGTCTATGCATAAACCTGTGAATTTCTCTTGTGATTCTTGCAAATGCATTAAGAGTCATAAATTGCCTTTTCATGAGTCTACTCTTAAGTCATCTGCACCTCTTGAATTGCTTTATTCCGATGTATGGACATCGCCTGTTTTATCTGTTGATGGATTCAAGTACTACGTTATCTTTGTTGATCATTTCTCTAAATATGTGTGGTGGTACCCTCTTAGGCGTAAATCTGATTTGTTGTCAACCTTTGTTGGCTTTAAGGCTCTAGTTGAAAATTTTCTCAAAACAAAAACCACTACCTTATATACTGATAATGAGGGGGGGGGAGAGTTTATTGCTCCCACCACATACCCCCGAGCATAATGGTCATTCTGAACGTCGACATCGTCATGTTGTTGACACCGGTCTTGCTCTCCTTCACCACGCTTCCATACCCTTAACCTATTGGCCCAATGCCATGACCGCTGCCACCTACATTATTAACCGCCTACCCAAAATCAATTTCCATGGCTTCTTCCTTTGAGAAAATCTTCAACCACCCTCCCAGCGTCTCCAAACTTCGTGTTTTCGGCTGTCTCTGTTACCCGTGGCTTCGGCCATACTCCATTCACAAGCTTGAAAACATGTCCTCTCCACGTGTCTTTGTTGGCTATTCACTTACACAAAGTGCATATATATGTCTCGATTTGTCTACTAACAAACTCTACATCCACGTCATGTTGAGTTTGTTGAAGATAAATTCTCTTTCGCCACTCATACAAGTCTCTCTCCATCCGCTGTCACTCCTGATCCCTCTATAGATACACTTTCCTACTCCACCTCCGGTGGAACATGTACTACCACCGTTGCCACCATCTACTGTTGCACCACGTCCCGTTGAACCACCACCATCGGCTCCTTCTCGCCACACCACGACAACACGAGCTAGAAACAACATCTTCTACCCTAATTCGAGGTATTGTCTCACTTCATCTCTTCATTCAGATATTGAGCCTACAACTGTTTCACAGGCTTTAACAGATCCTCGTTGGAGAGATGCCATGTCTTCTGAGTTCACTGTTCTTCTTAAGAATGGCACTTGGGATTTAGTTCCTCCTGATCCTTCTCATAATGTGGTTGGTTGCAAGTGGGTGTTCAAAATAAAACGAAAACATGATGGTTCGATTGACAAATTAAATTCAAAGCTCGTCTTGTAGCCAATGGTTTTCACCAACGTCTTGGTGTGGATTACTTTGAAACCTATAGTCCTGTTGTAAAACCAACAACGTTTTGTTTGGTGCTTAGTCTTGTTGTATCTCACAATTGGCCTCTTCGTCAGTTTGATGTGAACAATGTCTTTCTCCATGGTACTCTTCCTGAGGAAGTCTACATGTCTCAACCCCCAGGGTTCTCTGACAAAAATTTCCCGTCATACGTCTGTAAACTTCAGAAGTCAATTTATGGTCTAAAGCAAGCTCCACATACTTGGTATAATGCTTTACTCAGGTTTCTGTCCTCTATGGGTTTGTCTCATACTAAATCTGATGAGTCTCTATTTGTATACAACCGTGAAGGGGTTGTAGCATATTTTTTGGTTTACGTTGATGATCTTATACTCACTGGCAACAATAACCCATTTATGAATCACATTGTATCTGCTCTCAGCTCTCAATTTTTAGTCAAAGATCTTGGTGATCTCTCATACTTCCTCGGGATTGAGGTCATTCGTTCAGCCGATTCTTGCACTCTTCTCCAACGGAAGTACATCACAGATCTTTTGGCCAAACATAACATGCTCAATGCTAAACCTGTTCAGACCCCTTTGGCTTCAGGGGTCAAACTCTCTTTGCATGATGGTTCGAAACTTATTGATGTTGCATCCTATCGCCAAGTTCTTGGCAGTCTTCAGTATCTCCTCTTCACACGTCCAGATACTGCTTTTGTTGTCAACAAGCTCTCATAGTTTATGCATGCTCCTACTGAGCAACATTGGGGTGCAGTTAAGAGGATTCTTCGTTATCTCAATGCTACTCGACATCTAGGTCTCATCCTTCGACGTCATTCTCCCTTGTCTCTTCACTGCTTTACTGATGCTGACTGGGCTGGGGACTGTGATGATCGTACCTCGACGGGTGCATATATTGTTTTTCTTGGTGCAAATCCTATTTCCTGGATCTCCCGTAAGCAATGTGCAGTTGCCCGTTCTTCCACTGAAGCAGAGTATCACTCTATTGCTTGTGCAGCTGCTGAACTTCAGTGGACATGCGCTCTCTTAAAAGAACTTCATGTTCCACTTTCTTACATGTCTGTAATTTATAGTGATAATATTGGGGTCACTTATCTATGCTCGAATCCAGTTTCCACTCTCGAATGAAATATATTGCCATAGATTACCAAATTGTTCGGGATTTGGTAAGAACTCTCAGCTTCTAGTGTCACATGTTTCTTCTGCTGATCAACTTGCAGATGCTCTTGCCAAGCCCTTGTCTCGAGTGCGTCTTTCACATCTTATGCACAAGATTGGTATCACTGAGCGTGCTCCATCTTGAGGGGGTGTATTAGGAGTATTGTTATATTGTATTATTTTGTGTATATACTTGTATCCCACATCAATTCATTGTGACCAAGATGGTCTCACTGTAACTATATAAATAAGTTGATAATATGTGAATATATTTATCTCTTCAAATATTTTCTATAGCACAAACCTCAAACATGGATACTGGTCCACATCGGAACGTCCTTCGTAACCTTCCATATATTGAGATTTCTTCTTCTGTCATTTCCATGTCTTCCCCATTATCATGCTATTCAAAATAAATAAATAACATTAACTTATTATATTGTGTGGATGTCGTCAATGTGCTGCTAAATTATGCAGTATAAAAGTTAATTCATGCTTTGACATGATAAATTTCAAATTAATCTGAATTCAAATAATAATTTACAATTGAGATTGATGATTGACTGCCACGTTGATGGTCCCACAGTGTTTGAAAAAAAAAGTTTTTATGAAAGTAAATTAATTTAATCACTGTGAGAAAAAATTGATTAATAGTATAAATGACAAGTGTTTGCAAGTGTTATAAAAATAGATGTTCAGAGCTTTTATAAAAGATTTGAATAGAGTAAAATATTAGTGAAATACTAAAATTAGGTAGAAGTATAGACTCTCAACTTGTAGATTATGGATTGTAGGTGATTAGTTTAGGTAAAATCAAATACGAAGCACAAAACTTTCTTTTGTGCCTAATTTTGGGGGTGTTTGCAATCTCTATTGAGGGGGTGAGAATCACTTTTTTTTTAAACTATCCCCTCACAGCTTATAACTTCTAGAAATATTTTTCACTATTGAATAGTGGTTGCAAACACCCTCTTTATATGATTATAATCACTTATAATCTTTTGAAATCACCCCATAATTAATTTCTTGGAACTTTATTTGGTCATTGGAGTAATTAGAATAGGTAGGATATACATACGATGAAATCCAATTTGATGTTAGGTTGAGCTAAAGATGAGTAACCAAGATTAATGGAAGCCCATTTCAAGAATGCTTCAAGATCCAGCTTGTTGATGCTTCCAATCGGATTTATGTCACCCGAACTGCGACCATACTAGACAAAATATGTACATAATCCGTTTATTATACTACTAATTAATCATAATAAAAAAAAAAAATCAAATGAATGAATAGCTAGTCTTGCCTAGCCTATTCCTATATATATATATATATATAAACAATTAATGATCATAATGAAAATTAATGAATTAATGTGAGTTAAATTTATTTTTGGTCCCATAAGACATGGTACCTTACAATATTTGTCCAAATTCCCACCATTTTTGTCTTAAAATCATATTTTCATGCATTATTGGTTCCGACGTTATTTTTTCGTTAAAGTCAACTGCAGTTTTGGTCCTTCAGGATAAGGTTTGTGACCAAAAGTGCAGTTGAATTTAACGGATTCCGTAACGGAAAGACCAAAACTGCATGAAAAAAAATTTACGGGACAAAATGTGGTGAGTATTGAGACAAAAATCGTGAGCTCCCGTGTCCTGTGGGACTAGAAATGAATTTAACTCGAATTAATGTGTAACCCTATGTATACCTTAGTTAGATTACCACACAAGGCTTCATCTGCAGAGGTGGAACTCAACACCAGATAAAAACCTGCTGGCTTTTCATGAGCCCATGGCAAAAGTGAGGCTAACATGAAGGTTGCAACCATTCTGCTTCGACTACTAACATTCTGCAATGCTGACTGATTCTCCACAAACAAATTACAAACGTCTCATGTATATTGCTAATTAAATTGTCAATTATATAAATAGTGGGTCTCATATACACCCAAATACACTGTGCACTCATAGTGCATTTTAGAAACATGTGACTTGTTATACTAAAAAGTGCAATTTATTTACACTGAAACGTGCAACTATTAATATAGAAAAATAGTTGCACGCTTCAGCATAAATAAGTTGTATTTTTCAGTATAACAAATCACACGTTTCTAAAATGCATTATGAGTGCACCATACACCTGGGTGCATACAAAACTCAGCCTTATATAAATAGATGAAGCTCAAAATTATACCTTCTTGTTTCTCACACATTTTCCCGTAAGGGTGTGAAACAGAGAGAGCAGGGACGAAACCACTCCGTCTATTGGAACATCAAGATGCCATGATCCGATTTCTTCTGCAAACACCCTTGAATGCCCTCTTGATCCATCACAACTATATATATATATATATATATCAAACAAACGTGTGAATTTTTATGTGCATCAAAATATCATCTACACTTCAACTTAATCAACCAGCAAAACTAGGGATTTAAACCAAAATCGTCTTATAACTTTGCACATTTATTGAAATGATCCATAATTATGAACTTTTTCAATTTAATCACACATGTATTCAATTTAATTTAATTTAGTCTCAAATCGTCAGAGGTCGCTCAAAATTACCCAAAACGACGTTGTTTTGGACACGTGTCTTACATATTCTGGTCAAAATTGGGGGCGCGTGTAGGACACGCGCCAAAAACGACGTCGTTTTAGGTAATTTTGAGCGACCTCTGACGATTTGGGACTAAATTTGATCAAATTGAATATATATAAAATTAAATTGAAAAAGTTGATAATTATGAGATAATTTTAATAAATGGCCAAAGATATGAGACTGTTTTGGTTTATTTCCAGCAAATTTTTTTTTTAAAAACTCGGTATCCGACCCAAGGACCGACTAATACGGAGGACCAGAACACACTGTCCACTAGCTAAGCTCTGTATGGACTGACCCATCTCAAGAGTTGATTACATCTTATAGGTTCGAACCCGAGACCTAGTGAGGAACACACTACTAAATCTCAAGTCTATACCACTAGGCCAACCACTTGGGGGTTAATTCCCAGCAAAACTACTTGTTACAATAACATCTTAAGGGCCGTTTGGTTAGGGGTAATGAAAGTGGATAATGTAAATCACTTCTATTAATGTTGCTTGATAGTTTTGATACACAAGTAATGAGAATAGAAGTAAGCAATTGATTACCCTCATTCACTCATCTCACCTCACATGATACCTATTGTTGATGTTCTAACCAACCAATAACAATGCAATCAACAACCTTAGTCCACCTGGCCACTGGACTCCTCAATTGAGTGAGAGACTCAGGTTCGATTCCCTTTAGGAACGAATTGGAGTATGAGAGTTATAAGGTGGCTTGGTGAATTTGTGGAGTGTTTGAGTGCTTGGTGTACTAACTACTAACAACTAACTTTGTCCAATAAAAAAAAATAAATTGACCCTCAATAATACTTATTATTATTATTATTTCTTAATCATATCAAGCTGTCCCTTAATGTATATTATAATTATATTGGATGAAAATTTCAATTAAGTTACTTTTGTAATATAGTATTGATACAATTATCTCAGTACCTGTCTTGACATCCCATGAAAAATGTGTAGAAAATGCGTTTAGCAAATTCTTTGCTGTCTGTTGGGAAATGTTCATGGGTATAATGGCCTATTCTTATCGCATCAGCTTTCACTTGATTGTTCCCATTTTGAATTTCTGATGAAAAAATTTGTATATACATCAAAGTATTACATTATCGGTTCAAACTACAATTCACGCAATAATAGTATTTAGCTAATAAAATATGTCCATTTAACATCTCCCTTTAGCTAATCACTACACTATATATATTATATATTTTCAATCAATCATTATAAATGGTCAAATTATGTGATAAACCTATACAAAAGCATTGAACAACCGTGCACAATTAAACAAATTTTACTAAAGGGAAAATTGATATTTTTGTCCAATAACTTTGACCCATTTTGATTTTGGTCCTACTAATTTGCGATTTTTTATCTTGGTCCTGTAACTATACAAAATTTGACTTTTTCGTTCTGTCACCGGCTATTGCAGGTGACAGGACTAAAAAGTCAATTTTTTCTAAGTTACAGTACTAAAATCAAATCCGTAAATTATGATCTTGGTCCTGTAAGTCTGTAACTTTACAAAATTCGATTTTTTTAGTCCTGTCTTCTGCTATTACTGATAATTAGCCGGTGACTACACGAAAATGTCGAATTTTTTAAAGTTACAGGACCAAGATCGAAAACCATAAATTAGTAGAACCAAGATCAAAATGAGTCAAACTTACATTACAGAAAAATGTATTTTCCCTTTATTAAAAAAGTTAAAATATAAGATTGAGAATTAAGGTGCAGACCTTTTACCACAAGTTGGCACATGCAACCAACAATGGCAGCAACAGAGGTGCTACCAACTCCACCGGATAAATGCAGCACAAAACCGGAGGCCCCACTTCTTCTCAGATAATTCCACAACCAGCACGCCGCCCTAAACCTATTTCCTCTTCGCGGCAGTGATTATCAATCTGCACGAAAGTGACATTCCATTCATAAATTGTACTTAGCTAGTTTAAACATGACAAAGAATCAAAATGAATATTGACACATTCAGGCAGGCTCACCTTGGTTGGAAATGAAACAGATTTTTGGAGGTTGAAAGAGCTGCAAAGCTTGTATGGTACAAACACTGAAGAAACCTTCTTCATTTTGCTACTCGCCTGTTCTCTAAAGCTACTATTACTAGCTCTGAGACTAGTCGCCTGCCATTTTGTTTTTGACACCTCTCTCTATATATATATAATAATAAGAAAAAAAATGTTTTTTTTGTCCCATAATCTATTGCTGTCAATTTTTCATCCCAAAAAATTTAAATGTCTAATTTTGGTTACATAATTAAATTGATTGTCCAATTTTGATTCCATTTTTTGCAAAAAAATTGCGAACAACGTCATTTCGGTCACGTGTAGGTAAAATTTGGGGTTTTCGATATCGTCGCAAACGTGGATGCTAACATTCTTTTTATTTTAGTTTTTTTTTATGTTTTTTAATCAGTTAAATTACACATGTGTAAATAACTTAATAAATTAAATCAAAATTTAAATTTAAAATCTACAAATTTAAAAATAACTAATTTTTACATGTGCGATTGTATAACCGAAAACGACCTATTTTGCAATTTTTCGTTGAAAATTGGATCAAAATTGGACAATCAATTTAATTATGAAATCAAAATTAGACATTTAATTTTTATTTTTTTTTGACGAAAAATGAAACATCTAATTTTTTATTTTTTTTTGACAAAAATGAAAAATAGATAACTTATGGTACCAAGCAAACTTTTTTCTACCAAATTAAACAAATATATATACATCATCTACTTACCTTATCTAGATCCACTTGTGCAACCACAACATCCACGTCTTTCAACGAAAATTGTAAGCCCTGACCAATCACATCTCCGTTCATAACAATACAAGAACATCCATCTACATTCAAATCATCAAACCACCATTATTCAGTATTCATATTTATATATATAGTTTCTGGAAAATGAAATGTACCTACTACCTACCATAATAAGAGAATAGAATATAACTTTATATATATATATACATATATAGAATTTTGTAAAAATCGAAGGGGGTCTGTACTCAATGTGACTCAGTCCTTGCTAGTACCTACCATAATAAGCGCGGCCACCATCACATCCCAAGTGATTACTGTACATGTATACTCCTCCACGAGCAGACATTGCACTCGTTATAGAACCAAGACGACCGCGCATCTTTCCCAATAGATGTACGCTTCCACTTGCATTCATAAAAATTTCAACTCCATTCAGTGCAAGTTCCGAGTGAATCTGCACGGGAGCAAATAATTCCATGCATATTTCGGCTGCAACAGCTCTGACAGAGACAAAGAGAGTATATATGTATTATGAAACTAATTAATTATATTACGTATAATATGGAAATTTGTCCCTTTTCAATTTGTATTTCTCTTTTCTGCTCTATTAATTGACTTTTTCACCCACAAAAATGTTCTTATTTGACATTTATATCCCTTACTCCTCTTATTCTCATTTCTTCCCATCATTCCCACTCCCACATCCTTTTTGTATCCTATCCCACTCCAAAATACACTTCCCAAACATGATCTGGACCCGGACTCAGACCACGAGTTCGAGCTGGGCCGGATCGGGTCCGGGTTTGAATTCAGTTCGGGTTCAGATCAAGGTCCGGGTTTGTGTAAGGGTCAGGTCTAGGTGTCTAGGTTTGGCCCGGGTTCGATCCGGGTCCATGTCGGGCATGTTTGGAAAGAGTATTTTGGAGTGAGATAGGATCCAAAAAGGATGTGGAAATGAGAATGATGGAGAGGAATGATAATAAGGAGAGTAAGAGTAGAATTGTCACAAAATGGTATATTTGTGAGTTTAAAAGTCAATTGGTCAGAAAAGAGAAATGTAAGTAAAAAATAAGGCAAAAAAGAGTTTGTATCCGATGAAGACATATATTCATACGAGAAAAGACAAACTCTTATGTGAAACTTGTTCACCATATCAAACTGGATTCATACTAATACTACTACTCTTATAAACTAATACCATAACATTAACACACACATAAATGTTATGGTATCAGTTAATAAGTTTTATTGATTCAATTTTATATCGTGAACAAATTTTTTCGAAAACTGAGAAATTAATAATTAATCAATAGTTACGTGTCTTGAAACTGAAGATAACCGTAGCCAAACGGCGCAGAAGTTTGTGACAGTGCATCGGATACATGAGACGGAAGCAGAAAGTCGTCAAGGGGTGGGTGTTTCTGCTTCCATGCCGTGAACCATCTTAATTCCCCACAACTGTCACCATTTGCAAGCCACATTTTGGGCCTTATCATCAATATTTTTCGATTCAAACACAAAACCTGGCAGTTATAAAGCTCCGATCCTCTCATCACAGGCATCCCAAAACTACACAGCATGCCATCCGTCCAATCACCAACCATTAATTCTTTTAAACATTCCCATCTGCACTTATATATGAGTAAGTCTCTGGTGAAATTTTGTTCATAGTATAAATTTATTACATTTACGAATTAATACTAATACATTTATCAACGGATAACATTACACTTATAAACTAAAATTATAATATTAAATTTGTTCATAGTAGGAAATTTATTACATTCT